>CM061920.1:323367067-323557204 GCA_031002005.1 Vandiemenella viatica | reverse complement strand
CGTCCCCCTTCCCGGGATTAATGAGAATTAGATGACTTGTTTATGCAGATGTGATGCCAAATACCTCCAGTGACCTAACAAGGCCTGAGTGCTTCCATTCCAAGGCGCCTCGTTGCTGTTATCCTTGCTGTTAGGTAGGGAGTCACAATGTTCTCGCTGATCAGTGTATCTCTATCGTCAAATAGTTTTTTAGCCTTGTTTTTAATTTCGTTTCACCATTTATATGTATTAACTTCAGAGATTATTTTTTTAAAATTTAGATATGATGTGGAAACTATTATAAATCTCTTATATCTTATTTCTAGAAGAAGTTTTTTCGTAAGAAACCTCTATTACTCCATTATTTTTAAAGAAGGTGAATTGTTAATTTCTTTTTTTTTTTTGCTGTCGTCAGTCTTTAGACTGGTTTGATGCAATCCTCCATCCCTTCCTATCCTGTGCTAACCTCTTCATTTCTACATACCCCTTACAATCCACGTCCTCAATTATCTGCTTCATATATTCTAATCTCTGTCTACCTCTACAGTTCTTACCTTCAACTGTTCCCTCCACTAACAAATTAACCAATCCAGCATGTCTCAAAATATGACCTACCAGCCTGTCTCTTCTTCCTGTAAGCTTCTTCCATAAACTTCTTTTCTCACCCATCATTTCCTAAAACTCGTTCATTTCTTACTTTGTCTGTCCACCTAATTTTCAGCATTCTTCTGTAGCACCACATTTCAAATGCTTCAAGTTTCTTTCTTTCCGGTATTCCTAAAGTCCATGTTTCGCTACCGTAAAGTGCTGTGCTCCACACATAGAGTTTTAAGAAGTTCTTTCTAATTCCTAGATCAATATTTGAAACTAAAAGGTTTCTCTTTTTCATGAAGGCTCTTTTTGCTAGTGCTATTCTGCTTTTAACATCATTCCTGCTTCGGCCATCGGTTGTAATTTTGCTTCCCAAGTAACAGAACTCACTCACTTCTCCTATTGCATCAGATCCTATTTTTATATTTAATCTGCTAGTATTGGTGTCATTTCTGCTACATTTCATCACTTTTGTTTTACTTTGATTTATATTCAGTCCAAAATCTTCCTTCAGTATTTTGTTCATGCCATTCAATAACTTCTCAATATCCTCAGCCCTCTCTGCTAATAAGACAATGTCGTCAGCAAATCGTAGCATACTGATTTTTTCTCCCTGAAAACTTATGCCACATGGAAATTTTTCTTTGACTTTCTTCATTGCTTCTTCTACATACAAGTTGAATATTAACGGGGATAGACTACAACCTTGTCTCACACCCTTTTTAACTGATGCATGTCTCTCGTGATTCTCTACTTTTATCACAGCCACTTGATTCTTATATAGTTTATAGAGTATTCTTCTATCTCGATACTTTAGACCTGACTTCTTTAAAATTTTGAACATCTTGTCCCACCTAACATTATCAAAAGCTTTTTCTAAATCAACAAATGCCATAAAAGTATCTTTGTTTTTCTTGATCCGCCCTTCAAGTATTAATCTTAAAGACAGAATTGCTTCCCTTGTACCGCGATTTTTCCTAAACCCAAACTGATCTTCACCTACTATCTCTTCTACTACCCTTTCCATCCTTCTGTATATTATTCTGGTCAGTAATTTTGAAGCATGTGATGTTAGACTAATTGTGCGATAATTCTCACATTTGTCAGGCTTGTGCTTTCTTTGGAAGTGTGAAGATGATATTTTTATTAAAATCAGTTGGAATTTCTCCTGTTTCATAACTTTTTGATATCAGCTTGAATAATCTTTCGATTCCTTCCTCTCCTAGAGATTTAAGAAGTTCTGCAGGGATCTCATCAATTCCAACTGCCTTATTTGCTTTCAAGTCATTCAGAGCTTTATTAAATTCTGTCCTCAAAACAGGATCTCCTAAGTCATCCATGTCGACATCGCCTTCCTTTTCCAATACACTATTGTTCAAGTCGTCCCCAACATACAGTTTCTCAATGTATTCCTTCCATCTGTTAGCTCTATCTTCTGAGCTTAAAAGAGGTTTCCCATCGGCAGCTTTAATGTTCATACCTCTTTTCTTCATTTCTCCAAAATTCTGTTTGATCTTTCTATATGCAACATCTACTTTTCCTACGACCATTTCCTTTTCTACTTCTTCACACTTTTCTTGTAGCCATTTTTCTTTTGCTATTTTGCATTTCCTATTTATTTGATTTCTAAATTGCCTGTACTGCTCTCTTCCTGCTTCATCCTGAGCATTTTTGTACCTTCTCCTCTGATCGATCAGCTGCAAAATTTCTTCTGTGATCCAAGGTTTTCGGGCAGCTTGTTCCCTAAAGCCTAAGGTTTCTTTGCCAGCTTTCATTATTTCGGTCTTTAATGCATTCCATTCGTCCTCGGTTGAGCTCCTTTCACAGTTAATTCTTAGACCTAAGTCTACCATTTCTGCAAATTTTTCTCTTGTGCTAGATTGTTTCAGTTTATTCACTTCCAGTCTGTTCTGCTTATGCTGCTTCCTTATTCGCTTGAATTTCAGCCTGCACTTCATTACTATCAAATTATGGTCCGAGTCTATGTCTGCTCCTGGGTACGCTTTACAGTCTAGAACTTGATTCCTGAATCTCTGTTTGACCATGATATAATCTAGCTGATATCTGCCTGTATCCCCAGGACGTTTCCAGGTGTATATTCTTCTTGCATGGTTCTTAAACAGTGTGTTCGCCACTACTAGCTTATATCTTTCACAAAATTCTAGCAACCTGCTTCCTCGCTCATTTCTTTCTCCTAGACCAAAACTTCCTACAGTATTCCCCTCTTTTCCTTCTCCCACTATTGCATTCCAATCACCCATGATTATTAGATTTTCCTCCCCTTTCACATATTGGATTAATTCTTCAATTTCAGCGTATATTTTTTCTATTTCTTCGTCATCTTCCTGTGACGTTGGCATATATACTTGTACTAATGTGGTTGGGACGGGCTTAGTTTCTAACCTCATCAAAATAATCCTGTCACTAAATTGTTCATAATAACTCACCCGTTTCCCTACTTTCTTGTTCATTACAAATCCTACACCAGTGACTCCATTGACAGCTTGTGTGCTAATTATCCTGTGTTCCCCAGACCAGAAATCCTGTGCGTCCTTCCATTTAATCTCACTAATCCCAACAACATCTAACTTAAGTTGTTCCATCTCCCTTTTTAAGTTTTCTAACCTACCTGCCCTATTCAGACTTCTAACATTCCACGCTCCGACTCGTAGAATGTTTCTATCCATTCTGATGACTCCTCCCTGAGCAGTCCCCACCCGGAGATCCGATTGGGGGACTATTTTACCTCCGGAATATTTTACCCAGGAAGAAGCCATCATGATATATGTAATTTGAGAGGATTACATGTCCTCGGGATACCCTTTGGGTCTTTAATGCAGTGGTTTCCCGTTGCCTTCTGCATCCCCATGCCGTTGATCATTTCTGATTCATCCGCCTTTAGGGGCCGTTTCCAACCCCAAGGGCAAGAGGGTGCCCTGAACCGCTCCCCGCTCTTCCGCCCTCTTTTCAGAGGCCGTTGGCAAGCAGTGGGTGACTCCTTATACCGGGAATCTTTCAGTCGCCAGAGCCTCGTCCGTGCAAACAGGGTGCACCACGTGAAGGAGAGGTTGACATTTGGTTGGAAAAGACTAGTATAGTCTCTCCCAAACCCTTACAACCCAATTGTTAATTAGGAATTATAAATTTTGTTGTTATGTTCATAATTCAAAGTTTGGACCCTAAAACTTTTCCTCATTGCATCGATAATGCAAGGTGACATGATGTCTTTTTCACGGCTACTCCACTCAATATTTCAATTAATACTCTGTATATTTAAATAACTATAAACGTATATCCGATTCAGAAGTATACTACAATTTATGCAATAACATGATCTTGGAAACAATAATTATTTGAATACATTTTGATTTTTAACACAATATCACTGATACAGGTAACTTAAATACGAGTCAAATATGCTGTCACTGCATTATTTCAATAAAATTACCTGTACATAGCTCCGAAGCTGGATATTTTAGGCAGAACATACATTCTCGATATCGCTACACAGTAATCCGCATGGTTGAAAGTGGTATCACATCATTCACGTTTACCCACAACCTCCCTACAGTGTGCTGAATTTTCACACGGGCCTACTAGTGAATAACAGAATGTCATCAAGTTGTGTTTCGCTGTTTTAGGTGATTATGCTAAGGAGTGATATGTTATTTCGTTCTAGAGAACTAGTCATCGTCTAACGGTTGTTTCTTCACAGAATTATTTTAAAAGTTTCATGACCTTTTTAAATGTTTGAAGTTAACTGTCTTCATTTTTAATTTCAAATTTAGAGCACCTGAGGTTTCTCAGGATTCTTTGTAGGATGAACTGATTGCAAATTTTTTTTCGTCATAAATCGATTGTTACCATGTCGTTCACAATGATTAGTGTCGCGAATGTTGGCCTGGTCTTTCTAGGCCTGCCGATAACCATTACATTAAGATTTTCAGGCAAAGGATTTAAATCGAAACATTTTTGTTCCATATTTTTTGTTTGTTTCTATATTAAAGTTTGCTGGTGGGGTCTGAGGATCCGTGAGTCATTTAAGCTTTCTCGACTGGAGGTTGGACTTTGTATTTAAAGGAGAATACAGGATAGTTCTGATTGCAGGTGGTACAGAGTAGGGTTTGTAAATCAGGACAGACTTTATGGGGATTATTTACTCTGCAAAAAAAAGGGGGGGGACATAATAGTTTATTCCGGCAATCTTGAGTTGTATGGTTATTCTGTTTCAGACATTAATGACAACGTATAGGTTTAGGTTGCGTGGCCTTAGATGACTCCATATGGTGGCGTTGGTTGTATAGAGTAGCACCATTTAATAAAATACTAAAATAATAAAGTCGATCGTTTTGGGGCATTTTATGAATAGTCTTACCATGTACGTGGATCCTTTTTTTTTTTTATTCTGAGTGCCTTTCTGAGTAAAAGGTCGCTATTTAAGCTGAGTTCCTCCTCTATCTCAGTATCCGAAATTGTTGGGTCTGTTCCCTCAGAGTGGGTATCTTAGTGGCTGGAGTTGTTTGCTGGGTAAAGGACTTAGTGTTGGAATAGTGGCATTGTTGCCAAATGAAATATTGATAAATTGTAATAACTCCAAACATCGAACAGGTGTCTAAAATAAAGTCTACCTTACGATCACAACAAACGTTTTCATCATACAATAGTATATTTTTTTTTTTTTATTATTTTTTTTATTTATTTGTTATTTCATTTCCCCACACATGGGGATGGGCTGGCAGCGGGTGACGCCCGCTCTTCAGCCTACA
This sequence comes from Vandiemenella viatica, assembly GCA_031002005.1. Lineage (NCBI taxonomy): Eukaryota > Metazoa > Arthropoda > Insecta > Orthoptera > Morabidae > Vandiemenella > Vandiemenella viatica. Next base: position 323,551,868 of record CM061920.1, on the reverse strand, counting down.
TTTTTTATCACAAGTCTGGTCTATTTGTTACAATTTATCATTCTTACAATGGTTTACAGTATACTTTGTATATGTTACAATACATATTTTAATATATAGCTTTTATAATGTTGTACAATTTTATTTTACTTTTAGAACTTATTGCACACAGTTTTAAGATTGCCGGATTGTTCCATGATAGATTTTATTAATTCTGGTATTTCATTTTCTTCTGTGACTGACAGTTATGATTGAAATGAAGGGTATATTTCTGGGCGGATATGTTGATTGGGTATAGGGAGGCTATTGAAGTTTCTATTGTTTAATGTGTGTAGTGCGTAGAGGTGGAGAGCTGGTGGTATATATTTGTGATATGGTTTTAGTGCGTCTGGAGTTTTGATATGTGGAGTGGAGAGTGGGTTGTGTGTGTTGTTTCTGCGTACTGTGAAGGATATTCTGAGACGTTCGAGAAATAGAAGGAGGTGCGGAAAGGATATTTTATCGTACAGGGTGTGGTTTGGGAAGGGTAGACGGATTCTGTAAGCGAGGCGGAGTGCATGGCGTTCTATTATTTGCAGTGCCTTGTAATGGGCTGGGCATGCGGATATCCAAGCGGTGTTGGCATATGTTAAAATAGGTCTTACTAATGTTTTATACGTATGGAGTACAGTCCCGGCGTTTAGACCCCACCTATGTCCTGTCAGTCTTTTTATCAAGTTAAGTCGTGTTTTAGCTTTGTCTTTGATCGTCTTTAGGTGGGCAGTCCAAGTAAGTTGGCGGTCTAGCGTCAGTCCCAGATATTTGATTGTTTTTGTGAGATTAATATGTTTGCCGTAGATTGTAATGTTAAAGTCATGTTGTCTAAATCGTCTTGTAGTTCGTCCAAAAATTATTGCTTGCGTCTTTTGTGGGTTGATTGTCAGTCTCCATTTGTTACACCATTCTATAAAGCTGTCTAAGTGTTTTTGTAATGCTTTGGCGGATTGTTGAAGGTTATTGCAGCAAGCGAGGTAGGCGGTGTCGTCGGCGAATTGTAAGAGGTAGATGGGAGAGAGTGGTTGGGGAATATCAGCTGTGTACAATAGGAAAAGGAGTGGGGAGAGAACGGAACCTTGAGGCACACCAGCATTTGGAGTAAAGTACCTGGAACGGGAGTTATTAATGATGACGTAGGCTTGTCGGTTGGTAAGGAAGGCTGCAATAAGGCGGACGTAGTTTATTGGTAGTGCGTATAACTGTAGTTTAAATAATAGTCCAGCGTGCCAAACTTTGTCAAAGGCTTTCTCCACGTCTAAAGAGATGAGGATGGCCGATTTCTTTTTGTTTAGTTGATTTGTCACAAGTTGCGTCAGGTGGAGAAGCTGGTCGTCTACAGAGTAGTTTGGTCGGAAACCGGCTTGGGTGGGTGGGAGTGGAAGGAATTGTTGCAGATGTCGGTGGATGCGGCGAGTTAGAATTGTTTCCAAGACTTTGCTGAATACAGATGTGAGGCTAATAGGGCGGTACGAGGAGGGTTCAGATTTGGGTTTGTTGGCTTTAGGAAATAACAATATTTTTGATATTTTCCATTTTTCCGGATATATGCCTGTATATAAGATTGCGGTATAAAGGAGAGATAGGATATGTAGAAAGGAGAGAGGGCATTCTTTTAGGTGGCGGTAGGTGATAGCGTCGTGACCGGGAGCAGTATTTCGTTTCTTTTTTAGTGCCTGTCGGATATCTTCGGTTGTTATTGGTGAATTTAGATCATGTCGTGGCGTGGTCTCATAATACTGAATGTCGGGTGCTAGAGGTGGTAGGTTGGTGTCGGTTCGTTCATGTATGTCGGCAGTCATCTCGTAGTTGAAGTGTGATTCAAGAGGGCAGGAAAAGGTTAGCTCAAGGTGGGTTGCGAACAGGTTGGCTTTTGATTCATCATCGGGAATGGAGCGGTTGTTGTGGATGATAGGGTAGGAAACTGCAGTTTTTGTTCCAGTCAGTCTGTTGAAAGCATTCCAGTACTGTCCCGAGTTGGTGGTCATGGTTGAGTTGAGTCTGTCGCAAGTCATTCGCCAGGTGAGTCTTTTTTTGGCAGTGAGATAGTTGCGTACTTGTCTCTGTAGCTGCCTGTGTCGGGTGAGTGCATCCCGGTCACGCGTGGCTAGAAACGTTCGGTAGAGGCGGCGGGATTCTTTGAGGAGCAGGACTGCATGGGGAGGGAGAGCCGGCTTATGAGGATTTGCGATTTTTCTGGGGATTTGCGTTTCAATTGCGGAAGTTAGCGTGTCATGGAGGAAGTCTGCTGTACTGTTTACATCATCGGCATGTCGGAAGTAGGGTTGGAAATCATTCATAGCATCGTCTATATGTCGTCTGTATTCAGTCCAGTTTGTTCTGTTATAATCTTGAATTTTGCGGATTTGTGATGGGTCGATATGATTTCTGAATTGTCGAGTATGGTATGCTACTTTGATGAGCACTGGTAGATGATCGCTACCGATAGGATCGAGCACTATGAGATTGGTGCGCCTAAGGAGAGAAGGGGATGCTATGATTATGTCGGGCGTCGTGTTAGTAGCTGGTCGTGTCGGCTCTGGTATGTCAATGTCTTGTCCGCGTAAGGCGTCGAGGGTGTCACGTAGATTTCTTTTTTCATAGTCTGATCGGGAGTGGATATTGAGGTCGGCCATTATTATGTAATTACTAAATGTGTTATCTATATACTGTAGGAAGTTAAAGGGGAGGGGTTCATTTGGACGAATGTAGATAGTAACAAGGGTGACTGTCAGATATGGGAGGAAGACTGTGACCAATAGATGCTCATTTCTGATGTTTAGAGGTGGATGTATTTTTGCCGGGATATTGCGGTGATAGCCGATGGCTACACCGCCTCGAGCAATTGGTAGAGGGTTATCTGATCGGGCTATTTCAAAAGGGGTAAGCCGGATATGGTGAGTCGGTTGGAGGAAAGTTTCATTTAAAGCAAAAGCGGAGACATTGTGTGTCTGTAGGAGGTTCTGGAAGAGTATTTTGTTAGTGTTTAGTGAGCGGATGTTGTTGAATACAATATTGTATGTGTAAGTGTCCATTTTGTGTGTGTGTGTGTGTGTGTGTGTGTGTGTGTGTGTGTGTGTGTGTGTGTGTTGGGTGTGTGTAGTTTATACGAGTGTTTCGATAGGTTGGAAGTAGAAATGGGCACTGTTTTGGGAATACGTAGCTGTTACATTTATGTGGAAAATGTTACGGGCAGCAAGTATTATTTGCTGTAGGGTATGTTGTCGGTTGAAAGGATGGATGTTTTGCAGAACTACAGTAGTAAAGCGGATGATATCTTCAACTGAAGGTGGGGGGCGGATAGAGTTTGATGGTGGAGTAGGTGGGTCTATAGGTCGGATTGGAACAGTCAACTCTGGTTTCTCCGCAGGTGGTTTCGCTTTACATTTAAGCGAATATGCAGGATGGTTCTGATTGCAGGTATTGCAGATTGGAGGAGTTTGTAGATTGGGGCAATCTTTATGGGGGTGGTTGGCCTTGCAGTGTGGGCATATAGGATCATTCCGGCAATCTTGTGTATTGTGGTCATTGTATTTTAAGCATTTTTGGCAACGTATTGGCTGAGGTGGTGCGGTCTTGGATGGTTCCACACGGTGACGTTGATAATAGATGGTAGCCCCATTGGATAATAGAAAGTCAACTGTGTTGGGACATTCTGTAAAAACTCTTACCATGTAGGTAGGTCCATTGTTGTTCCTGATTCTTAATGCTTTCCTAATTGATAGCTCACTATTTAATTTTAGTTCTTCCTCTATTTCAGAATCGGAGATTGTGGGATCAACTCCCCTGATTACTACCGTCAAGGTTGTAGGACGTCGTGGTGGTTGAGGTTGTTTGTTAGGTTTTTGGTTAAGCGATATGATGGTGGCGTTATCGCCGAAAATTGTTGGTCCTACTTTAGTTATTAAGGTCGTCCGTAGGTTTGGATCAGGGCTTTTGATGATCATACCTTCTCTGGTCGGAATGATTTGGGAGATATTTGAATTTGGTAGGTATTTCCTAATTTGGCATGCTAAGGTTTTGGATGTGTGAAATCTGGTTTCATAGTTTTTCAGGAGGAAGCTATGGATTGCTGGAGATTGATTAGATAGGATTGTGGAGTTGTCGGTAGTGGTGTCCATTTGCTGGGGGCCGAAGATAGTCATTTGAGCATGGCGTTCGTCAGCGGTTGTGGATGTCTGAGGGTTTTGGGGTTTGATGGTAGGGTATGGTTTGCTTCTATAGTCAGGGATGGTAAGTATTTTGCTATATGAAGGTTTAGTAATAGTAGGTGGGAGTTTATGCATACCAATGGTAACTGCTGTTGCTGATGGTGACGAAGAGGGCAGCTGGATGTCGGCTGCAGAGTTGCGGTTGTCCTGGGAAGTCGAGTTGTCCGTCTCGGTGTCCATCATGACGTCCAGCAGATGTAGAGTGGGCCGAGCAGCCCTGTACGGCGGAGACGCCGCAACAGGAAAACAGACTCAGGCGATGAGGAAGAGTAGCAGTCACGTGGCGAGGCGAACACCAGGAGAGCAGGAAAGTCGAGATGCGCCGAGTGAAGACAGTGGCAGTCTGACACTCCAAATGTCAGAATCGTGTGCAAGTTGAAGTGCAGACACTTTCCTGTTGAATGTCTGACACGCGAGATTCACTACAATTATCTCACAATCAACAATACGAACACACACATATCGATATTTCACGTAACAATAATCGTTAGTCGTTTATTTCTCTCTATTCTCACACAATAGTATACTGCTTGGTTTTATTTATATTAAAGGGTGTAAACACTTTGACTGCGAGAAACAACTTACGAATAGTGCAGTAAGTGGCAAGTACGGGCAAAAAACAGCTCATAAGTAATGAAGTCTGCACCTATCGGAATGAAACGTAACTAAAAACCTTACTCGCCATCTCATTAACGTATAGTGCTGACGTGGCCTCAATAGTCAGGGGTTATTCATGCACAATGTGTTTTAAGAGCATATATAAAGATGATCCTATAGCAGGTGTATCAACGATACAGACGATACAGAATACATTGATATTATTTACAAACTGTGAAGTTTTAAAATTATTTAACGGAATTGATAAGTACTACTTAAGTTAAGAATAATACTATAAGTCTTAAGTTTGCCAGAATGTAGTAAATAAATCCAAATTTTTGCTGACAAAATTTGTCTTATTTATTAATCGCCATCAACTTTTCCAATTCAGAAAACGGGTGCAGCACATACAACTCACTAAAATATCAGCTGCTATGGAAGGAAGCCAGTGCCAATTTCTGAAAAAGTCGTATGTATTTAATACAACACATTCATACACCGACAAGATCTTATTGAACTAATAACCTGAAAAATCTAACCTGGGAGTTCATACTAGTTTTCTTCATGATTTATTTCCATTACTTTCATCTTCAGGCAGGTCCAGTGGCTCAGTCATTTAGCTACGTGCCGAGATATTCCATTTTCAAATCCTGTTCTCCGACAGATATTTTACAGGCACTTAAACTGACGTTTCTTTCATATGGTTTTACGCCTCGTCGACGTCATTAGAGGCAGGAAAGGATGGGGAGAAGCAATGGAAAGGATTTCGCCCGTGGCCTTTTGAAGGTAGCATACCGGAACTCGGCTGGAGTGTTTTTGGGGAAACCATGGAAAACCTAAATCTTGATGTCCTGACGGGGATTCGATCCCGCGTCCTCCCGAATGCGAGTCCAGAACGTTACCACTCACCCACCACGCTCGGTTAAACTGGCCTAGCAATTATCCTATTTCACTTGTTGATGCGAAGTACGAAGGTTACTCCGTGGCTCAGATTCCACGTAAAACTGTAGGTTTCTTGACCCAGTATGATTACCAGATTAGGTTTGAGTAGTAACGCTAGAGGTCGATCGACTTTTCAGGTCAATAGCGCCACACGAATAGGATTGCAAGCCTCGTAATTAGAAAAGAATAGAACAAAAAACTGCCTGCAACCTGGCATGTGCGGTTGTGGCTGGTCTTCCGGATGTAATGTTGCCCCGACCCGAGTCTGTTATCTGGCCGGGAAAGAATTCCATTAAGGCTGGTGTGCGGTCGGGTGACTCCTCCTTGGACCAGACCGAACTGGACGAGAGATTCCGGCGCGCTCGCTCGCTGTCCCATTTCTCATCGCCTCTCAACACCGCGCTCCAAAAAGCCACCGGACGATGAAAGCGTGAGAGCTAGCCATAACAGCGGACCCAACTAAAAGCCGCTTCAAAGGCGTTTTTCGCACTACTCGGTTTGGATCGTAGAGAGTGGAATAGAAAATAAATGTCACAAAAGCGAAGGTAAGAGAAATAAAGGCTAGAAAGGCTGTAGTCAGTGACGTCTACCCTATCATAACAACTTTTGATTAAATACTTTCTATATTATTAACTACAAGGGTTGTTTTAAGTAGGTTTTAATATTAAATTATTTATAACTCTAGATACTTTTTAAGAAAACATTGTGATGATCGATACCGATTTAATTGGTTCTTTGTCTTTCGCTACTTGGCTGGTACGCCGAGAGATATATAGTGATGCACGATTGCTATTCATCATATTGTGTACCAAAGTTCTGAGTATAATCTGTAACCTATCTTCATCGTGTGCGAAGTGATTGCTGATGATGATTAGTCCGTCAGGTAATGTCAAACACTCGGCAACCGCCCTTGAAGTATTTCGCCAATATTACTACCGTCTCTAGTAAGTAGTTTCAATTCAATGAAGGTTAAGTCACAAGGAAGTAATTAACGTACTGCATTCTAATAGAGAAATTTTATAAATTACCTAGCAAATAGTTCTTTACCGGTTAGTGAATTTTTCTCGTTAAATGCGTTAAATTAAGGTTAAATTATGCTGTGAGTTGAATGCTTTTGTAGTATCATGTCACACCACACCTGAAGCGGTTCCTCGGACGCCTGATACGTGGGACTGATAATTAGGCAAATACTTTATAGCAACAGGTGATAAACCTATTACACTTTATAAACGGATGATTTATGGGAAATGCTGTCGCCCTTGTCATACTAATTATAACTGAATTAAGAAAAATTGTACAATAGTGTGCATTGAGGTAGGCCAGCGAATTCTTCATAAAACTCCTCAAAGATGTACTCTTACTGTTACCTTTAACTTAATTTAATTTAATTGCGATGGAGCGCAAACTCCGATGGCAATTTCCGTACACACCCACTTTCCCCCTTACCTGTACCCACCTACTTTACAAATTTCAGCTTTAAATTATTTCAACGTTTTTGGTAAATTATTCACCACTTCTGTTGGTAATTTATTCCAATCCCTGATCCCCCTTAATACCTACGAGAAAAAATCTTCCCACACCCTTGTGCCTGAAATAGAAGAATGTCCGATAGCTTATATAGAAGACTGTGGATTAACAATCGTTTCGGTTACTGTAATAGGCTTTAACTTTCAACTCCAACAGAAGTTATTTGTAACTTCTGTACTGTTTTTCTATCTAAAACATTATTTATGTTCAGTTGCGAATGTATTTTTATGCGTGGAGGTCAACTGCGTGAAATCGGTGTTCAGATGTAAAACTATGAAACATTTTGTTTTATTTAAGGCCCTTCTCTCACGACGCTACTCAAATAAGAACGAAACTGATCACAGACTGAAATTACTGATTAGTTACTGACCAATGTTCGCACACGACGAACTGAAATCTCTGTAACATCAGTCACTCGTGTGATTTGAGCAAGGCGACGATTTCTTCCGATTCAGATGAGGATATTATCATATATATTATTTCTATAAGGTATTTTTTTGTCACAAGCCTATATCTTCCTTCAAACTTAACCGAAATCAATGAATGAAGTGTCATTTTAAAGCTTAGAATCTCCACTTTGGTTAAATCGTATTTTAAGCAAGAAAGTTTTCGGAATTCGACCCTTAAAGGGCAAAAATTTAATTTATTCTAAAATGCTGTTTTCTTTGTTACGAGTCAGTTATCTCCCTGGATACCTATCTGAAACCGTTTTATCAAGTATCTTTTTAAAGATTAAGATCTCCGCTTTAGTGACGTCATATATTAAGCCAGAAATTTTTCGGAATTCGACCCTTAAAGGGCAAAAGTAACAATATTTTTGCAATGCGTTTTTGTGTCACGAGCGATTTATCTCCCTTAACATCTAACCGATATAGATAAATGAGGTAACATATTAAAGAATAAGGACTCCGCCGTTGTAAAATTATATTTTAACAAAGGAATTTTTCCAATTCGACCCTTAAAAGGCAAAAATGTCAATTTTTCTAAAATGCGTTTTTGTATCTCGAGCCATCTATCTCCCTGTATATCTAACCAAAATCGATAAATGAAGTAGGAATACAAGGAGTAATGTATCAGCTTTGTGAAATCATATTTTAAGAAAGAAGTTTTTTGGAATTCAACCCTTAAAGGTAAAAAGTATAAATTTTTCTATAACCGATTTTTGTGTCACGAGCGATTTATCTCCCTTGATATCTAACCGATATAGATAAATGAGGTATCATATTAAAGAATAAGGTCTCCGCCGTGGTAAAATTATATTTTAAGAAAGGAATTTTTCGTAATTCGACCCAAAAAAGGCAAAAAACTCAATTTTTCTAAAATGCGTTTTTTGTGTCTCGAGCCACTTATCTCCGTGGATATCTATCCAAAATCGATAAATCAAGTACGATTGTGATGAATAATGTCTCAGCTTTGCTGACATCATATTTTAAGAAAGAAGTGTTTGGAATTCAACTATTAAAGGGAAAAAGTATAAATTGTTCTACTACGTATTTTTGTGTCACGAGCCTTATGTTTCCCTTGATATCTAATCGATATAGATAAATGACATATCGTATTAAAGACTAAGGTTTCCGCCGTGGTAACATTATATTCTACGAAAGGAATTTTTCGTAATTCGACCCATAAAGCGCAAAAATGTCAATATTTCTAAAATACGTTTTTTTGTGTTTCGAGCCATTTATCTCCCTGTATTTCTAACCAAAATCGATAAATGAAGTAGGAGTATGAAGAGTAATGACTTAACTTGGTGACATTATATTCAAATTCACTATTCATCGCATTTTATTCGCGAAATTTTCGCACGGGTCGTGTAGTCTTCTATTATTTACAGAAGGAAAAGGAGATTAAAGCCTTGGTCTGCAGGGCCACCAAGTGAAAAAAGTACCAACGATTACGCACTCTATTTCGTATGCGATGAAACTTTCTCTTTTATGCGATATTTAATGAGACCATATCCACAATGAACTCTTGATAACACAGAGTTTTTAATTATGTAGTAGAGAAAGAAATGTACATTTGGCATAATAGCGGAAAATTTTAAAGTGTGTAACAGTCTCATTTGATATCATGAGCCACAAAAATTAATTAACATAGTACAATCAGCTTACATACTGCATAATTATTTAAGGAGTGGAAAAGTAGTCCCTACAGTCACAGTATATTTGAATATATATTTGAACATATTAAATTTGAAGTGTTTAATAAAATATTGTTCATTTTTATTTATTAAAAAATACGTTTACATAACTGATAAATTAACTTTCTGTCCAATGACATTCCATGCTTTTTCTGTGGCATCTTTTCGTGGATATTCACTCCACTTGCAATTATAGAAACGCTGATGTTTCTCGATTTCAGTAACAATCTTTAAATTCATTGTCTGATCCGCCATTTTTGTTGAGAAACTAATTGGTAATTAGCAGCGTGGCAACTGACGCGCAGTGTCACTTGGAACTAATCACGGACACGTTGCGGACTGGTTACTAACCGATCACTCCCTATGCGAGGCTCAAAATTGCTATGACTGATCAGAAACTTATTGGTGATTCGAGTTATATTCATTATAACTGAGTTATTATACTGGTTTCTTTTCAGTAGAGCCGTGTGAGAAGGTCCTAACATTCAATAAGATTTCGAAACTTTTTAATCAGTCTGATCAATCACGGAGAAGGAAAGATCAATGAATTCTGTACAAATCAACGATGACAGTTTGGCTTTTTAGCGAGGCAATGAAGAGATGAGACAAAGTGGAAAAATAAACACTTGTATTAGATTGACTTGTTATGGAGTTTAAAAACATAACTCTTACTACTCTTTATTGAATGATATGTTACTAAACTTTAAGTTTCCTTTCATCACAGAACTTCAGAATCAATATCTCAATAAGAGCCAGTCTCACCGTACATTGCCTCTGAAACTGTTTGTTTCTTAACTCAAGAATGTGTTTCCGGAACGCGCTTGGGGAACAAGTTTTAGCCTGTTCGCCGAGCGCAACATAATTGAAACCATTAAGTGTCGGTCAGACGCAGGGATACGTTAATTGCTGTTGGGGAGAACAGCACGAAGACGAGACTGTTGCTTTCTGTAATCCAACCGCAGATGAAGCACCAGGGCCCGAGGCTTCTCTGATTTTTAACAGCATCGGAGTATTATGGTTGGTGTAACTCTGCAATAAAACAAACCAAATTAATTATTAAATTGACAGATTTATATATCATTCTACCGATGGTAATTGTTTTTTCCGCTAAGCGAAAAGTTTTCATAACATTGTATGTAAATTCCCTCCTACAATACCCACTGTATTACGTCTTAGCTTCTACTAAACACTTTTTTTTGAGGCCTTGAGAAAGAATTGAAAAACGTTGATGGTTGCGTAGCTCTTGTTTCTTGTAAGGTGTTAACATTGCCATTTGACGTGAAATTTTCGTCTCCACTTCTTCGGTTTAGTAAGTTTATTTCTTCAACAGGATGAAAACGTTGTCGATTTTTCACCAACAATAAACGTACAGAACGGTCAACGCGCACTTCCAGCCTGTTGTGAATTCAGTCTCACTGAGATAACATCAGCCTGCGATTAGCAAAAGTAGGTTGCACGAGCATAAATTCCGGCGCCAAAATGTCACGAAACATGAGGAGGATAGTGTTTGTGAATTTCGACCTAGCTTTTTGGACAAGATGTAATTTTTTTTTAAAGATTTCAAGTCTAAAATATCAATGTAATGAATAATCTTTGAAAGAATAAAATTTCTATAAATGAAATAGGGAATCACGAGAGGTAAACAATTGTAAAAATGGGCGTGATAAAGATGTTTTTCTCCATTAGTATTCGACTTGTATATAGATCAAACTATTAAGGAAATGACAGAAAAATTTTAATATGATTTAAGCATTGACTAAGAAGGAAAGGGTGAGCTGCAACTTTTTAATTTAACTTAATTCCAATTGCTATGGATCACACCTGCAGCGGTGGTAATGACCCTGCAGCTCCACCATGTCATGATTTTTCCATCACTACGCCTGCCCTTTACGAATTGCAACTTTCAACTCCTTCAGTGTTTTTGGTAAAATGTCCATTATTCCGCTTGGTAATTTATTTACTCCATTACCTACAAAATAAATTTTTTTCCACTGCCTTTCTCCTGAATTCAAATGTCACCTAATGATTATGGTAGTCTTCTCTTCCCCCCCATTTAGAACTCCCAATACTTCTAGTAATATCTATCCACGCATTATCACGATAATAAGCCTTGAACGAACCAACTCTCTTTATCCACCTTCTGACTCCCATCCCATCTCCTTCAAGCATGTCAGTTAATGACTGCATTCTGCGGTAATTTCCGCAAACAAGTCTACCCCTATTCTATTCCTATTCTTTATATATTTTATCGAGGTTGCTTCCTGTATGATGTCAAGTATAATCTGATTTTGCGTCTCATCTGCATTGTTGTGCTCAGTAATTTCTTTTTCAGAGTCAACAGTGAAACTCAGACTTGTACCTATCTGTCGACCCATTTTCTTCATAGTCAGGGACTATTGCTATCATTTGGTTATCTGAAAACAAAAGCAACCATACGCAACAATGTGTATGTGTAGGCCCTGAGATTACAATATCCCTAATAATCTAAGATGGCACTATCAATTTAACACTGTAACACTTGTAATACAGGTTCACTGGAAGCAGTTCTTTGTACTTGCTGATGATAGTGTACTATTGGCGAATAAATGTTAGGATACAGAAAATTACTGAATAGCATGACCAAAGCACTGGGATAAGCTTTTGGGCCAAATATAAACAAAAAAAGAAACCAAATAATTTTTTAAAAAAGGCAAAAATGATAATATTTATAGTAGACGCCGCGTCATGATTTGTGCAGCCGACGTTTCGACCATCCTTCTGCGGTCTTCTTCTGGATAGAACTGCGTCTTGCATCGGTGTGTGGTGCTGTCATATGGCCGTGACCCATGAGCCGTCTAGAGAATGTGGTTCACCCTGCCAATCGGAAAGTCTAAACGATCATGTGTTCCGCTGGCCAGAAGGAGGGGGCGGCGCGGTCTGGTGGGGGGCGACACGTGACCTGCTCCGTCCGCACTAGCGAGAGCCATGCGTCGTTTAGTTTAAGAGCGTTGTCTTCATTAATATTTTCTAGACGTTTGGAAATTTTCGACGCCTCCTTGATCCTCCTTGGCCACCATTGACCTTCGCGCACTATCAGGGTGGGGTTTTCGACTCTGGCCGCGGAAGCCTACGATTACAAACCTGTTACAGGTACTAAAAGAAATTGTAGAATTCTACCGTTTTTAACTTAACATCTACTTCAATTTATAATTCAGAATTTGTTGTTCTAATAATATATTCAATTTCGTGAGTTTTTTTTTATGCACAGTCTGCATTTCTCCAACTTTTTTCGTTAAATTTAAAGAATAGGTACCAATATAACGTGTGTGTGAAATTCTGTACGCAGTCGGCCGTGGTGACAAAAAGAGCGACTCTCGAGGACTCCCTTTACCGTGTGGCGTGTGAACCAGAGTGGGGGAGAGGCAATTAGTCTGCTCCAGCGATGCTTAAGGCTCAAAGGTCGCGGCAGAGCGAGTTTCTCAAGTAGAAGCCTGCGAGAAGGGCCAACGAAGAGCACTGAAAACTATCGAGTGACACGTCAGGCTGGAGATTAGATTCGCACACAGTTCGAGGTACCATTTGAAGGTTCCGCAGCCAAATCAGAGTCCTTATAATTTAATCAAAGCCATCCGAAGTATCGGCATTGTAATTCCGCACTCTTTGCATTGTTCATCATGAAATATCGTTGGAAGTTGTATTTTATTAATGGAAAAACAAATTCGTGAACAAATTCGCTAGAGAAATAACTGCACCTCCACGTTACTTTCAACAGGCTGATAGTGGTTCCATGGAATTACTACTCCGACGAATCACTTTTACTTTGCCATAATATCTACAGCAACATTACACACAGAAAAGGCATCGACTCAACCGAAGATACTATGTACAAAACACACAAATATTCCAGTGATTTAACTCACAAACAAAAATTCTTACAACGACTGACAACTAACTTTCAACTAACTTTTTAAATTAACTACACGTGTCTGCCGTCCTGAAAATTCCAGAATAACATAAAGAAAATCGCTCCATGTTTCACGAACGGCGACAATACAGCTAACAACGAAAACCCGAGCGGGGCGGTGTAATGGTTAACGTTCTCGCCTCGCATTCGGGAGGACGGCGGTTCGAATCCCCGTCCGGGCATCCAGATTTGGGTTTTCCATGGTTTCCCCAGATCACTCCAGGCAAATGCCGGGATGCCTCCTTCAAAAGGCCATGGCCGAATTCCTTCCCATTCCTTGCCCCCATCCTTGCCCCCCATCCTTTCCCGTCTCTAAAGACCTCGATGTTAAAAAGGGACGTAAAGCAGTTACAAAAAAAAAAAATACAAAAAAAAACAACAACAACAACGAAAACCATATTAAAACAATCAAAATTAATACAAAATCATTCACAATCATTAAGAAACACAGGGAAATGAAAATTATATATACTTACAGATGTTAAAACACAAACTTATCAACATAAATCTGTCCAAACCATTGATAACTGTCCCCTAAACATCGTGGTTCACATCAATATTTACAATTACAAACTCTTAAATAATATTTCATACATAATACTTATTACAGTACATAGTGTTTACATAGTTTATCACCATAAAAGAATGTTCATTTACATAAATTCACATTTAATTACACAAAAAATATACAAAACCACAATTAATCAAATCTCAGCTTGCTTTACATAATTCTTAAAATAACATTTCATTAAATGGCTGGGGTCTGAGGGCTATAATAAAGTTTCAACGTTTTTGTCATGCCGCGTTCTACGTGACATATCTTACCCGAAAGTGGGTTTCAGCTTACAGTCAGCTAAAGTTGCAGTAACCACAGTCGGCTTCTGTAAACTTTTACCTTGGAAAGAGATACTTTGCAATAACTACACTACGATTATGTGGGTGGCTCCTATGGAATGAGTGAAAAGAGGTGTAGTTGGATTTATTGTTCAAAATGGATAAAAACTAATAATACGAGGATAATACTTTTAAGGCTCATAGGTACCGATAGTAGATACTTCCATCTAAAATAGTGGTAGTTGCCTTTCTGAGCCGGTGGATGGAGGAATAGTGATAGATTTTGCATAATACGATGATTACACCATGATTGTTGAACAATTTTCCAAATATTGACGTCAACAGCTGCGTCTAATACTTTCTCTGAGGTCTAGTGGTGGAGGAAGGACGCCCGCCTGTCATTGGCCGAAGGTGCATGTGATTGTCAGGGGGACACTGCATGGGCCTTGAATGGTCTCTGAGAGTGCTATAGTGCGCCTCACGAACGAAGGCGGGTGGCGCAGAGAGAGACAGAATAGGGACACAGGGTATACGACGTTGCCGCATTTCCAGCAGGAGACGAGAGACGTAAAGAGAGGAATAAAGTATAGTAATTACTGCTGTGTAATGACAATAAAAATAATAATATGCGTTTCAGCAGCGCTTTATGTGCTAATACTATTAAGAGAGCCAGGAATGTCAGCCACAGCAAATAATCAACACTCGTGTAACCACGACAAGTGCTAGGTTATTACTGAATTCGATTGGCTACTGGCGTAGCGATGAAGTCCTCCGCAGAGCCTCGCTAAATTGGGCCGCCTTCGTTTGTGACGCGCACTATAGCGCTGACGTGGGATTCTCAGAGTTGTGACCTAGCCTTGGAACAAGGAACCGTCTCGATCACCAACACAAGCGTTGGGTTTCCCCGGCTGGTCTGGCTCAGAAAACGAAACTGCCATTCTTTACGCCAATATAATAGAAGATCTACGACAAACTCTCAGAATGTTGTATGATTAGACAGCTATTATAAAGTGCAATCCTTGTTGTTCGTGTATTTTCAGTCAGATGTGTATTTCACGGGCTTGATCTCCGAAATTCGTTAAAATCATGTTTCTCCCCTCCATTTAATTTTCAATCCATGTAATTGAAAAATCAGAAAAAAAATCAAGAAGATTCCTCGTAAAAAGATCTTAAATAAAAGTTATATTAGGTAAAATATATTGACAAGTGTTTCAAATTTTCACATTATTATGTTACTAATGAAGTTACCTTCGTGGTCTAGAAATAAGGTTTGAGCTCAAGTCATAAGGTTGATTTATTTAAATAGTTTACACAAAGAGAACAAATATTAGATTTATAAAATTTCATAACTAAATATCCCCAGTACTTGCATGTATCCAATACTTCATCTTTACAATATTTAAGAGCTTTATTTTTAAATTTGTACGAAGAATCGTAGAAATTGTCAACATCCGGTGATTTCCTGCGGGAAAATAATTCATTGTTCACAAAAGTTGGAGTTATACACTTTTGCTTGAAATTTATAATAATAGAAATCATATATGAATTACTGAATTTTAATTTTCGTGATACTTTATTACTATTGATCATGTGTAAATAAAAGTTCACTATAGTTCCGTGCCAAACTCAGCTGAGCAAGTACTAAACGCTTGCAAGTGACAACGATTCAGTACTAGATTGTTTTTAAAGTATTTCACAATTTTTTTCTGACCGGTATATGTTGGTTTTGTTTTTCTCTGCATCGGCCCTGGCGGACTGCTAGAAACCGACACATGTGAACGTTACTATGAAAGTGTAAGGAAATATGTCTTATCCGTGACAGACCAGGACTTGTCAGAAACGGAGCATTTATACAGCCGGAGAAATGTAGTGTTGCCACCTATCTACGAAACGTCTATGTTCTGTGTGCGATAAGTGTATTTTTGTTTGTGATGTGTGTAGTTCATGAGGCGAAGACTAAGCCGCCTAAAAACCACACCCGATACAGTGTGGTGACGCCTTAATGCGTTATGTTTTATCATGTGAAAAAAGTAATATCAATAACGCAATATTCTACGCCTCGTTGAAATTCCAAACGCAGTACACTATTACTTGAAAATCGAATTAAAATGCAATTTTGTTTGCTGAGAGAATGAAACTGCTCTCGCATTAAGCTCAAATTTAGAAAAAAATTAACATTTCGTTTATGAACAATTGGATGTTTTGGACCATGTTCTTTAATCCTAATCAGTTTGTATAATAATAAGTATCACGTCAATGCAATCAATACCATTCTTTTTGAGACAGATTTGAAAGAGAAAATCATGTACGTTAAAATGAAACGATAGTTTTAAAACTAAGAATTAGCTTTTTGTAGCAATGTAAAACAAAAAGATATAAAAGTTAATATAAAGATTATATTCAACAGCGATTGGATGTCCCACAGTTCAGTATACCTTAATTTTTGAATAAGCTTAAGATAAATAAGAATAAAGTCATCGACCTAAAGATTAATTTTTAATGTAAAAAAGCGTGGGGTGCCAGATATTTGTCAAGGTAGAGTCATTATGAAAGTAAATAGATTGGACACCACGCTTTTTTATATTAAAGTAATTTCTAGCTCAATGACTTTATTCATATCTTAAGTTTATTTCAATAATTAAGTTATGTAGAACATCTTATCGCTGTTGGACATGATCATAGCATTTAAAAAATATTTTAAATTTCATTTCACTTTGCTACGAAAAGTGTTTTTTACGTTAAATCATTAGATAGTTAAAAGGATATGAAAACTACTGCAAATGTCAGTGCGTTAATAGTGTGTATCAAAAAACCAAAACAACTGTTAATTGATCGACAATGGTTCAATCATAGTATATTAACTTATATGTTATATTACATTAATCTTTGTGAAAATAATGTTAACGCTTTGAATATTTTTAAATCGATTAATATTTTACTGTGATTTACTCCTGCATGTTCAATGAATATTTCAACACTGCGAAAGACGATATTTGTAACCTACTATACTATTAATTGGTGGCGGCTTTTCTTACTTCAGGCGCATTCCCAAATCGTTTCTATTGTAACTATCAAATGAAATTACTGTATTCTCATGGGTATTTAACACGTGGGAAAAATTTAAAACAATTCGGGGTGAAGGGTGCGCAGACTTCCGCTGTCGTTGTCGATGTTATCTTAGCTGTCCGGGTTGAACCGCGTCAATTTATAGAAACCTGACGTTTCGGCCATCATTTTGTGGCCTTCTTCAGAGGACTGTCGTGGTCGGAACCAGTGCCGCCTATATATAGCTCCTGAAGAGCCGTATTCCACAAAACAATATTTATTACAAAAAAATATTGTAAAGAACTGGAACACTACGTTAATTCCAATTATTGCGTAGCGTTCTAGAGAATATATTGTAATATGCTGTTTTCTTCTATCAAAACACCTTTTGTTTTTACTAGAAAAACATTGTTTCCCCGGCTCAATTCTTTAAATTCCATAATTCCATAGATGCTTATTATGCTACGCATAAATGTGATTACAATACCAGGATTTACCCAGCACTGAAATATCGCAAGAACGAAGTCCAATGATTTATTGTCACCGTATTTTTCTCGTTACAGATCGATTTTTGGTGCTCGTGTATCTGTAGGCTTTTCAGAGCAGTCTTTTGCTTTCTGCAAATCTGTCACAGGAATTAACTTCAGAATTTACATTTACTTGTATCAACCGGTATACACCATAACATTGCAATGAACTGACTGTTACAAATCCTGCTAACGTACCAGTGCGACCAGCGTCTGCAGCAATGTGTGTTTGTTGTTGCAGCGCACATCAACCACATCCGCGCTGTGGCCGGAGTGAACCACGTGGGACTGGGAGCCGGATACGACGGCATCAACCTGTGAGTGCAAACAAAACCTCTCCTACAGTGTAGTGTCTATATTACTGCTACACGAGCATCCTGACACTGAATTCATAATTTATTATTTACAAGGTTTGAAACGATCAATACTAACCACGAGGTCAAAGTTCACATATAATCTGGCAGCAAAGCAACACTTCACTCTAAGCATGACGGGAAACACGGTTCTGTGGATCTTAGTTAATCAGAGAACGCTTCCACGTCAGAGTCACAATCAGATAGAAAAATTGATTATTTAGCGGTAAGTAATGTGTAGTATTCGTAGATGTTGGATAATCTATCTTGGGAAAGCCACGTATAAATAGTGACTTCCCGCAGGGAACGTAACCATGATTAATTAATTGGTGAGCGATTTCTCTCCACTTCCGCCGACCACAGACACCCGAAATTCGGCAGCAGCGATTCGGCCAGCAATAGCGCAAAAAAACAGAAATCCACTCACCTTATGAACGCAGGCTCTACTCGCATGGCCAGGCTGCAACGCGAACACCGTCTGTTACTTCCAGCAAGATGCAATCCTGATCTGAGCTGTAATCTCTTCACACGTAATTTAGTTCTTATTTTAATCGTCTCCGAACTTTGGCATAACTCGCCGACAGTTTAAGAATAAGCTTAACTCGCTGCAATGTTTAAGCACGCAAACCTAACCGTTGCGGACTTGAGCGTGACAATAACAGTAACTCATAAAAAAAGGAATACACATATATAGCTTCCTTGCGGAACAAGGCAAGCAAATATTGCATAGGCCAGCGGATATCTGCATTACGCTAGCTGACCTTTAATCCGCCGCGAACATAGATGCCCGCGGCCGACGGAAAGAAAAATCGCTCAACCAATTCGTATTGAGTGAACCGCTCTGTTACCGACATTTATCAACCTGTGGTTATTTACTAATCAAGGAAGTTGCAATATTGGAAGCGTTTCGATTTTTTTTTTTTTTTTTAATGTTGATTATCTATACAGATTCTGTAGAGCAAGTATTGATTCGACAGGTTCGTAGTATCCAGTTATGGGTCCTAGCCATGGTCAAATGTTACCTGAAGACTGGCCAAGCATCCCAATTAACTCTATTATTTACATGGTAACGCTCACAGAAATGATATGCTGGATTTTTTATTCATGGAAGTGGTTAAATTTTATTACCGGTTTTCGTGATTTTTTAAAAAACGAAATAACAAAAGCACTTACACATTTAGACTTTATTAATTGATGAGAATTTTCAGTTGTTTCTCTCAATAACTATGGATGAATTTCTGCGGATGAATAGCTTAGAGCTAAATACACAAATTAATAATAACAGAATACTTATGAAGTTCATAAGTTTTTCTTCACGCTGAGGCAAGAACAAAGTGAAACTGGGATTGAAAATGGGTTATTTAAATCTTATTTAGATAGGTAAAAAAGTAAATAAAACACATAAATTCCAAATTTGGAACTGTTTATATGTCGTACATTACATGCTGAATTAACTGAATTTTGGGACTGTATGTTCTTTAATTATTAGTATGTTATTGACAATACTGTCAAGTTATTAGGAAATATGGTTTTATGGATATGTTTTATATTTCATTGAATATATCTTTCCTACTGTTTTCTGCACTAAAATCCGCAATATATCGTTTACTATAATTTATAATGCTAGAATTGTTTACATAATATCTATTCGTTCTTCCTATAATGCTACACATGATTAAACAATGAAGACTTTGTCTTACACATTTATCCAAAAATCATATTTCTCTACATTGAATTATAAAAGAAGTAGCTTTATTTCACTGGAATAAAATGTTTCCTTTATAAGTGCATTATAAATGTAAGTGATAGTATAGAACAGCGAACATTTTTATTTATGGTTTAAAGTGTCATGATGACACAGTACTGTTTCCTCTTTTAGTAACCTCTTCCACACAAACTTTCTCCTTTGATCACAGTTCTTAAGAAAATTGGTGTTTACTATTCACATTTACTAATAATTTTGTGTTATCTACGTAACACTTCAATCTCCGATTATATTATTATGTATTTATGGGTTTCTATCGTTTCATGATTTGTATTACTTGAATGATTTAATTCAAACTACTGATTTCTCGTCGAGACATCACTGAATTTAATTATCTTTGGATTTAAACAAAATCTGCTGGCGACATTGATGGTGTATTACGTATAATTGTTACAGAGGCGGGTGCAATATGATGAAATGCCCTCTAGCTGTTGAGTTATGTGTGTTGTGACTGTTGCAGGACCCCGAAGGCCTGGAGGACGTGTCGCGGTACCCCATGCTGCTAGCTGAGCTGGCCAGAGATCGGCTTTGGAGCTCTTCGGACATCAAGAAGCTCGCGGGAGCTAACCTCGTCAGGGTCTTCAGGGAGGTCGAGAAGGTAAGCAGTCACTCCTTCCTGATTCTACTGGCTGATCCGGGTGCACAACGCCAAAACCTCTTTCTCTATCCATTTACATTCAAGGCTGCACACCTTCCACGAAAGTATACAAGGTCACACTTCTGAGGTCTCACAACTTATCTCTACACGTTACCCTTCAAACATTTATGTATAAATATCAAATGTAGGTGCAGGAGATGAGACTCCACCAAGCTGGATCAGGGAGGTACAACGGGATTAGTTTTATGTGCTGGTCCCCGAGTAACGGTCATACTAACTGAAAATTTATGCGGGGTCCCCCAATCATCATGGCGATTGTTATGACGCACCCCAATCTGTACCTCATAATATACACAATTCACAAACAAAAATACGCTAGCACCCAGAAAATAGTTATACGTTTCGCTGTCAAATGGCAACACAAGGGTCTTTCAATAGTGTAGATTCTCCGTATCTGATTAATCCTGTTCTATCACAAGTAGGACGCATGTCCTCTCACTCTCATGATCACAAACCGGACGCCTGTGCATAGGTACCGGTGTCTTGTGGTCCGCTAGGGCCGATTCGGGACAAAATGTCATTATAACGAAATATCCATAGAAACAGCCATATAATCAACATGGAGTAGAGCGGTAAAGAGTCAATGTGTCCTATAATATCCTCGAATACTGGAGTCTTAATCAAGTTAGGCACTCATCAGCTGTTAAACATGTGGTAAACTTTGATATCACCAGTTTACATTATCAAATAATTAATTTAATTTAATTGCGATGATGCGCTTGCCCCGGTGGAAATTTTCCCACACACCCATTTCTCCTTTCCTTTTCCCACTTTCTTTTTGCCTCCACTAACTTCAATATTAATTTTTTGGGGAATTTTTGGTAAATAAGTCATCATTTCTCTTGGTAATTTATTCCAATCCCTTACTTAGGAATGAAATACTTCCCACACTCTTTTGCTTGAAGTTGTGAGTCAGTTTGTGGTCATGATCATCTTTTCCCTTCCATCCATCTCTCCTAATTCCTCCACCAATATCATCCCACGCCTCATAAGCAATATATGCCTTGCACACTCACAGCATTCTCTTCACTATCTTCCTGTCTTCCAAAGAATTCCATTACAGAACCCTTATTAGATCAGTTACTGATTGTGTTTTGCAGTATTTTCCAGAGACAAATCTAGAAGCTCTTCTTTGCTCCACCCTCCTCCGATTCCTGTATTTGATATTAAAAATGTGGATTCCATGTTACACTACCACGTTCAAGCAATGGTCCGCCAAAAGTTTCATAACCAATTCCCTCATTTGCCTGGTACATCCCTTCCTCATTCTCTCCAACAAATTAAGAATTTTGATATCATTTACTACTACCTGTCCAATGTGTCCGGTCCAATTGAATTTGTTATTAAATGTTATGTCAAGGTATTTAGATTTCAAGTTTTCAAGAAGCAATTATTGTACGTCTAGAAATATCAGCTGATCTGTGAAATGACTGTGACAACTCAACCAATCAAGGTGTTTGTGGGACGTTAAATTACAGCCTGTTGCACAGATGGACCTTAAAGAGGAACGGTTGTCTCTATGAGTAAACTTCTTTCTTTCGTTCGTTCTTTACTTAACAGACATCATACATTAAATATGGAGAACCTGACATCATGTGATAGCTAACTGCCGCAACAGATTATATTATACTGAATGAAACTTTCTCAGGAAACTAGCGACTTAGTTTGGTGATTAATAACGACATTTTGGCTATATCCTCGCAATCCCTTTACTCCATTGTCAACTGATTGTTGACGAAAGGCCAGGGATCTCTTTGTCGTGGCCACAGAGAATTTTTATCGTCGAACCACTGTGGATAATCATTTGACTCACTTGTAGTTTTCGGAGAAAGTTTTAGTCAAATTGAAAAGTCGTTCTTATAATAAGATGGTGTTTTCATTTTCTTGGTATTTTCTGTAGCGCTACTTGGATTAATTAAGATCTTGCTTTTCATATATTTTACTACTCCTTTCATCAGAACTCTGTTGCCCGTTGAGTCGTTGTAATTAATTACAGGAGCCGCAACAGCTAAACATCGTGATTAACATGCAGGTATTTCTTAGCTTTGTTCTGCATCATCGAAAGCTAAAACGTCCAGCTTGTTTTATTTATCAAAGATTATCTAATTCGATCCACTTTACTTCATTAGCGTCTTGGCTCAGTTTTAAATATAATCTATTCTCTTGAGACAAAAAGATGAATATTGTGCTGCATCTGGAGGACGTCGTTTCTTTCTTTATAAACATTTAAAGTACTCGCTTTCCTTTATCAGTACGCTTATCACTAGCGACAGAGTGCGTAATACTTTGGTTTAAGTGCAAAGACCGTTTTAACTCTACAGTAATATAGACTTTTAAATCGTCTGTTTATTTTGGTTAGTTATGCTGTCATGCATCTTCCTATTCGTAATAAGTTGTTATTTTTTATTTTTTCTGATTTTAGTGACACTTATTATGTATTGTGCCAACCTATCAACAGATTAAGGTAACTGCGTCTCGATTTAAGCGCGAAATTTGATTCATGCAGCTGAATGGCTGGTGTTAAACAAGCAGTATGATAGGAATTTATCCTCATATGTGAATGTTTGTAACAAGGATCATAAAGAGCTGCAGTAGATATTTCGAAAAATGCAGCCTTCAAACCCTGGTATATACGGCAGAGAGTAGGAATAATATCCGTTCTATAGTATGTTTGAAATGCGTGGGTCGTAATTACTTATGGAACTGACGTAGTAAAGAAACAGTAACTGTCCTAACACTTGATGCATGAGGAATATATATAGTCCTGGAATGTTAATACTTTTAGATAGAAAAAAGTATACATTACGATAAAGTTGTTATACTGTGTATGATTGATTTCATTCGGGTGTTTTTTCTGTATAACATCAACTGAGCCATAGCTTAGTTAAAGCTAAGTCTTACAATACGTGTACGTACGTATGTTCTTTTGGACCAACTAGAACCACGTTAAGCTTTTGCTTAGCTTCGATTTTGCTGCAGATATGTACAAATTGCGTTATAATAAGGATTGTTAGCACTGGAGAGGACCTACAGTTTAACGTGGAATCAGAACTTCCTGTCGTAGCTCGTATGACCAAAATCAATTCTCAAAATTCCTGTGCCTACCGGGATTCGAACCCGGGATCGGAGCAGCGACCGATTTGAATGCAAGTGTCTTAACCACTGAGCTACCAGATCGCTCTCCTACAATACATATTTTACTTTTAAAAAAATCGTATTTTAGCTAGGATCAAGTACCAACGTTGATCGTGTAACTAGCCAAAACTTGTTTTATTACCGCTACAATGTTATGTTATATCACTGCCTTGAAGCAGTTTTGAAATTCTTTCCTTTAGAGTTACCATTGCTTGAATGTGTCCGAGGTATGCTAGCATACTAACGAAGGCTGATTTTCTACAGCAAGTGTAATACCTCAAGACGGTCATTCATTTAATTAAAACAATCGATGCCTAAGCTGAACTCGAGCTGATGTCACTCAAATTTCGCTGCCGGTTCATTATACTTTATTGCTTACGTAGTTATCTACTTGCAGCTATATTCTGAGTTTGACGGAAAACACCTTCCTACAAATGACTGCTGCATGGTCTAATTTGTTTCTACAAGTAATTTGGAAAGTTTATTTGTCTTCCTTGCTTTCTTCCGCAACGTAGTAACACACCACCATTCTCTGTAACAGCGGTTGAGTGTGTGTGCTAGCTGTACTCTGTCCGGCCGTAACCTGTGCGCCGCTGTAGGAACCACTCCGCACGCTAAATTATGTATGGCCGCTGTCAGATCGGAGCTGCTGTGTTCCGGGCGGCCTGCTCGACAGGGGCAGTCTCTGCATCTCTCAGCTCCAATGCTCCTCGACTGAGCCGATTACGTAGCTCGTCGCTTACCAGCAGAAACTACGTCAAAACACACGTTCATTTATCATGTTTAACACCAATGGGGTGCAATTAGAGCGACATGTGTTCTATCTACACTGCGTTTATGACCAGCCGCTTCGTAAACAGTAGTACTGTAATATAACACACAAAATTCGCTGACAGATATGACTCACCAAAGTAATCAGAAACACAAGGCATGCTGCTTGTGTGCAGTAATGAATCTAATGTCTTGAAGGTTTTATTATATCAAATTTTTTTAAAGTATCTTTGCCAATATACCTTCACATTCTTTTTCTTCTTCGAAAAGATGATTTTTTTATCAACTTATTTACATCCTAAACTTACTGTGTCAAGAAATCCTGTAAAAATTATGTTACGCACCTAAACATTGCGCATCAAATTCATGCACTTCACTTGTTTTCAACAATAATTGTTTTCTCTATAACATTCTAAAACTGAGTGTTATATAATTATATATAAAATCAAAACAGAAATGTATGAGTACACCAAGCAGGGTTTTACAATGCTTCAGTCAGATGTAATCTATAAGTTCCTAATTTGTAATGTCATTATTGAAATTATAACAGTAACATCGTTAGTGGTGTATATAGTACTTATGTAAGAATCAAAAGTTTACCAAAAAGTTAAATTTGGAAATTCATAAAATTCTAGGATTGTGACAAGAGTTAAGCTTCTGGTCTCATCTTGTACAATTAAGAACCCATGAGAAACATCAATTATTGTTTAGCCTATTGTCAGGAAAGATAAATGTTATCTATTTTACTCTGAATCCCGTGGAAATTCGTAAATTTATATTAGGCCCTAATAGATTTAACAAAACGTCTATAATAGAAAGCCCTAAAATGATTATTTTAAACTCAACTAAATTAGGATGGTATATTCGTGACATGAATAGGAGCAATGATGTTATTGTTTATAACGTTTCTTCTCTCAATTCAATTCTTCTTACATAAATATGTGAATTGCAAGTGATACAGAAAAACTAATATGGTCAAATATTGAACCATTTCATAGTTAATATAGTTACAAACATTAATAAAAACAAATTGAAATGAATGCCCAAATTAAAAAATATTAAAATGTTTTAATATATTACATTCAATAGCATTGTTATACAAGATGTTTCTACGAAAGACTAATGGTTACCAATGTTCACAAAATTGCTTATCAACCATGCCATCACACATAAAAGCAGTCTAAGCAGTTTGAGCAACTGTCGAATCGTGAAGAGCTTTATATATCACAATCTAAATTTCGTAGTTACAATATGCACTCTATACTATCTATCTATCGTTCATGAAGGAACTGATACGAGTGGTGGGAACAGGATATATATATATATATATATATATATATATATATATATATATATATATATATATTTTTCAATGGTTTTCGGCATCTGAGGCCATACAGCCAACTAGATAGTTATTATGTCACATAGTGCTTTCAGTATCTCCAGTATGAAATTTTTCCAGTTAATTAGAAACACCACAGGACGGACATTACATTGACAGACACTACTCTTAAACACCCGTGCCCGAGGCCGGAATCGAACCGGCGACCTTCAGCACGCGGAGCTAGCGCACTAGCCCCTACACTACCGAGGCCGGCAAAACAGCAACCTTAAAAGTGGCGGGCTTGGCAGTGAGGTTGTGGCGCAGGCATTGGCAGGGGGAAGAGTTTGGTCAACGTCATTTCGCTTGTAGTCATTGTACGATACAGGCTTTGTTATGTAAGATTGGAAAAACTCATCAAATAGTCAAAATTAAAACTGCATATGATACAGTGTTTCTCTGATATAACTGCTTCCAGTGGTAAAATCTGTCAAGAAATTTCACGAATAAGTTGGTAAATAACTATTTATTCCTAGAATAGCAACAGATTTGGTAAAATAAAGGACCCATATTTTGCCAAATATTATAACAAAACTGTGACACTATTAAACCATCGCTGCGTTATGAAAATGAATTTGAAGCGCTTTCATTTTTTTCGAATCTTTTCATTTGTCGATCACGTTGCTGTTCTGTAGAATGGTACGCATGAGTATCTTTCATTTATGTAAATATTATACTCTCAAGAGAAATCGTTTGTGTTCTGAATTGAAAACTTATTGATTATGGAAAACAGCAATTCATCAGCGCCAAAGGGAGGCGCTATCAACAAATTCCAAAACCTGAGTATGTGTGAGTGCTTCTTAGAGTTAACATGTTGATTCGATGTTGTTTGCTTTCCCTTGTCTTAGGTCATTAGGTATATGGCAACAAGAACCTTATGTGCTTTAATGACAAAATAATCTAATACGCTTGATGTCTGATTCAAAACTTACTAATTACAATGATTCTTAAACAATTTTTAGCTTATATGGTAAAAACATATCTCTGAAATCCTGTCAACGTATATATTGATTCATACACGACGTCATTATTTCCAGAAGTTGCTGCAATTTATCGTAACTTAATACTACTTCTAATAAAAAACACACTGACACGACTAAAAAAGATTATCGATGGATAACTTGTTTCAGGAGCAACGAATAGTGCATACACATAAGCTTTGGGTGTTTTACTACGAAATTAAACTTGAACTGTTTCACCAAATCGTTGATTTTTTTTTTCATGGTAGTGAAATTCTTTTGAGGCATTCTATGCAACGAAATTATTTTAGAAACTGAAATTATGCAGTTTCTTGGGTTACTGATTGTTATAATTAATAGGATACCATGATAAACTTAAAGTTATGCGAATATTTTGCACTATCTCCTGAATTAATTGCACTTAAACTGGAATTAACTGTTTGTCTAGCTAATCTACAGTACTTGAGTCGTTAAGACGAAGAATGTATAGTGCGGAAAATGCCAGTATCAGTATTGGTGTTTACAGAGTCTTGGTGATCAAATTTATCACTCCAGGAGAAATGGCAGAGAATATCATAAACCTTTTGCTTCATCCGTGTGGACCTAGGGGTGTTACTTTACTTAAGATGTGTCTGGCAAGCTTCAAAATTAACGCAGGAAAAAACAGAATGTAGAGAAGTAATTAAAATCAGAGAAGCAGTCATACTACTAAATTATTCTTTCGTCATATTTCCCACGTGTCAAAGTAAGTTAGTATTTAGGCGAATTTTTGTGAAAACAAGTTAATAATTCTACAAAAAGCAGATAGCAGCATAAAGAAAGTACGCAAAGAAATTGCTGCCCTGAGTGTGGATCAAACCAGTGACGTCAAGCGTAGGGAATTCAACGTGAGGGGTCACCATGCTTGGCTACCCAGCAGCATTGATATAAAAGCCTTCCTACGGAATTAAAATGAATTGTTTTTAATTTAAAAAATTTTAGCTGATAAACGAAGATCTCACCACGACGATTGCTTTTAGTGACAGTTATTCGAGATGTTAGACTATTGTTGTATTCGTTCTCTAGAACTTTCCTTGTGCAGAGTCGTAAGACAAATTGCAGATTTAAGCTAGTCCTCAAGCTTTCATACTGTTAAAACATCATCCAAATAATTTTTTCATGATGCCATAACAAAAAACAAACAAACATAGCTGGCTGCAGATTTATATTTGTAAAGGTTAATTGTTTATTTTAGGCTTTCAAGTTGTCATCTACGATAGACAAACGGAACTTATTTTAATCTAGAAGTTATTATCGGGGATGAAGCTATGTGTGTTGGCCAGAAGCATTTATGGAGTGTGGAAAACCGATGATAAATACGCTTATGGACGTCATTGTTTACTATTCTTGCTTACAGACGGAAAATCATATTTTTTTCCTAATGAGTAATTGAAGTAATTACCATCCGATTTGCATGAAGCTGTTTCATTAACAGATTAATTGACGTGTCCTGGTTTTGGAGCTGGCGAGTAATTGTACAGCACGTTCATGTTTATTACTGGAATCTCTTTCATTTTTGTTTGATAGCTCTCTGTTGATAGCCAAAATTGGAGCACTTACTTTTCTGACAAAAAAAAATGTTAGCACGTATATCACTCAATTATATACGTCATGGATGTCAGAGAAATAATGACGTTATGAATTGCAGTAGATGGATTCGTGCCAGAATACCAAAATCATCAGCAAGAACTACTAAATGATGAGAATTATGTCGAAAATATATTTTAAAATTCCGTAATCGGTTATGATAGTAAAAACAGTTAAGGAACTAATACGTGGTCATTCCAATCACATTACTATACCTTGTTAATGCTGGTAGCTAAATGACCCCTATTGAATTTGTAAGTTTTATAGTAATTTTTGTAAATTAACTTGTTAAATTCATTTTCATTATAATAAAATCAGATAATATATGTATAAAACTACATCGTATGTTCGAAAGCTGACAGACCTGTAGCAACGGAGACTATAATAATGATTTTGTTGACTATTGCTTGCAACTATGAACAAGAAAGACTGACGGCAGAAATTTTGTTTACTTGATAAAAGGACAGTAGCTGCAAGAAGATAGCAATCATTCTTCGTTTGCTTGGCTTTCAAATACGGTTTCTAAAAGACTGACGATACAATAGGTTTTGGAAGGATTGTATCTGTATTCTTTCTCTGGAAAAAAAAAGAAGAAAGTGTCAGTCAAGTTCGGGTGTAGGTTAGTAATATACTGGCATCAGATAGACCGAAGATTTTTTTTTTTTTTTCATAAGCTAACGGGTAAAGAAAACAAGAAATTAATGTTTAACTGTAACTGTCCGGCTCCGAAGTATTGTAACACGAAAGAAATGTGTTCAGATTATCTTGAAGAAATATATCTTCATTTATGTGCGTGGATGCAATTTCACCACGAAAATAAACGAGGTCTAATTAGACAGGCTCTCACATGTTTACAGCGCGTGTTGCCTACTGTGGACCTATGGGCTGAGAAGATTGGCGTTAAACTTTAGGCCTACTCTTGCTCACACGTAAAATAACAAACATACAATTTGATATGTTTAAATATGTGAGTAAGATATTTTTCTTTAAAAAAATGGGTTTGCCTTTTGCCTTTTAATCGTAGAAAGTATCGGAAACACTTTCTATTTTCAGAAAGAAAATCTGTATGCAACGCTCTCTTAGGAGTAACTTTAATTTTTACTACAAACTGAAACATACAAATAGAAATAAAGTATGCAGCTATGTTAGGTCGCCAAGCATTGAAACCAGCGATTCATTTTTTTCACTTCTTTTGGATTATTCCTTTTTGCGTTGGTTATTAATGAAGTATTATTACTCGTTTTTCCATTCGTTATACCTGTTTTGAAGTCTACAGTAAAGGAGGGTATTTTCAAATGAGATGTTTAAGGACAAGTCGGCGGTGGTATACCTTTTCAATATGTATACGTGATTCTAGCTGAGAGATGATTGTAAATAAGAACCTAGAAGGAATTTTGGCATGGATTGAAATTTAGACCATTTCATCATGTGTCTGGAGTGATCCAGATAAACCCTAGAAAATTGTTTGGTCTAATCCCTGAAACGTCCTTGCTAGTGTTACACCTACCTGCCAAATTTGGTCCGCTCGAGTATCGCCTACACATAAGGAGAGAGCCGAGCGATAGCTTGTTGTATACTATTATTAAATGTCATAGTGTAAGTAAGGTCTCAATTAAAAGGAACTGTACATTAAATCGACGTCCTAAATCCTCTTGTGGATGTCGTGCTGGTGAAGAAAAGTCTTAACAATGATTACAACCTTGTATTAAAGGTGTTTTATTTATTTGTGATATTCTGACGGAATGCAAAGTGGTTCGCGAGATTGCTTGCGAGGAGTTGGCTGCGATGGAGGGCCTCATTTGGCGCGACCCACTTGCCGGCTGTTTGCGCACTCGACTTTGGCACTCGAGGGTTGGCAATCGGCATTTGCGCCCCTGCAGGTGCTGCTGCTCCGTGCAGCATTAAGAAGTGGAGCACAGCCATTTCCTTGTTCCTCCAACATGAGCAATCTCGTCTTGTGACGATACCAAGACACAGCTTTGCGAATTAAATGTTGGCAACAATGAAGATTAACTATTCTTAGTTTACTTTTATTTGTTTATTTTCACAATTAGATCTTAACTTTGTCCCTTTATTCAAATAGCCATCTTTAGATAACTAGAAGACGCACTAAATTTTCCAGAATGTGTGGGAAATGTTTATACCGCATCATTTCTTTCGTCTAACATTACGTTTTCAAAGTTGGCTCAAGCCACAATTTCTATATTCAGTTCAGACCTTTAAATGTTTAACTGAATTGCAATTATTTTTTATAAGAAGAACCGATGAAATTGTTGAAATTGAAACTAACATAAATCCAAGAAACAGAGAATTTCGCTGTAGTTTGGTATACAAGAATAATTTTGTCTTAAATTGGTCTTTGATAGATAAAAGTTTTTATAGGTAATAGCAGTCTTACAAAACTTTAATTAGCTCATATCCAACTTTTTAAGGACGCATTAGTAGCTGAAATGGAAAGTCAGCCTGTGAAATTTACCACGCTAAAATAAACTTAAACGGGGAACGGATGGGTCAGTCCATTCGCGTAAAATCGTCTCACTCCCTGAGCTCCTCGACTTGCGCCCTTTGATAGGGTCACTCGTTATCATCTATAAAGATGAAGGTTCGAGTGCATCTCAGAAAAGATGCACATGAGGAAGGGATACAATATCACAATATCGCTGACTGGTCAGTGTACCGCGATGGATCGGTATATGCATGCAACATTATGCTCCTAACAAAATAAAACTTGAACCCCCAAAACGATCATGTTCGACAATGTTGCTGGGTTCATTTCTTGTTTCATACTCTCTCCAGATCATAGTAGGTTCATAATCACTACTCAGTTTGAATCTGCTCTCATCTAAGAAGATCACGCGACCACACTCCTCGTTGACCCAGTCCTTATGCTCCTGGCAACATCGTAATCGTAATCTGGTAAAGAGACCAACCCAATTCAGTCGTCATACACTGTAGACTGTGAGATTGCATGCCTCACAGTACTTTTAAATATGATCATAAATACACCTTCAGTTTTACATGGGTAGATTCTTGCCTTTTGCACAACGTAGCTCTCATCTGCTGCTGTATTTGATCATGGTTGACCACGTCCTCTCCTCTGGACAGCAGAGTCTGTGGCTCAGAACGCTCTCCATGCACATGAAACAATACGGTGAACAATTACAGACTCCTGGGTTACTCTCGTCAAACTTCATCCTTCTGTCAGTTTCCCGATAACTCTTTTCCATGTGAAGTCATCCAAACGTTGTTTCCGAGTCATGTTACGATGAAGAACACCACCACAGTGCACCGTAAGATCTCACACCATGTAACGTCCAGACTCCTGTGCACCTGCAGTAACATGCTTCGACACTTTCATTCATTTCCACCAAGAAGTTACTATGTTATACTACTTTATCTATCTCGTCCTTAAGTTTTGTGCATCAGTGTTCATTCTTACTGTTAAGAAGCAATTTGTGGAATGCCTTAAATCAATGTTAACAGACTTAAAATTGTCTTTTCCAGGTACGTGCGGATTGGTCCGAGGGAGGTCCTACGGAGGACTGGATCTCGATGGAGGACTTGGACGGCAAAACTTACTGCCGTTACCCGGGAACCTGACCTGACGTGGCATCCAAAGTGCAACTACTTGTCGTCTACGCATCTGCTGTGTGGAACCTCGCATTGTTCATGTGCAGACCAAACCTCATTACTACTACCTTGTAGGTCACTACGGGAATTGATGGTACACACATTTAGGAACTTCAATAAACTGGTGTCATATGTAAACACTACTACGTGTATTATTTGACTATGAGATTGATATCAAGACTCGGTGTAGCAACGTTTTACCAGTGTTAATGGTGATCAAAGTGATCGGTAGGAGTGTAAGATAGAATTGAGGATCAAATCGTCAGATGCAGAACTTTAAGGTGTAATAAAACAAAGATCAAACTGTTTTATCGCTATAAGTGCACTGAACTTCATGTAATGGTGATCAAAGTGATCGGTAGGAGTGTAAGATAGAACTGATGATCAAATCGTCAGGTGCAGAACTTGAAGGTGTAATAAAATAAAGATCAAACTGTTTTATCTCTATAAGTGCACTGAACTTCATGCTGCCTGAATTAGAGCTGAAGTAAGGTGTTCGGACATTTTATACAAGTTGCGTTGTGTCAAAACAAACATATTTCTTGGAATAGAAGAGGAGATCTCACGTTTAATGAGATATGTGAAAGACACCAAGTAACAATATGGGGTAATAATTTGTAAATGATGTTAAATTGCCCAAGACAGTTGTCTGTTACCTCATTTCATGTTAAGAGGTAGTTATCAACACAGATTATTGTAACAATGCATTTTGAAGAACAGCTGCCACGGAGAGTGGCGATTTCTACCGTATTCAAAAAAAGCAATATCACTGTCTGCAGCTTTGGTAATTTTCCTTCTTGAGCAATCTGCTTATCGCGTTGGTGACGTCGACAGTTATAACTATTACTTTAGCCGCACCGATAAAAACCTCAAACAAACCAAAGAGAATTATGAACATTATCTTATAAAATAAATTTCAGAATGTGCTTGAAGAAAATGGCATAAAATCTTATTTTCATGATATGACGGATCGGCAAAAGTGCACCTAGAATTTTATTGTTCTTCAGTTCTCTGAACATTGAGCACTAAATAGCAAACAAATCATCTTGAGCTTTGTTAAAACTTAAAAAGAGTAATAATTATTATTAAGTATTGAAATTATTTCGAAGTGATTTCTCTGTATATTGCTTTTGCTTTGGTAAATATTTAAAAAAAAATCAGCTATATACAAAATCTGATTCAGTTTTCTATTATAGACGGAAAGAATATAATTATTCTGCAAATGACCTCAATTTGGATTTTTGATGTGGCTTTTGAAGTCACAATATCTCACTAGACAATTTAATGTCCATTCAGGTAACAGATTTGAACTATCACAACAAAGATTATTCGCTCAGAAGAATACACTTCTATCGCTTCATCGTTCTTAGGCAAATTGAAATTTGAGTAAACATATCACATCTTGTAACAGTTATCAAGCTGGCAAACAGTACAAATAAATTTTTTAATCTGCTTCCACAGTGAACGTCGAAGGACCAATTATTGCAGAGATAACTCACAAAATTTTACATGTTATTTTTACGTTCTGATTGAGGATATAAATGAATATTTCTGTGAATTTATAAACATCGTAACTGTATTTTTATTTACTATTTGCGTAAAATTGCGCGAAGTTTATTTGAAATTTGATTTAAGTAGCAGGTGTATTATTTTTTTCATATAACATTGTTGATCATGGATTCTGTTGCTGACAGTTATTAAAATAATGTTGAAATGGTGGCTTTTAAATTTATTAGAACAAAGTATATCTAAAACGAAAAAACCCACTTGTTCCTCTCTCATTGCAAAATATTATTAAAAAATCAGCTATTTAAAAAATCTGATTCAGTTTCAGTATTTTAGGATAAATCAAAAACCGAAGGTGTATTTTGCTTTGGATCACGCAGAAATACTAGGTTAGTGCGGCTTTGGTACTTGTATTTTTTACGATAACCATGTACAGGTTCTGCAGCAAATTAATGCATAGACACATAACTATTCTTTTCCAGAGAACACTAAATGTATAGATACCACTGATAAAAGTCTCAAATGCTTGGAAATTGATTTAAGAGCTACGTAACTGTTTTTTCATCAGCTGAGCACGTAGCTTGCAACTCATAAATCTGCAGTTGCCAGAGAGGATTATTATCTCTTCTCTACATTTCAGTCCTTAACGACCTGATGACAGGATGAATACCCGTGGACATGTTTCCTTGACATTCCTTTACATAACTCATACTGTAAGTTGAAGTGAGAGTTACGCCACTGTAGTATAAGTGCATGTTAGTTGGTAAACTCAGCGGCACGATTGTTACCTAGCGTCGAGGTTGAGCGGTAACGTCTTGGCTTCGCGTTTGGGAGGACGCGGGTTCGAATCCAATTCCAGCCATTCAGAATTGGGTTTTCCATGGTTTCCCCAAATCACTCCAGACGAACGCCGAAATCATCCTTTCAAAAGTTTACGGCCAAATTACTTCCCGTCCGTAACTCCCATTTCTTTCCCGCCTCTAATTATCTCGACGTCGACGAGGCGTACACCCATAAGCAAGAAAAGGAAACTGTGTTGTCTGACCGTCAGTCTTCTAGGACACGGGATCTTTGTTAAGTAAAGTCTTCAAATTTGGGTGGGTAAACGGTTAACGTTCTGGCCACACATTCGGGAGGACGCGGGTTCGAATCCCTGTCCGGGCATCCAGATGTGGTTTTCCATGGTTTCCCCGAAACACTACAGGCGAATGCCGGGATGCTTCCTTCAAAAAGGCCAGGGTCAAATTCCTTCCCGTTCCTTGTGCCTAGTCCCATCCCGCCTCCAAGGGCCTTAGCCTTCGACGCTGCGTAGGCCTAAACCCGTAATAAAAAAAAGATTCAGATTTGACGAAATTTTCTTCTATTAATACCATGTCCTATTCCGGGCGTGTGTAATTACTATAGATGATGGGTGATATAATAACCCTCCACGAGAACTTACTTGTAAACATGAAGTAAGGTGCGTTTTCGTTGCCTTCACAGTGTCCGTATGTGTTAATGACGGTGTGTATTCAGTATAGAATGTTGTTTGTTTTGTGTGAAAAGAGATTAAGAAGGAAGACGGTGAAACCTTGTGCTTGTCAATTCAGGCCTACTCTTTCGCAAGACACCACGCAGGCCACCAGAAATAACACCCCCACCCTTCGGGCGAATCACCATCAACATACGCAGTGTGGAGAGGTTTGGAATTTAACCCACGACTTTTTTGGCTTTCGGCGACTAAGCCATTCAGCCAGCTCAATGTGTTTTATGATATCTCTTCATGTGAATTTAGTTTCTCCAGTGCGTTTATGCTTCCTATGTATAGACACCACAGGACTGACAGGACATTCACGCAGACACACAACACTTAAACATCCATGCCCGCGGCTGGATTCGAACCGGCGACCTCCGGCACGTGGAGCTAGTGCTCTAGCCCCTACGCTACCGAGGCCGGCAACCCACGACTTCGGCGCACGATGTGGTGATTAGGAATTGTGAACCACCAGCTCTCCTATATTGTCGGCCAAGTACTGATGATTAAAATGCCTTTCACCACAACAGTTCGAACCAGCTAACCCAGAATCAGCGCCGGACACCATCACGGTGAGGCAGCCAACTAAGCCAAAGGGGTGGGCGACGAAGAATTATCTACATACTATCCTTCGCAGAAAGACAATTTTATTTTAAAAGACTTAAATAAAGCCTCGTTAAGGTTCAGAAGATTTGTGGAAGAATATATTAACTGAAGCTGAAGATAAAAACAGAAAATCAATACAACATATTATGGTAGGGTTTGAAGCTAAAGAAAATATAACTGTGGGTGATGCAACTATTCAATCCCCAGCAAGCTATAAATACCTGTGAAATAGTTTATAGCGGAAAATAGATCCGCAGCTTGGACGTACGTATTAAAACTCACCCATACTGGAGTGAGGTAGTTCAATGTGCTTGCTTTCAAATCCCATGCATTACATATGTGGCTTTACATCTCGTCAACTTTGAGGACATTTCAGGAGCAGGATGCAAGGAATGTGAAAGAATTCAGCTATGGCCTTTGAAAGGAACCATCCAGGCATTCGCCTGGGATGGGAAACCATGGAAAACTGAAATTTGGATGTCTGATGAGGATTCAAACCCGTGTCCTCTCGAATGCGAGGCCAGAGCACTACGCCCGGTCAGTTCCCCGTAATATTACAAAATTCACACAAATAAATCTAAGTCTATCATGCAACTCACAAACAGAAGGTAAGCTTACGTTCCTCCAATCAGTTATCTTCAGACTGGCTACTGTGACAGAGGCTGCAGTCGTGGCTGGACACCGTATCATCCGGTTGCCTGAATAATTCGGCCAATCCCTCGAGAACCACACATTTATATAAGCTAATGTTACTGGTGAGCCATGTATTTTAATAAAAATAGGTAAGTAATATTGCAATATTGTTTCTAAAAGAAAACTTTTTTCTGGAATAAGTAAAACTATTAAATTATAGAAAATTTAAATCTCTGTCTCAGGTTGTCGCTTTTAAAGGTTTTTCTAGACATGAGATTAACGGCAGTACATGAATAAGTCTTTTCTCTTCCCGTGAGCATTTTAAGACTTTTCTTACAGTCAGGAGTCTCTACCGAGCCATATAGATATGATGTACTCATGAACCATCTTGGGGCTTGGGCAGTGCGATTTCGCACTGCTACTTATCATTCGGGAGGATCGGGGTTTTCCTCAGTCATTCTAGGCGAATGCTGGGATGGTTCCCTACAAGGCCACGGCCGACCTTCCATCCCCCTTCCTTCCCCGTAGAGAGTAGTTTGGCTGAAAAGAGTCTCCTGTGAGATCTCCAACAGCCCGTCTCCCAGCCTTCAGCTGGGAGAAATGAAATCGTAAAAAAAAAAGAAAAAAAAAAGAACCATCTTGGCACCGAGATAGGAGGAGGGCGAATATGCCCTCCTACCTACCATTCGGGAGGACAGGGATCAACTCCCGTCCGGCCATCCTGACTGAAGTTTTCCGTGGTTTTCTCGAGTCACTCAAGGCAAATGCTGGGATGGTTCCCTACAATGCCACGGTCGACTTCCATCCCCCTTCCCGTAGTTTAGTCCGGCTGAAAAGGGTCACCGAGACCCTCCAGCAACCCGCCTCCAAGCCTTCAGCTGGGAGGAATGAAATTGTAAAAAGAAACAACTTCCATTCCCTTCCTGCCCCCTTGGGCTAAGTCGGCTGAGAAGGCTCCTTGAGACCCTGCAGCAGCCTGCTTTTCTGTGTTTACCAGGGAGAAATGAAACATTAAATAAAAAATAGCGGACGGGGGGAGCCGAATCTGGTTTGCTTGGCTCGGTTCCTCTCAGTATGGGTGAACTATTCATTGCTGATAAAGTAATCCTTACGTTTATTTTATTGGGGGGAGGGGAGGAGAGGGTGGCTTGGCTTTTCTTGGCGAGACTTTACCCCTGCGCCAATTGCACCACTAATCGGCCAGATCAATCACGTCCTGTGATTCGCTTTTTTATGATTTGGGCGAGGATCAATGATATTCTTTGGAAGATTTGACCCCGGTAATATGCCATTCTGATTTCGGTTTTCCATAGTTTCCCGAAATCACTTCAGGCGAATGCCGGGATGATTCCTGAAATAGGCTATTTCCCTACTCCTTCCCGTTCCTTTGCCATATCCACTTCCTTTGGGAGGAGAGGCACTTGATGCCTATAGCCCCCCATGGCGCCCTGGGCTTACACGGTACATCACGAACGTCCGCCAACAACCCGACAATTTTTTATGCTCCGGACATCGTCAGAATCGCGCTTGTGGGGTCTGCCTGGTATCACTGTATCGTTAGTACAAAATCTTTCCAACTGTAGTTTTTCGACTTTTCTTTTTTACGAGTATATACCGACATTGTTTTGACTTTTCTTCATGTTAAACTTCATATCCATACTATTTCATCACAACTAATTGACTCTACCTTAATATATAAAATATCGATAGATCTTTACTAGATATTTTGATTGAGATTACAATGAGCGTCGTATTCTGAAATCCTAAGAATTTACACTATGGCTGTGGAGTGGAGTGACGACCTACTCTCCGATTTTATTGCCATTGGGTTTCCTGAGTGGTAGACGTATTAAAATCAAAATTATACCTACGTTCTGTAGCGGTTGGTAATTTTGAAATAACTTCCAACATTTCAGAAACTTAAGGTATGACACTTGGTTCTTCGACACAGTACACTCCCCTTTCTGAGATGAACAATTTACTTTACGCACCTTCGTTTTGATTGTTTTCATAACTCTAGTGAAATGAAATCAGCCTCCTGAAGTACTAACTGATTTCGTGATTTTACCGAGTCACGGTTTAGTATTATTGGATTAACGTGAGATAGTAAAATAAAAAAGTTAAATAAACCTAAATCGGGCTTGTAGCCGCGTATAAATGTCAAAATTATGGATGTTTCTTGCCTTTGTTCCATTTGTTGGTGCGCTGAGTTCTAGAATAGGTGGATTGTTGATTCACACGGATTCATAACAATTTTCGGGGACTGCACCACATTGGTAACCTTCCAGAAACTGGTACTAACATGTTAAAATTTACATCAGTCGTTTCGTCAACATGTCGTATTCACATTTTGCGATCATACATTGCGGAAAAGTTGCCAGGAATTTAATTAAAAATGCCGAAATATGACAGCGACGGACAGCCGTTAGAAGCCTCCAACGTTGAAAAATCAGTGACAGTCTCTTAAAATGTTGATTTAATCCTATGTTGTAATGTTTTCATGCCTTTTCAGCTCTAGTCCGTTGTAAAAAGTCGCACAAAATTGACAAACAGGCAATATTTATCCTAGTTGTAATACGGTGATGCCCGCCATCTTACATAGCAACGAGCAACCAGAGTAATCGATTGCTTCCATTGCAAACAAATACGCCATTTGCATGTTGGATGCCGTATAGCCAAAATTTCGTATTATTTTTTTTTTCGCTTGGTCCAGGTCGTATTCAACCTAACCATGATTTCTATGATAAAACGTAACTTTAGGTTGAAATGATCCCTGTACCGATAATTTTTGTTATTTTTGCAATGCTGATAGCATGTGGCAGTTGCTCAGCCTTTCATATTTCGGCATTTTTAATTAAATTTCTAGCAACTTTTCCGCAATGTATGATCGCAAAACGTGAAGAGGACATGTTGACGAAGCGACTGATGTAAATTTCAACAGGTTAGTACCAGTTTCTGGAAGGTTACCAAAGTGCTGCGGTCCCCAAATTTTCAGACCACCCGCAAAAATTAAAAACTTGGTTGGCAGCATTAACAATGACCTAGGATTACGAACCCCTGTAGTTTATTTTATACCTTATGTCGGACTAGCGCTGCGGTGTATTATACAGCAGTGTGTTGAGCATGCAAGAAATATTTTCCTGGGGAAGAAGAGAAATCAGCTGAGGCACATCACAGTGTCCAAAAGTGACATACACTTAATTTCGAAGGAACTAGAATTTTAGCCCGAGGCAGAGGTTTTGGGACAGCATAACAGAATCAGGACAGCTGATTCTTTAGTCAGCAGGGACACCAGCTTAGTATAGCCTGAAACCCGGCAATCAAAATGCTGAAACAGCTTCGCTTCGGTAAGGAGCAGAAGATTGGATGACGTCGTCCCACTGGATCGGCTTTTGTTTTCCACCGTTTCCGCGGCACCGCGTAAACAAACAGTTATTCATTTTTCTAACAATAACAATTTCAGTAATTCATTTCTCATTTCATTGGTATCTCATGTTTTAGCCATGAACGCCAAGCCCTTTCTTTGTAGTTATAGATACCCTTAATTAAAAGCTGTGGTTTAAATAATCAAATTGAATTATGAGTGGAAGAATTCATGTATGTGAGATTGCTAATAATGACTTCCTTAAACATCGCACTACAATGAGAAGCGATAAAGTTAACAAGAGATTACGAGATTTACGTACGTAACTTAGAGTATGTGCTAGACCTACACGAAACTGCTCACATTCAGAATTAATACGGCATGGAAGATTCCAAGCGAAGAAAGTTAGAACAGCTGTTCATCACAAACATCAGTATTTGTTGATTGGTTCTTTATTATATCAGAGATTATTTTAGTTTTACTGCATGTTAATATTGAGGTCATTAAAGCACATAGAGATTTTAAGGCAAACTTCAGTCACGCCCTTTGGAAGAAACCATTCGTCGGCAGTGGTTTTTACACGCTTTATATTAGCTTGACTTGTATGTATTTATGTATGTATGTATGAATGAATGTAACGGAATTTTACAACTCCATTTTGACCCACTTCCAGATGTTCGAGAAGTTTGAAATTTGGCACACATATTAAGAACCGGTGACAATACAATAATTTCATAGCTATATCCTGCTATTCTCATTACTTTGACATTAACAAAAAAATGGTTGAATGTCGTGGAATTTGCAATATTAATTTTAACCCAATTCCAGATGTCCGAATTGTTTGAAATTTTACTCATGTGTTGATAACTGATTACAA
Organism: Vandiemenella viatica; assembly: GCA_031002005.1. Classification (NCBI taxonomy): domain Eukaryota; kingdom Metazoa; phylum Arthropoda; class Insecta; order Orthoptera; family Morabidae; genus Vandiemenella; species Vandiemenella viatica. The sequence goes on along the minus strand of CM061920.1, from coordinate 323,511,313 downwards.
TACATAATTTCATAGCTATGTCTTGATATTCTGATTACGTTGACAGTAAAAACATAAAAAATTTGCACACGTTTTAAGAACCGTTGACAATACAGTAGTCTCTTAGCAACGTCCTTCTATTCTCGTTACTTTGACGGTAACAATAGAAAAATGGTTGCTTGTAATGGAATCTTTCATCTCAGTGTTTACCCGCATCCTAACGTCCGAATCGTTTGAAATTTTGTACACTTATTAAGAACCGATAAAAAATAATTTCACTCTCACTGCGTTGTCAGAAATAACTTAAAAGTGGTTGAATGTAATGAAAAATTTCAGTTCAATTTTCACCCACTTCAGAAAGTCCGAATTGTCTGAAATTTTTTACATGTATTAAGAACCGATGACAATCCAATAATTTCGTATCTATGTCTTGGTAATCTCATTACTTTGACAGTAGGAACACTAAAGTGATTTAACCGTCTTATGACAGATGTGGCTCATTTTCACCCACTTTCCGCATCGCCTTTGTGGCCCATTTGGTTAAGGCGCGTGACTGGCGAACAGACGTTCCCTGTTCGAATCCCGATTTTGGTTCGAATTTTTGCGGATATTATAAATGGAAAAGATTAGGATAAGCCATGGTTCGGATTTCGAGTGAAACTACACGTACCCTATACTTGATGGGATTACCGAGTTAGGCGAATGCAGCCGCGACATTAGTGCACAGGTGCGAATCGAGAAACCTTCGTCATTTGGCGGCCAGACCCTTCGGAGATTTCCCCTCCAATATAGCCATCATCATCATCATCGCTGGGGACCATCTCCAGTTTCCCGGGTGTGATTTACGAGCCTTGGTTGCTGAAGACGATCGTCTTCCACTGTCTCCTATCCAGAAAGGTTTCTCTGTCTACAGTCACATAACGTGATGTTGAATAGTGAGTATGACCCTTCGGAGATTTTCCGTCCAATATAGCCATCATCATCATCATCATCATCATCGCTGGGGACCATCTTCAGTTTCCCGGGTGTGATTTACGAGCCTTGGTTGTTGAAGACGATCGTCTTCCACTGTCTCCTATCCAGAAAGGTTTCTCTGTCTGCAGTCGCATAACGTGATGTTGAATAGTGAGTATTCGAAACATTACTTCGTACTATTAGACAAGAGTAATGTCTTCCACATTTACCCTGCTATAGGACCTCTTGCTGAGCTGACCATTTAATTGTATTTAACTCGTGGAAATAATAATTAAAAATGAAGCTACAACACAAAGAAAAAGAGAGATTGGCGAAGAAATGCCAACAGTAGGAAACATACTTTTGAAACTATCTGAACTAAAAAGCTAAAAATAAAATTATAGTTTAAAAAAACTAAAAACACGCTTTCGTAATAATGTGAACTAAAAGGTTAAAAAATAATCTTTAAATTAAAGATTTTGTTTTACAGTGATAGGACGTCCCACAATTCAGGATAAATTAATTTTTTGAATAAGCTTAAAGAATAAAGTCACTGATCACAAAATTAACTTTAATGTAAAAGAAAAGCGTGGGGTGCTCTCTACATAACTTTTGACAATGACTATCTTTACAAACAGACAGTGACAAAAAATATAAGACAACTGATATAGCACCCTACGTTTTTTACATTAAAGTTAATTTGTAATCAGTGACTTTATTCTTTAAGCTTATTCAAAAAATAATTTATCCTGTATTGTGGGACGTCCTATCACTGTTAAACAAAATCTTTATATTTAAAGATTATTTTTACCTTTTAGTTCACATTATTACGAAAGAGTGTTTTTTTTTTTAAACAATAATTTTATTTGAAATGTTGAGATATTGAATACAGGATAACTGAAAGGTAGATCGAAGTCACCTCCACCAGTACGCCAGGCGTGAGCGTTTATCATTCACCCATCACGCTCGTTTTATAAAATTGATAAGAGCTGAATAAATGAATGCTGTTCACGTAGCAGAAATTGGAGAACTAATTCCTGAATATTTGTCTTTGAGACATTTAGAACATACAAAAAATAATTATTATATGGTGTGAATGAAGTATATTTTGGTGTCATCATTTAAATTAGCTGTAAAGTATTAGAGAAACTGATGACTTAAGCTAGAAATACAACGCGGAACAGTCGTTTAACAAAATTCGTATAATTGTGTTTTGGACCCTTGAGCATTTCAGACACAGTCACTAGCACCATAAATTTGAAATAAACTACAACACAGTAATCCATTTACTGCATCCCGCTTTACAAATTCCTAAGTTTTCTTCCACGCCAATATACACCAGTCATAGTCTTCGCATTGTACGATAGTGGCTATATCTGAGAGCACATTCACGAAAACTATACTCCCATACTGCAAATAGGAATGCCATCCAGACTATTACGGTTTTTGTTAGCTATTTCACGTAAGGAATCACACCTAACGACAAATGGATAATCAATGGAGGCTGGACATGTAATATTGTGTTTCCGTCAATGAAATTCTTATATTGACCTTTACATTTACGATCCAGAAAGAAATACTCTACATATGAACCACGGCACTATATAGATGTGGAGAGTCATTAGAGACAAGTGTCAATTATAAAATACGTAAGTCAAGGTGGCATTCTTCTAAAAGTGGGTAATACTTATTGCAGAGGAAGTAATGAGACAAATTAAAGAAAAAATTTGAAGGTGACATAAGGATTATACGAAGTAGGGTAAAATAATTCCCGGAATCGTCGAGTATAGTCAAGCAGTTGTTTGCCGGCAGTAAAATTTTTGTTTGGGAGGTTGGCAACACTACTGTAGAAGGTGCAGCGGGCAGTTGTAGCTGGTTTCGTGCGTGCGGATTGTGAATTTTCTTCTTTAGAGCAACGTGGTATTATCAAAATCTGTGTGTTGCTAGACATATCGCCCTCGGAACACTTGAGATGCTGAAGAAACCATATGGCAATTATAAGATGAAGAAAATGACTGTGGTACAAGCGTTTTCACGACGATCGCACAATAATTAAAGACAACGTTTGGACTGGGTGGCCTTCAACTTCCACGAAAGCTGAGAATGTTGAGTGCGTTCGACAACTTGTGCCTGCAGACAGGCGAACAACAATCGATACTATTGCCTCCGACGTTGGTATTTCATATGGGAGTGCTCACAGCATTATGCATAATGATTTGAACATGCATTGTGTTTGCTTGTAAATGGTTTCCTAAGCAAAAATAAATGAGTAACCATGTGCACGGACTTGATTGAAATGGCTGATACAGACAACAACTTCCTGCTCAAAATTGTGACAGGGGATGAGACGTGATGCTTTCTTTACGACCCTCAGACGAAACGGCAGGCTGCTGAATGAAAGTCAAAAACATCACCAAGAAAACAAAAATTTCGCTTGGCCACAAGTCGGGGTAAAGAAATGTTGGAGGTGTTTTATGATTAACCGGGCTTGATCCATAATGAATTTATTCCTGAAGGGAAAACAGTCAACAAATAACTGTACACAGAGATCTTAAAACGGTTACGGGATGCAATTCGACGAAAACGAACAAAAAATGGGCAGGGAATGATTTATTTTTGTTGCATAACAATGCCCCGTCACAGCACTGCGTAATGGTGAAACAATACCTTGCCAAAAACAATGTTACCAGTCTGGAACAGCCTCCATATTCTCCCGATCTTGTACCACCGGATTTTTACCTGTTTCCACAGCTGCAAATAACATTAAAGGGACGACGTTTTGCTGATTCGTTTGAAGTGATTAGAAATGTGACGAAGAGGCTGAAAGACTTTCGTATATGGGCTTTCAGGAGTGTTTTCAACAATTGTGTGAACGGTGGAGTAAGTGTTTGGAAGCTTGAAGGAAAATAAGACAACAATGTTATACATACTTTCAATAAATTTTTATTAACCAATTCCGGGAATCTTTTGATCCTACCTCATAGAACAAACAACATGTATTCTGCGACTTCCTCGTAAGATAATCCTTTAACAAACAAGAGTTAAAGCAATTCAAAATTACTGAATGGTTTAAACGTAATATTAGGAATAACGAAGATTTGATACAAACCAGAGAAAAATAAAAGATTTGAAATGTTCCAGAAATTATAGCAGTATCATTAGGTTAGTAAATATAAATAGGTGCAACTGAATTAAAACAAAGGGTATTATGTTATTTTGTAAATAAAATTATGCTAATGACAGAAACAAGAATGATCTCAAAAGAAGAGTAGCGTTGAGAAAAATTGTTGAAAAATAGGGATTTTTTAGTTTCATACATTGACCGAGGAATGAGAAAGAACTTTCTACAGCTATATGTATGAAGCACAGCACCTAGCCGAATCGGTGATTGAGCATTAGAATCACAAGAAAGAAGGATCATTCAACACTTTGCAATGGCGTGTTGCAGAAGGATGTTGGAAATTATCTGTCCACTTAAAGTAGGAATTAAACATGTTATGGAAATAATGGTAAAGTAAAGAAGTTTGTAAAAGAGTTCAACACAAGGCAGAGACAGGATGGTGCCTCACTTTGAACGCACATGAGATTCGCTGATTTATTAATAGAGAGAAACTAGTGGAAGACTGGAATCTATGGAGCAGCTAATGGGTATCCTGACCGTAAAGGTATTGTCGAGATTAAGACTAGCTTAGGATTGGAAAAAAATAAAGTACTTCAGTCAAGATCCCAATAAAAAAAACACACAAGGAAAATACTCTCTTCCAGCAAAACCACATTCAAATGGAGCGTTGACGTGAATACCACTGGAACTATAATTGTAACACACCTTAATGTAAGGCTGTTGGTTGCCCTCATCGCGGCAGCCATAAGTACGGGAATTGTCACTATTTGGCTTTAAATAGCTGGCTCACTTGCCGATAGCCACATGAAATACTTTTTATAATTGTCGTTGAAAGATGTTTGCTCTAGCGGCTAACCACAACAAGCAGGACACCTCGCTCTTCTACCTGTAAACGAATACGAGAGAAAGAAGGACTGGGATAAGGCGCTTATCGGATTTTAGACGTAGGTACTGCGTTCTCCTTTACTGCCACAATTCAATTTTCAATAACGTCTGAAACAAAATTATAGAGGAAACACTTTCATTATTCTTTTCATTTCTCACCCGGCGGCAATCCACAAATGCCAACAAAACTAGCTATCGCTTTCAAAATCAACTGTTAACAAGTACATTTCATGGTTTACGAAAATTATTCACTTGCCAGCGCAATCATGGTCCCCTTCGTAGCCATATAGTCACACCATTTTCAGAACTTGTCCTACAGGTAACGTTTTGATGGACGTTTCACAGGACAAAGTACGTCAGGTAAAACTGACCAATAACTCATGTCCACACTCTTTAGTTTTTAACTTCCGTCTTTGGCTCAGTATTTTTTGTTGTTATCTTTTGTTTAACACTCACAATTTTTTGGAAGATTATTGCTAAAGGGGAATTTGTTTTGGGAATTACGTTGCTAACCTGAAGCTTTAGCATAATTATTTACGAATGAATACGGACACTTATTTGAATTCATATCATAAACACAAAAAAACTTAACATTTTTCACGGTCGGAGGAAAGTTCTTTCAGTGGCTCCTAGGATGGGTACGAGGAAATCCTTGTCAATGTCTCCAAAAATTCCTCTCTGAAAGGTACGCCAGTTGATTCCCAGAAATATGATCCAATTTTTTCCGCATTTCGTGACTTTGAAGTCTTCATTCAAAACCAACATGCTTCAAATATAACATCATTCACAAGCTTTCCAGTGAACATAATTTGTATTCCCTTGAGGCCACGTAGATGAGGCGCAATGTTTTTTTTCGTAGACTTCAAAATCATCATCTGATTCGAGTGTTTTCAATTTTCCTCTAGCTGATACTGGTACCTCAGCGGTTGCAACCCGTGGTTCGGATTCCACGTTAAACTGTACTCTCTAGGATTGCCGGGTTAGCTTAAGGCGGCTACAACAGGGGCGGAATGCGCAGCCTATAGAAACCCTGTCATCAGGTCATTACAACCACACGTAATTATTATTATAGCGGTTGAATCATGATTGCCTTGTTGTTTCCTCTTCCTTGTGGAGTAAGTATCATCCACCTTCTGACAAGCTTGTCGACCGATCTTCCTCTCCCGGTATTGAAGGAAGAGTGTTTGTCGCAAATGCTATTCCTGTTGTTGTTGTTATTAGGGCTTTAGGGCGCGTCATCGTCGAGGTTATTAGCGCCCTAGATGCTGTTCCTCTACTCCAATCACGTTCCGTGCTTCCCTATGCAAATACGCGTTTGATATATAAGGTACTTTTGTTCGGAATAAGTTTTAAAAATTCTCTAACACTATTACTGACCTCTTTTATTTTTCCAAATTGTTTTAGCTCCCAATAGTTGAAAAAATTGGAGTGAGATGGCCTACGGATACTAAAGAAAACTGATATTCCCTCATTGCCTCAGAGCTGTAAGATCGAAACCATTTCAGAATTAAAAAGCTCCCATAGTACTGCACTCGTGTTAATTGATAACGCTAATTGTGAATTTATTTTCTATGCGGTAGGGACAAATGGAAGAGTACCTGAAGGAAGAGTAATTTCATTACAAAACTTTTTGAGAGACTTACAAACGGAAGCCTCAAAACAACCAAATTGGCAAATATTTCAAGCTATTACAAAATGCTACAAATGCAAACAAAATGTGCGAGATTTCGTTTTAGATACAGTGAAATTATGATAAAAAGGTCAAAGTTGTGACCTCTTAACGAATCAGTAAGCAAATACGCTAAAACTGTGTAAAACCAATAAACAACAACAACAGAACACTCAAACAGTAAAATGTTACGGAATGTCTAATCAGTATTCTCTTTCTCACACAAGATGTATTGCTTTTAAAATTCTACAAGTCGGCAAACAGAAACATAAACGGCTGTCGACGAGTTCCAAATTAATATGTCTTTCAAGTATCTAGCAGAAAGCTGTACCCGTGTTAATTAGGGTAGTAAGACTCAAAGCCAAATTAATCAGCACGGTTTTAAAGTACATCAGAAATAAATGTTGAGATTTAAGAAATATAGGAACTTATAGGTAACTAATATCCATGGAAGATCACGGAAACTGAATGATGAGATAAACACAAACGATATAAACATTTAAAGAGAAGGAAGAAATAAGAAGGAAAGAAAGTTTCTTTAATAAATCGAAGAAAGCAATAGCAATAACGATGTTTTCAAAAATGAAGTAATCATAAAATGTAAGATAATCAGAGGCAACATGAGTGTGAGGGATTAGGGAACGAATTATTTTCTTTTAAAGTAGAAATAAAGTAAATAAAATGGAGAAAATTAAGACAATTGGCACCAGAAAGAAGATCAGATGGGTGTATCGAGCGCAATGAATATCCGGAGAATGAAGATGTTTTTACACCAAATACGCAAGAAGAAACTAGAAAGAGGTTGGAACATATGCATGGAGTAACTGTGTTGAACGATAAACGTATAGAGTGGCCAGCAGAATTAACAGAAATTATGATGTTCATGATTTAGCAGAAGACAATTCGGTGACAAGACTTGTCAGGTTAGTGAAATATTTAAATTAAAAGATGATAGTAGCCATAGAATACTTCCGTTCAATATGAAAAAATCTTCATGAAATGAAGGAGTTTGTGGATAATTCAGTCTGTTAAAAAACGGTTAGTAGAGAATGAGAATTGCAACAAATTTTTATGCAATTATCTCCATTACAACACCAAATACATTATAAACATTAGTTCATACAGAGCGAACTTGTATGTATAGAGAGCATCTAAGGGACTTAAAGAAGTATACAGGAAAATGTTCACCCAGTAGGAAATATATTACGAATTTCTAATATCATTGTATTATAAATTTTATATTATATTTTTTTTATTTCTTTTTTTGGATGGCAAAATTGAAGCTAAACAGAAATTAGGATATTTACTAACAGAATGTTAGAGAGCAAACTTGATTAAATATGGAAACAGTCAAAAACGTCAGACGCAATGTAAGTCACTCCTTAGACACCGAATGTCAACACAAATTCCGGATAAGTAGAGTATTGTTAATTATAAAACATTTCCAGGAATGGGCAAAGTAAATGAGGATATCCATAGCAATTTAACACAAACTGATGAGAAATTCACCACAATAGGGATATGAAACGAAATCTCTCAGTAGAAAAAGTGAAGAAACGTCAGTGACGACAAAAATTACAATTTCTGATCCAAAGACTGACAACGTAGAAAGTAATAAGTATGTGGAAGGATTTATCGAGCGAGAAAACGTAGAATCCGAGAGGAGTAGGTATTAATAAACGGCTCCGGGCATCCTGATCTGGGTTTTCCATGTTTTTCCGGATCACTCCGGGCGAATGCCGGCATGTTTCCTCAAAATGTCAATGGGTTCGTCCTGCCATATCCCATATATCCTCTGCTATGCAAACGGTTACACAATAGGATAGGTGAAATGCACACTCCGTCACACACTATTAATGGATCGCGGAGTAATAGTAATAGCAGGTACCCTGTACCCGATGATATTGCCGGATTAGCTTCAGGAGCTTACGACAGGGGCGAAATGCGCAGTCAATAGAAACCCTTTCACCAGGTCATTACGACCACACGGATTTATTTTATATGACTAAATGTGGTGGGAGTGAAAGCTCAGATTATATTTGCAAGTGATGAGGGAAGAATTAAAATTGGTTTTTAATTTATTACCAATAAGTAGCACAACTGCCGAAAAGTTACTCAAGGAAATTGCAAAACAGCGTAAGGACATCTTCAGTAAACGAAATAAAGCGACTCAAAAATATTATGGGGCTATCCGACAGCACATATTGCAACCTTTGTTTGCGTATCGTTCATGGACCAAAGCTTTTATCAAAGATTTTCGTAGAAGCTGGTTTTTAGAAACACGATAAACTTTAAATAACTATGAACGATTTCGTGGCGGCAACACTGAAAGAAAGCTTCTCGGGCTTCTAACATCGTCAAATTCACATCGCATGGTTAATGATTAATTTTACTAATTTGAAAGTGTGAAACCAACCGATAAACCGCCAAAAATAAAAGGTTTTTTTTTTTAAGAAATTGAAGCTTTTGACACAAATAAGAACGACAATATTTATTCTAGGAATTGCACCAACGCGCTATTGCAAATGATGACGTCTGGTTGAAAAACAGGTCAATTCACCCGTGTTTGCAGGTATTATAACAGTCCATTAAACCATCAATTATCCGAGCAATTCGCAGAAAAAATGTAATGAGCGAAAATACGAAGGGTAGGGTAGTTTAGTTTTATGATTTCAATTCAGTTGTTTAGTATGTCTTATGATTCTACGATACACAACACTGGAGTATTAAATGAAATTCTCAACGTATGGTGTCAAATACCAAAGATGGAACTACTATATGTTGCATACATTGCATGAAACACATATTTACAATGTCTGTGACCATAGCCTTTAATGAAAGCAATTTCAATAATACCTATGTTGCATATTCCACACTAAACAAAACTTGAAATATTCTTCCCTTTAATTCGGAGTATTCAGTTTTCAAAGGCCACAGATGGCCTTATTGAATGCCAGAAACTAATAGCGAGAAAAAAACAGAGATTTTCTTTGATCTCGATCTCTGGCTACACAATTACAATATCTCTGGCTGTTATCTTTACTGATCTGTTCACAATAAAAACATTAATTTGTTTATGATAATATTATTCTGGTTAGATTATATCCAATCATATAGGTAACACTAATAGTACAATTTCCCTGGCATTTGAGATAGTACTTAGATAACGACTAATATAACTTTCGTCTTTTTACTATAGATTATGTTTTTCAGTAATTCATTTTCTAAATTTCAATAAAAGGTCGAATATCTTGCGTTTCAAGCACAAAGTACATTCATTCACATCACAGTGATTAACAAAACCTTGTATTAAACCTTTATTGTTGGAAGTACGAGTGCATTATGTTTCTGACATGATCTAACTTTTATTATAATCTGTTTATGTTCCTGGGATATGGAATGTCAGTTAAAACATCTGGAGTTTGGAGCTGAAAGTAGATTCATTCTATTCAGAGTAATTAATGCGTAGGCTGAAAGTTGGGGTTTGGCATTGGGGGAGACATGAGTTGGTATCCCTGATACGTTTTTTCCCCCATCGTTTACATGACTCATTCTATACGAATACCGGAATATTTGCTTCAAAAGCCTTAGCCTAATTGTTTCCTGCTCGTTGTCCATAATCCTCTCCCGGATCTAATGACCTCGACGAGCCGTAAAACCCTAGTAATTGAATGAAACATTACTGCCGAATAACCGCACACACAAAGAATCGTACATACGTACGAGTATCTACATGACATGCTTGTGACACTTCGATGGAACCTATCTTTTTTAAGACTGTGTAATAAAAGTAAAATTCCACAATTCCACATTCTGAGCGCTTCTAGGGTAGAACCAAACGTTATTATTTTCAAGTGTGATAGATACGTTATGAATAGTTCTTCTACATCGCTTTACTTTAAATTGGTCAAAACTTTTACTGCTATATGTGGAAAATTAATTCTTATACCCACGTGGTTTTTTGTTTTGAAAAATAGAGTTATCAGTAAATGAAAGAGAGTTTCGATTGTAAGTTTTGAAGTTGATAGGTGTTATTTGATATGTAAACTAAATTTATTTTATTTCATTATTTCCGTTTTAAAATTTCATTTTCAGTTTTTTTTATTTTTTTATTTTAGTAATCGAATCAGACTGGAAACATACAAAGCCTGTGTTGAAGCCTCGAAAACTAACAATAGGATGTTCTGAAAACTTAATGCTGCAACCATTCTTGGAGATGATATGAAAAATTAAATTTCATTGAGACGTTATGGAACATTCTGACTAGAGTTTTTGGATGTTTTTCTTTTAAAGTATACTTAAATTGGTCCATCTCCGCCTCAAAACCTACATGCCACAGAATCGAGAAACAAAAATAAATGTTAGCAAATCTTACAAGGGTCGTAAACAGACGGTAATGTCAAGTTCTATCAGTTACGTCAGATTGTTAATAAAGATTCTGTCTTTGATATAAGTTAAAAAAAAAAAAAAAAAAAAAAAAAAAAAACATTTAGGTATGTAATATAAAATTCTTTGAAAATACACATCTAATATGTTACGTTTTCTTATAATGCACAATATTTCAACTAAGAAACTGTCTTAAGACCCTCCAATCGACCTATTACGAATGTTCGTGTGCATTTTCTCTGTTCCGAAAGCAAAATTTATTAAAAATACAGAGTTAAGATGACTATGTACGATTAACAATAAGGGTTGCCTAACACATTCCATGCCTGGACCACAGATGGCGACGCAATGAAAAATTAAATTGTCCCTTCACATAAAAAAACAAAGGATAAAATGGGTCCTTTGCGGCACTTCCAGATATTTAAAGCCGGAAGATGATGCGACTAGATGGAGAAATGAGGAATCCGGCATTTGGCCAAGCTCTCTTGAAGAAACCATTCCGGCTTTCGGCAGGAGTAATTTTGTGAAACAAAGAAATATTGAGAATTTAACGATCAAAACCTGATCTCCACCTTTCAGTTCCACTACACTGAAATACTTCTTGTGACAGTTGTAAAATGCGGGGTAGAATTATGTAGGTAAAATAATGTAAAAAGATCTATAAATATTAATTTTCTGTCTGTGTCATTAGCGGAATCGATTAAATATGGAAAAGTGGGGAGGGTATTTTGTAACGATACGGTGAAACTACCCTATCTTTTTAATTAGAGTTCTATGTGTGGGACATTGAGAGTACAGAGGTTGGAAAAAATAATATGAACACCATGCGATAGAATACAGGTTGTTGCATGTTGGTACCACTGCTTCAGTGTAAATACTGCGACGCGCATGTACGACATAGTAGACGTGGCAGGTATTGTAGCTTATGTGTCAGTCTTTATACGCTTTGTTCTGTAACGGTTATAACAAGCTATCGGTGAAATGCGTGATCTCTCAGACATCGAAAGAGCGAAAAATCGTTGGAGTTCGGTTATCGGGAGCTACTGTGACGAAATCAGCTGAACTATTTAACGTCTGACAAGCGACAGTATCTACGGTAATGATAGAATACACAAAACATGGTGAACCATCGTCGGCTAAGTGGAATAGTGGACGAAAACCAAAGTTAACCGACAGAGACCTACGAACATTAAAAAGGATTGTGGCCAGACAAAACAAAACTACCGCGGCAAAAGTGACAGCAGAACTCAACACACACCTGAGTAATGCTGTTTCGATAAAAACAGTACGGCGGGAGCTCCACAAAGCTAACATTCATGGGAGGGATGCAATTGCAAAACCCCTTATAACGGCTACCAACGCTAAGCTGTGAAACAAGTGTTGCCACATCATAAAAACTGGACACTTGATGATTGATAGAATGTGGTATGATCCGATGAATCATCGTTGACCTTGTTTCTTACTAATGGTCGGTTTTTTTTTGTATGGAGAACCCCAAAAGAGGCCTACCATCCGGACTGCCTGTGTCCTACAGTGGAACATGGGGGAGGTTTCGTTACGATTTGGGCGGCTATATCGCGGTATTCAACTGGTCCTCTCATTCACATCACTGGTCTCATGACTGTGAATGAATGTCTCGACATCCTCAGTGATGAAGTTCTTACTATGACTAGAATACTGTTGCCAAACACTGCCATCTGACAAGATGGTAATGCGACCATACACACAGCCAAAAAGGTTCTGTTCTGGTTCGAGAAGCATCAGAAAATCATCAAACATCTTCCTTGGTCAGCACAATCGGCAGACCTCAACATAACTGAACCGTTGTGGGGAGTTTTAGAGCAGAATATAAGGAGCCGATTTCCACCTCCAACATCATTTAAGCAATTGGCGGGTGCTTTAGTACAAGAATGGGACAAAATTCCGTTGGAAACCATTCAGACACTCTGCGGTTCTATTCCGCGAAGAATTGGAGTTGTTCTACAAGCAAAACGTGTCCCAACACCATATTATTAAATCAATAATATGTAAATATCAGGTGTTCATATTATTTTGTCCAACCCTTGTAGATGGAGGAGTAATATCACTGAGCTGGAGTAGTTGCGGAACTTCCGGTGTTGGCAGGAAGGAAGAACGGAAGCGGAGACTTCTACCACAAACAGTGACGAAGACTTTTGTGTATGTGCAGGGCTCCACCTGTGTTAAATTCATGTAGCTAAAGATCAAACGTTCCGTATGCTGTACGAAGAAGCAACAGATTGTTCACGTGTGGTCATCCTGGGTAGTACGGTGACAATGTTGTCGTAGGAAAGGGGTTCGGATTAGGTATACAGTTCAGCATATAATTTTATTTGTGTAATCCCCGAGTCATTCTCATCTACGTACCTGCAGTTTCGGAGGCATATTTCCTAAATTTACGTGTCTGGTAACTACTCCTTAGTGGAGTAAATTAACCGTGAACAGTGTTGCCGAGATCTGATTTATGATTTGATGTTTTACGTTATCCTTAAAGTCTCCATCTAATTCTTTACTACGCCATAGAGTATCAGGTTGGCACCCGTGAACAATCAAAAGAAACAATTAATCCAATGTGTTTGAACGTAACTCGTTGAACGAAACTTTAGTTACTTCGTAATAAGTTTATATTCAGTATTGGTGCATGGAGCTTTCTGTTCCACAAATTAGGTATTGTAAACCACAAATTAATGATGTAGATGTTCCTCATTATTTTAACCATTTTACCTCCAGTTTAAGACAATTTTAGTGTAAGTAGACTTTGCTTCATTATTTGTGATAAATACCGGGTGATTAAGGAGAATAGACCATTAAATGCGCCATTATGAAAGGATTGAAGCAGAGAAACTCCTGTTCTTATGGGCAGTCATATGAAGCCTTTTAATATTTATTTTCTCCTCTTGAGATCAATTCAAATTTTGTTTGCAGTAATTCCGCATTCTTCCGATGTTTGTATTTTCCTTCAACTGTTTCAGTTCACATCTTTTAAAATTAAATCCAAATACTGTGAGCCTCGTTTCCTCTTAGTTCTTTCCTGGATCATGTGACTCTGTCTAACTTTTTGGTACTGTAAAGCCTCGCAACATGCATTACGGGTTTCACTCTACGTTTAGTAATGGAGTTACACAGATTTTCTCTCTCGCTATTTCTTTCAAATAGCGATTTGCTATCTTATCTGTCAACTTCATCATGGGACTTTAGCAGCAAATCTCAGATGAATTTAGTTTCTTCTCTTCTATAGTTTTCCTAGATTCGTATTATATTTAATGGTCTGGCCTTTCATTCAGGAGGACGCGAGTTCGAATCACCGTCCTGGGAGCCAGATTTGGGTTTCCCATGGTTTCCCCAAATCACTCCAGGTGGATGCCGGCATGCTTCCTTCAAAAGTCAATGGACGAATTCCTTCCCGTTCCTTACCTCCAGTCCTTTCCCGCCTCTAATGACCCCTACGTCAACAGGCGTAAAGCTATAAGCAAAAAAAAAAAGCATATTATATTTTTCTTCATTTAAGGTATTTTTGTTATTTTTAGAACATAAGTATCTCCTACTTTTATTTAAATCACTCTTTGCAGCGAAGCATTATTTACGCATTAGACTTATTTCATTTGCTTTCTCCTTTATATCATTATTTCTAAGTAGAAATCTTGCTGTTAATAACTAAAGCTTTAGAAAATCTTTGGAATATTGGTCTAATCTAATTGAAATTTGTTGGGATGTGATTATGTAATTATTATTTTCAAGAAATTTTAATGCTCGTGTTTTGCTCTTTCTCATAAATTCGAACATTGGTCACGAAATTTGCGAGCTTACAAAAACATTATTGCCTAATGCAAAGTTCTGAGCTTAACACCGAGAGAGGTGGGTGAGTGGTTAACACACTGGCCTCGCATTCGGGAGGACGCCGGTTCGAATCCGGGCATCCAGATTTGAGTTTTCCATGGTTTCCTCAAATCACTCCAGGCGAATGCCAGGATGCTTCCTACAAAAGGCCATGGATGAATTCCTTCCCGTTCCTTGTTCCCAGTCCAATACAGCATCTAATGACGTCGATGAGGTGTAAAGCCACAAAAAAAAGAACTTAGCAGCAAGGAACTGTCTGCAAATGTGTTTACTTTAATTCTTATATTCTCAAATCAAATTCTTAGAAACAAATCCATCTGTTTCTTGTTGCAACATTTTTACAAACGTTTACCTATATTCCGAGCAGACATAAATTTAGTCTGCATATAGGCACGTATGTTTATTTTTTTTAACTATGGCCTTACGCCTCGTCGACGGCTAAGGTCATTAGAGGCAGGATGAGACTGGGGACAAGGAACGGGAAGGAATTGGGCCATGGCCTTTTTGAAGGAAGCATCCCTACATTCGTCTAGAGTGATTTGGGGAAACCATGGAAAACCCAAATCTAGATGCCCGGACGGGGATTCGAACCGGCGTCCTCCCGAATGCGAGGCCAGAACGTTAACCGTTAATCACCACGCTCGGTAGGCACGTAAGGAGGGCTCATATTAAAAGCAAATAATGAGTGTAAACCGTGAGCGGATGACATTACTCTCTGTGTGGATTTATCGTCAGTGATGTATAGTTAATTCCCTTTATCTTTCAGCGAATACAACGAGCTTATGGTCAGTGCATGACACATACATACTGGATTACAGAGGTTGTTAATTAAGCTCGCAGTTCCAACAAACTCTGCATACACAAACAAAATAATTACGCGTTTATTTAATCTTCTTTCATTGCTCCCTTTCACAATTCAAAAGTTACGGCTTGACGTAAATACTGACTTTTACACTTTTTAATTAGCTTCGAAGTGTAGAAAGCGAAAATGTGAATCATTTATACGTATCGGATACTAGTGGTTTGCTTTAATGTTATAATTTTACTTTATCTTGTTAATTTTATTTCAGCATTTGGCTCGTTTTCCGATGAAAACGTATGATGGCATTTCACATGAAGGCAAAAGGGAATTTAATCTTTTAATATGGCTCGCTAGCTCGTATGCTGCCAGGTTTTATGATAATTGAAGACTGTGACATATTCGGTCTCTCGATACCACCAACTCATTAAGGCAGTGTTGAATTCTAAACTCTCTAGTGTACTAAGGACTTCAGGTACCTCTATAACTTTATTGACCTTAAAGTCGAAGATAATATACCATCAAAAATATATATTTAATCTAAATATTAATAACATGCATTGAGTTCAATATGTCCCAAAACATGGAAGAGCCTATCTGTATTTTCTTGCAATGTTTTATTCGAGTATGTTTTGTTTATCGGAGTAGAGAGTGCACATCTGGCTAGAATGTGTATATTAATTTTGTAACCTTTATCAGATAGCGTTGTGGGTTTGAGCCTGTGATTCATATACGTGTTAATTACGTTCTCAGTTATTCTCAAATTATCCTCACGCTTTAACAACCACAAGTAAAAATATTGAGAATCATAAATCTTCAAGTTATGATATTACAAAGTAGAATATTATTTTCTTTGTGCTAAAGAAATTTCCAATGACACCAATCTTTTTTATGTTTAAACATGGAGATAATCTTTTTAAACAGACTAATTGAGAAAATAGTGGTTTAGTGTTTATTCGAACGATGCTATTGTCATAACTGCCGAATTTCATCATCTCAAGGATCTGACATACAGTTGTTTTATTGGAACTTCCTGTGGTCTTTGTTCTTTCAACATTCATTTTGTTCTCATATCTGGTTCTATGCGTCATTTAACGAAATCCTTCCTACAATACGTATCTTAGTTTGTCGTCTTCTCGGTGCCTAACTTGTTTTATTTCCCTTTTCATTACGCCAATTTATTATTTTTCTCGTTCTGTAGCTGCTTTTTTTCTGAATGAACGTAGCGAAATTGTTTCAGTGACTGCCGTGTGCACATATTATTTTCCAGGGGTTGATTACATTTGCAAGTAATATCTGTGCCTTTCTCCCAACAACCACAAACTCCTCTTGTTAGGGGTACACTACCAAAAATAATACAGTCGTAGAAAGTTTTTTCTTGGATTATCAAAAAGCAACTGAAGTTAACATTGGTGAATAATAGACAGGTTTAATGCCTAATTTCACATGTAGCAAGAGCTGTAAAAGAATTATTAAAATGAAGAATTTTCGAAACCTACAAGACAAACTGTCGTTCATTATAAGAAAGTAACAGAAGTATAATTATTTCTGACAGAAAGAGAAAATTTATTAATTAAATAGTGAAACAACCTAATATAAATAAGAAAAATTTATTCACCACAGAATGATAAAACAAAATAGTAAAGAAACTATATCATCTTGAAAAACATTTATTGCGCGAATCGTGCCTGTGAGTGATAAAACAACCCCGGTATGTTCTGATTAAAAAGTAGTCTACGCTAGGTAGGAGGAGGAAAGCGGATAACCAATGACAATTCTCCAGTTATGAGCATCTTCAGCAGGTACTACGTGGATGGACGTAGCTGGTTTGTTGAATAATTGGTCGTCTCAAGGGAGTTGTCGGTACAGGAATTGTTTTATTTATTTATTTGCTTATGGTTTTACGCCTAGTCGACGTCAAGGTCATCACAGGCGAGAATGGATTGGAGGCAAAAAACGGGAAGGATATCGGCCATAGCTTTTTCAAAGGAACAATCCCGGCATTCGCCTTGAGTGATCTGAGAAAACCATGTAAAACCCAAATCTGGATAGCCGGAAGGGGATTCGAATCCTCGTCTTCCGAAATGCGACGCCAGAGCGTTACCTCTCACCCACTTCGCTCAGTCACAGGGATTGGAATTCCGTTACCTTTCTGAGTGACCTACGAAGCGGAAATTACGGTAGCCAATACTGTTAAATGAGCTAATTATCGCAGAGTTATCACTGCCGACTTACTGACAGCTAATTAATATACACTGAAGAGCCACAGAAACTGGTATAGACATGCGTATTCAAACACAGAGATATTTAAACAGAGTACGGCTCTGCAGTCGGCAACGCCTATATTTGACAACAGGTGTCTGGCGCAGGCGTTAGATCGGTTACTGCAGCTACAATGTCAGATTACCACGATTTAAGTGACTCTGAATGTGGTGTTACAGTCGGCGCACGAGAGATGGGACACAGCATCTCCGAGGTAGCGATGGGGTGGAGATTTTCCAGTACAACCATTCCACGAGTACACCGTGAATATCTGGAATCCGGTAAAATATCAAATCTCCGACATCGCTGCCAACGGAAAAAGATACTGAAGGAATGGGACCAACGACGACTAAACAGAATCGTTCAACGTGACAGAAGTGCAACCCTTCCGCAAATTGCTGCGGGTTTCAGTGCTAGGCCATCAACAAGTGTCAGCGTGCGAACCATTCAACGAAATATCATCGATATGGGCTTTCGAAGCCGAAGCTCCATTCGTGTACCTTGCTGAGTGCGCAACACTAGGCTTTACGCCTTACCTGGGCCCGTCAACACCGACATTGGACTTTTGATGACTGGAAACATGTTGCCTGGTCCGATGAGTCTCTTTTCCAATTGTATCGAGCGTGTACGGGTATGGAGACAACCTCATGAATTCATGGACCCTGCATGTAAGCAGGGGACTGTTCAAGCTAGTGGAGGCTCTGTAATGGTGTGGGGCGTGTGCAGTTGGAGTGACATGGGACTCCTGATATGTCTAGATACGACTCTGACAGGTGACACGAATGCACGCATCCTGGCTGATCACCTGCATTAATTAAAGCCCATTGTGAACTCAGAAGGACTTGGGCAATTCCAGCAGGACAATGCGATATCCCAAATGTCGAGAATTGCTACAGAGTGGCTCCAGGAACACTCTTCTGAGTTTAAACACCTCCACTGGCCACTAAAGTCCCCAGACAAGAACATTATTTAGCATATCTGGGATGCCTTGCAACGTGCCGTTCAAAAGAGATCTCCACCCCCTCGTACTCTTACGGATTTATGGACAGCCCTGAAAGATTCATGGTGTCAATTCCCTCCAGCACTACTTCAGACATTAGTCGAGTTCATGCCACGTCGTGTTGAGGCACTTCTGTGTGCTCGCGGTGGCCCTACACGATATTAGGCTAGTGTACCAGTTTCTTTGGCTCTTTGGTGTATGTCTGTTAAGAAATTCTTGTACATTTTAAGTATAGCAAATCATCTATAATTGTATTCAAAACAAGATTTGCGTCAAATAATATTATTTGTTAGTTCTGAATTACTTTTGGAAGTAAATTATAATCACTCATATATCTTCGGATGGGAGTCACCAGAGAAATGCGTATATAGCTGAAGAATTATTCCATTGCACAATACACACTATATATATCTGTGCACCCATATGTCTCTCTTTACTTGTGTACAACAACAATGTTCCCGATGAGGCTGTGTCTGTTTAAAGGGGATTCCCCACTTAATACACCTACTCCCCTCAAAGACCTCACCCGAAATATCTATCAGCCCCCCACCGCGAGGCCACTTGAAGAAATACCCGCCATTACAACGGGGATGGTGAGGCATAGCGTGCTTCACCGCCCATTAAGAGTGTCCACGGCGAGCTACGCAGACGCGGCGCCACCACGAACCAAGCTGAAGATCCTCCAAAACCTGTCAATTTAGCAAACTTCTATGCTAGTCCTACCAGCATTCAGCCCCACCTGCGCCTCCTTAAGAAGACGCAACGGAAGCGCAGCAGTGACCGAACGCCCAACGGGGCGCGCTCTTTCCATAAATGGAGTTTGTAGGATCAGCATTACGCCTTGTCCCTGGCCACCTCATCAGCGCTAGGATCCATCCTCGGGGGTACCCCAGCAAGCTCATGCCCCCCTCAAGAACAAAGCCAGAACTACCTTGCCACCCGGCAGCCACCCCACCGCAGAATTGAGGCTTGGAAGAATCACCCTTCCTCCGCCATATCCGTTGGAGGTAAGGTACGGACTCTCGGAAGAAGCTTCTTTAGCCACCCTTGTAGTTGTAACCCTCTTTTATTACCACCGCCTAACCCTTTCACTAGAACGTCTCTCCAGAAAGAACAATCTTGTGTCCTTACTGTACCACCTGACCCACGCTGTGTAGTGTACAAGAAAGCCTCCTCTATCCTCCCAACTCCTATCTTCTACGTAGGTGTTATCCATTAATTTTTATCAAGCAAGTCAGATGTTTCTCAAGCGAGATGATATGAAGCTATCGGATTCCGTGCTATAAGTCGCATATTTGACATATCGGTAAATGCCTTCGAAATCTTTCTTGATATTAAGCTGCCCTACTTCATCACCTTTTTCATTTCTTGTCTTTTCTTCATGGCATCACGACTGGTCGACTTAGAGGCGGGAAACAACTGCGGGTAAGGAAAGGGATCGAATTAGATAACTTCCTACCCAGCCTACCTAGATTGATTTCAGAAACCAAAATCTAGATAGCCGAACGGGATTCAATCCACGTCCTCCCGAATGCAAAGACAAAGCGTTACCACTCACGCACCACGCTCGGTACTTGGTGAGGGGTAGGGGGGGGGGGGTAATTAGGTACTTTTTTTATCTTGGTGTCTAAATCCTCCATAAACGGCTAATTTTCAGCAACTTCTGAGTTTCAACATGCGAATCTTCCACATCAATTTTCCGCAAGCTTAGCCAGAGGTATACAGTAATGCATTTTTTTTACCGACGGAACTATTTATTGTTTCAGAAACTGAATTCGTTAGATAAGCACAGAAGTTTGCTTATTCCTAGTTTCTCCCTTGCGACGCTCCTAACTACGTGGCAAGTTCTAAGCAAAAAAGTTTTAAATGAAGTCATCAGAACATTCACAAAATTAAAGGGGTAGAAAAGATTACTTTAATGCCTCTGTCTATATTATAACTTTGAATTTGGAAGATATTTGAGAGGATTACTCGGAAAAAATTCCCAGCAGGTAAGCTTAATTTGAATATATTAGCATATGAAACTAAAACCAATAATGCCGGAGTAGCTAATCAGATTCAGACGTAAAGAAAACGAGGGGATAATGAACCAAGTTTTTCACTGCCAGTTGTTAGAGCATTCAGAATACCGCTAAAATGGAAGATACAAAACACCCATTTAAAAACAAGAGAAAGTTCTCCACTCCAATATCTGCTCTTCGTCAAGAATTCGTGCAAAATAACTACTACTTAAAGGGAAAGTGATTTTTTTTTATATCACTTGTAACTATGACATTTCTCGTATTTTGAAGAGTGTATAAATCATACAAGGATCAGAAAATATGGAGTGAGAATAAAAACTTTATTTAATTAGTGTAACTGTGTCGTTTTGAATTTGTGCTAACAAGATATACTTTATTCCAGCAAACAACAAACTTTTTTAAGAAATAGTAAAAATGATGTATAATTTAGAACTAGACGCAGTTTATCACTTTTTGTTATTTGTCTTATCTGTAACATTGGGTCGGACAAAAAAGTACCTTATCTCCATTGAGAAATAATTTGAGCATCATTCGTGAAACGTTGAATCCGATTGGTTGCTATTTTATTTGAAGATAATTTCCAAAAATCTTAGAACCTCAACCTACATTCTCCACAATCTTTATCTGCTAGTTTTATTATTTTTTAATTGCGTCTATTACTGACAGTTGCGGTGATATTTTAGCTTCTAATCAATGCAGAATGTTTTTGTTAGTAGTTAAATGCATTTTGTTACTGTCCTTTAGACATAAGTAGCACTTGATAATTATACATGGCAACCAGCACCATTCTTTTACTTGCTTAAAAGCAATGTTTTTTGTTTAATTTTTGTTTTGTGTATATATTACACATACCCACCAGTGCCTTAAAATTTACGTAATTTTCTTTCTATTTCTCAATATTTTAAAAACAATCACGTGAAAGACTTATTAAGTTTAGTCTCGGTAATGTTTTGTCTTTCTATGTTATGGGGAGAGAGAAGTATAATTGAGCAGTTAACTTTAGATGTCAAAGTATGCTGTTGAGATGTTATGTAAGAGAATTAAAATGAGGGGAGGGGCGAGTATATCCATCCGTTTGTAGTTTCTAATGTCACGAAAATTTAACACCGGTGTGTGAAAAGTTCTTCGTACACATTATCTTTACACAAATTTGATAGTAATGCTGATGTTTCTAATGAAGCGCGAATACATGCAGATATTATATATTTTTTTTACCACCGTTAAATCTAGATTCTGTTGTATCACCATTTCGACGAAATAAAACATGACAAACTCAAAATCGTAGCTAAATAATTCAATGAAACATTTCATTTTATAATGGAGTCACGTAAGAAATTCTTCGGGCAATCAGCTTTGAGTGTGATACAATCGAAAAGCGATGGATAAAAACATACCAATTATTAGTCAAGTACTGCATTTTTATAAATCCAATTTTTGTGTATTGTTTTACATCTTGCTAATTAACTTTAAAATGGTAAACGTTTACCAAATTCTGTTTATTACGATTTCATAATCCGAATATTCTTTTGATAATACATATGTTGATAATGAATATTTAATTCTTGCGTTGCATGACACAGTATATCATCCTTGGAAGTTTCATAAAATCCCATCGTTTTCGTTCAAAGTAAATTTTCTAAATGCAGGTTGACTGGAAGTTAATTATACCAGTTATAACTTTCTTTCTAAATCTGGATTTTGTGGTGTTTCGGTAATACATCTCCTAAATTAATTTCGTTTGAAATCGTAAATATTTATGATGTCATATACCGATATTCTTCTGATGACAGTAAGGTAACTAATGCATACTTAGTACTTTCATTATATCACCATGCATTAATTTTGTAATTTCTTTTTGGTATGGTTCCACCGTCTTCTTTGAATTCGAGTGATTTTCTGAATGTGGGTGAACTTTATGTGTAAATTGGAATTTTATACGACTTTCCAAAGCTATTTTTGTATCTGAAGTACGCTAGAACGATTTTAAAAGTCCGGATATCACCTTAAACCATAGCATCACAGGTCCTCTTTAACCAGAAGGATTAATCGATTATTCCAGAAGCCGCAACAGAGGAGGACACTGACCACTGTGTTAATAAGATGGTCGAATAACAATGTCTCACACGTCCAGTATAGCGTTATTCACTTGTTTCACTGGAAACGAAGAATACTCAAATACAAAAACAAAAGAAAGCGAGGGTTTACGGTTTCATGAACTACCCTCATACTGGTTAGCAAAGATTACTATAGTTCTCTAGTATTTATAGATAATGACCATGAGTTACTAGGAGTAGATTTTTGGAGTGATAAAATGAAAAAAATCAGGGTGTTGGCTGCTTACTGTAGTGGAAGAATAAATTATGGAGATGAGATTCTTCAAGATAAACTACATTTACATTCACAGTTCATAGGAGAGCGTAGAACGGTTATTATTGGAGGGGATTTGAATTTTCCAGGTGTTAACTGGGTAGGAAATAAGATAAATAACACAAGGGAACGGAGATTTTCAAATACCTCAGTAGGGGAATGATGTTTTACACAAGTGGTAGAGCAAAATACGAGGGGACCAAACATGTTGAATATCTTTCTACTAAACCCTGATGAATATGTCGCAGGGTGTTAAGTAACTGAAGGCATATGTGATCACAATGCAGTATTGATTGATATTAACGGGTTCAGTAAACCAGTGGCCAAAATCGAAGGAGGAAATAGGTATTATTATAAAAAAGGCACAGACTTTAGAATTGAAGAGATATTTCAGGGAAAGGTTCAGGAAATGGAAGGATGGTACAAGTGTAATGGAGGCGAAATGGGAAGAGTTTAAGAAGATAACAAAAAAATAGGGCTACGAAATATTTATCCCAAAGCAAAAAATAGATTAATAATAGCAAATGGAGAAGAAAGGATGGGTTTATGAAGAATATTATTGGTGCAGGAGGACCACTGAATGATGCATCTAGAAATTTCTATGACTATATTAGAAAACTGAGGGGAAGAGAAGGTATTTAGACTATTGTACATGGGAACAGAGTTGATGTTACTGATGATTTTAAAATTGCAGAGATATTGAGTGACTGGTTTAGTGATACAACTAGGGACTAACATACTGTGATGGGAAGGAATGAATCTGAGGAGAGTCTCCCTAAATATTGTAAAAGGATTTTGTATGTCGTACATTCTTGACAACCTTGCCTTTACTTATATTTAGAAATTAAATACAATAATATTCCTATCATTTCCAGTGTCAGATCAGGATTTTTATTTATTCCTCTATAAAATTTTGAAATAGATTCTCAGGAAACTGTGATGGAACTCAGAAAGCTAAAAAAACGTATTGGACCTGGTGTAGATAATATTACTACAGATGTATAAAAGATTGTGGGATTATGTATTGTACCTTACCTTGAAATTTTATTTAAAATGAGTATGGAGTCTTGCACCTTACCAGAGGATTTGAAAAGATCGATAGCAGTACCGGTTCATAAAGGATTGGTTACAAATAGGGTTGAAAATTACAGGCCAATTAGTTTGATAAGTGATAGGCAAAATGATGGAGAGATTGATATGAAACAATATCAGAAATGTCTGTGAGAAAAGAAACTGGCTGGCGGATCGACAACATGGCTTTAGGCAGGATATTCATGTGAATCTCAGATGGTGGGCTATATGCAAGAAATTTCAGATGACTTGCACAAGGGAAACCAAGTTGATAGTATGGCACTAGATCTTTCTAAGGAATTTGCCAGAGTGAGGCATAAAATGCTCTTAATTACACTAAAAACTATTAGAATGGATGAAAAAGTTACTTGCTGGGTAGAGCAATTCTTCAAATCCAGAAAGAAAAGAGTTAAAGTAGGTAATACATGTTCAAAAAAGGTAGAAGTAAGTATGGGAGTGCCACAGGGTAGTGTATTGTGACCGTTGCTGTTCATTATTCTAATGAATCACTGTGTTAATGGGTTACGGTCAGAATTTAGGTTTTTTGCAGATGATAGAATGGTATAAAATAGGATCAAAACAGGTGAAGACTGTGAACAGCTGCAGGGTGAAATGAACAGAATATCTAAATGGGTTGGTCGTCCTGGAATGAAGATAAATGGCAAGAAGAGTCAGATTATTAGGTACACAGATAAAAAACTAAAAGTTAATTATGATAATACGTTGGGCTCAGAATAGCTTGTTGAAGGCTTGGAGTGTAAGCATCTTGGCGTAACATTTGATAATAAACTCAGGGGGGGAGAGCACATTGGGCAGCTGGCAGGAAATGGTTACAAAATCCTTCATTTACTGGACAGGATGATGAGAGGATGTACCAGATAATTTAAGAAATTTTGTTAGAAAACTTTGGTTAGACCGTTTGTTGAATATTGTGGTGTAGTTTGGCACCCACATTTTGGTTATCAAATACAGGAGTTGGAGGGTGTGCAAAGAGGAGCAGCTAGATTTGTTTGTGCAAATTATCGCAGGATTCAGTCAGAAACGAAGCGTGCACAAACTACGTGGCTCGGTCCAGGGGGGGGGGGTTGATTGGAAGGCTACGCTGGGCTACGTGATGGGGGGGGGGGGGGGGGTTCCGAGCCAGGCCACGTAGCATTCCTTTCATAATATTTTTCACAGTTAAAATGAGGAACAGAACACTCAACAGTATGTGAATATTTATTTCCCTCAGTTAATTACCTCCTTACCTAATTTACAATCGTCTGACATGAGAAAACAGTACAAAATTTCTTATGAAATCGACAGGGTAAAAAGCTACGTGCTACGTGGGGGAATTCACAGGAGGCCAAAATGGAGCTACGTGGTTTATGCACGCTCCCAAACTGGTATGATAAGTAGCTGGATTGGGAGTCATTAGAGGAAAGGAGGAGGGTGAAGAGATTGCTGGTAATGTACAGGGCATATGTTGGTGATGGTGCTTGGAGAAATATTGGTCAAAGGATTAGGAATAGTGCATGGAAGGGAAAAGCGATCTGGCCTCGCTTTCGGGGAAAACGTAAATTCGAATCCCCGTGCAGGCATCCAGATTAGGTTTTTCCATGGTTTCCTGAAATCACTCTAGGCGAATGCAAATATGCTTCCTTCTAAAGGCCATGGCAGAATCCTTTCCCGTTCCTTGTCCACAATCCTATCCCGTCTCTAATGACTACAACGTCACAGAGGCGTAAAGCCATAAGCAAAAAAAAGAAGGGAAAGGCGACCATGACCACAAGCTGGCGCTCGATTTCATGTATAAGAGAGTGGGAAAATTTTCTTTTGTTGGTAAGGGTGTCAGGGATTGGAAAAAATTACCAAGTGAAGTGATGAATAATTTACCAAAAACACTTCAGTAATTTAAAATTAAAATTTGTAAATAGGTAAAGTAAATGGAGGAGGAATTCACCACTGCAAATATAAATTTAAAAAAAATGATATTAAAAAGAGTAATTAGATGACCAGGGGAATTGCCACCGGAGCGTTAGCGTGATCGCAATTAAAATTAATGATAATAACCTTAACGTCTCTGAAACGTGTCCTTTCTTTCTGTGTGTCGTCCCAGAACGTTCTGCGTGTTGGATTCAATGTTAGTCTGTGTGCACCCTTTACTTGGTCATTCTTAAGCCTGTTTCTTTATTCCTGCATCACTTTCAGCTCTGTTTAAAATTCGAAATATTCTACGATCAACTGCATTGTTGTTCATGTGTCTGCAATTCAGATTTTTCGACATTTGGAAATTTATATTTTTCGACGACGTTCTGTTATAAATATTGGTAAGTACTAACCTATCTTCTAGTTTCCGTTTAAAGGACTACCTACCCTCACGCCCTTTCATCTGCTGGTTTACTAACAAGCGTCTTCGTAACTTTCGGCGTGGGAAGAAATCAAAACCGAACGTGACGGGCGAGTGGTAACGCTCTTGCCTCACGTTTCATCCATATTGGGTTTTCTATGGATGCCCCAAATCAGTCAACACGATTGCCATGGCTGGATTCCGAATCCCTTCCCTCTCCGTCCCCCGAAGTCCCTTCCCACCTATCGCACGCAGAGGCTGTGGACGTTTACCACTGGCTTTCGCAATATAAGAATGACCAGCCCGTGGCGCGCCTTATGCCAGCATACGACCCGAGGAGCTGGATCATTATACAACTGTCAACTGTGGTATCAAACACTATATCACTAAGTTAGATGATTTCAAATCTATATCATCACTCGCTTGATCTTGAGATAGTGGACAGTCGGCAGTGCTGGTGTGCAAACCGAGCCTTACCACGGCTTATGGATATACATTCCATTATTCTTCATGATAATTTATGTTTCAAATCCAAAGCTTGGATCATGTTATGAGCGTGGTTATCAAAACAATGAATTCTCTTACTTGCTCAACTAAGGTCAATTCCAAGAATACCCCAAGCATTTGGAGTCAGAGTATAATGACCTTACATTTTATGCTGAAGTAAGATGGTTCCTCACTGCAAAAATTTTAAAAGGAGTGTTTCATTTGAATCAAGAAATAGAATAATTGTAATCAAGCAGCTCAAAAAATATCCCACAGTTTGAAGACATGGAGCGGGATTGCAAATTAGCATTTCTAGCAGACACAAGTAGCCACTTAAATAAGCAAATAGAAAACACTGAATGAGAACCTCCTCCATTTTTTGAAGTCGGTTAAAAATAGATCAGAATAAGAGAAACTGAGGATTGTATCCAACTTCTATAGACGCTGATAAAGAAACAATGAATAAATTAGAAATTTGCTATTGATAACATTAACTTATTGTCTACAGTTACTAGCATTTATTAGAAAAAGCACTGAAAGTAATGAAAATATTCGTATTATCCTTAACGTCATGTGGTAACTAATCAATGCATATACTTTGTACTAATTATCAAATATCTCCATTTTTCAATTAAATTACTAAACTCTATAAGCAAATCCAATTACTATAAATCGTGGAAAAATGTCATATGGCAAACATCAGTGACTATTAAAAAGTTACATTTAGTCGAAAACATAGGGTGCGAATATTTATAGAAATAAAAATCAGTATTTGTTCGTTTGTATACGGTTTGTCATTTAGGATATACGAGTTTTGATTATTAGAATGACATATTATCTTTCTAAGTAGAATTGCAATCTGAATGTCTAAGTTTTATTGTCTATTTGTAGAGTTTCATATGCGTAGAAGATTTTAGAGTTCCGTGTAGTACAAAAGTGTTATTGATTTTTTCTTATTTATCAGTGGTTATATTTAGTTGCAATTACTAAGGAAGGATTTAACGACATTGCTGACTTATAATACCAACATTTAAAACTCAAAAAGGTGGAAAGTTTCAAAAATGTATATATAAGAATGAGAAAAAATATTACAACTGAAATTTCTGGTGTAGCTTTCCGAGTTTCTCGAACACGCCTGTAGTAACGTAAGAGGATTCGATTCATTTCCAGTATGTGCAATAGGCCAAACTCTGGTGTGGAATGACAAAACATTTTGGCATTAATTTTCCTTCATCTTCATACGTTTAGAAAATATTTTATTAATCTTTATTTTTCGTGGTCTACGACTCTACGGTCTTGTGACCATTCAGATTTCAGACAGCTCTAGTTTTAAGTTTTTTTTTATTACACAAATACCCACATTAAAAGTTATGATATTGAATTCAAGTCTCAGACAATAAATATATAATTGATGATTCAAATCTTACAATAAAAAACTACAATCGCGCGGTGCACTCCAAATTGTAAGTATTGGAATTTATTTTCGATATAAATAAGGTTAAGAATTTATTTATTACATTCTTTGACAATTGCAACTGCTAGAAAGCTTTTAATAATATCGAGCATTAAAACAAAAAAAAACCTGCATCACACTAAATTTCGTAGTGAATTGTGATAAGAAACGAGGACATCAAAGAAATGATAGTGGAAGGTGAAATGGAACATAAGGAAACATTAGCTACCAGCGTCCACAGTTGAGTACCTGCATCGGTTTCCGACCTAGGACGAAGTGAGATCCATTGCAAAGTCATCTACTTTTCGTTCACTGTCAATCGTGGAAATGTCTTTCTTCTATTTCACTGCCACCAGATTATTTTACTAATTTCCTTACAAATCCGTACCCGAAGGGAAACGCAGATATATTAATGTCGCTTCACTTGCCGTCTGTCGGCAGACACTAGCCCCAACAAAGGATATGCTACAGAATTCACATCTGCGCAGGTTACTTGAACGACCATCAAAGTTAGTAGTTTTACACAGTTTTTGTTACCAGGTCTACCCAGTAAAACTGTATCCAATACCGAAGATGTATTTAAACTACAATTACTCATGTAAAAAAAATTTAGGTTACGAGTAAAAAAAAATGTTTTTATTTTCCTTTTGATTTTCCACATGTTAATACCATTTCGATGACGGTACGCTTAATTTAATGTTCATCGTATCCTAATTGCTAGGATAGATACTATCTAGTATATATTTGATTGTTGCAGCAATGAAGACTACATAACCGGAAAATCCATTAATGACTTAATTAAATGGGAAGGTTTTCTTATATAATGATCCAGAAATCACTTTAAATCCTTCTTCACTCGAGCTTTGGGACGTTTCAATCCACCGCAGTAATGTCTCTTCAAAAACTGACAGCAATTAACATTTCGTTTGAGACCAAGTACCCACTCAATAGCTTCCTGAAATCCCGCAGTCGACAGGAAGATCGAGATTACAAAAGGCATTAGTCTTTAAATTTAGCAAGCTAGCGAAAATTGTTAAAACACCCAGTACACTTCGAAAATTTATTCCACTAGGTAAAGCCTATGAGTTAAATATCCCTGTCAATGAAATATAACAGTCCATTCATTAATTACTTAAAGCTACAAACATATTTCGTTGAGCAAATTACACAGAAAATTCACAGGTTGTTAGTGCAGATGATAGTTGTGTGCGATATTTCAATATTTCCATAGTAAATTAATATTAAAAATCATTGCAAGTATCTCTTCCAATATATAATAGCAAAAACAGCTATCGAAAGTTATTAATATAGGGAAAACGGAATTGATACATTACAATCCTTCTAAAAAATCAAAGTTTAAGACATTATATTAGAACAAAACCATGAATGAAGAAAGAGGTTAGGCTTCTTAAAAAACATAAGTGAATAAAAAATAAAAGATTGGGATTTTAGTAAGTGTAACTTTAGAGGTCATGCAGTCTTTCACTGAATCGCAAACATTAACATTTGAGTCAGAGACGTATTGGATAATTTTAGTGGCCTCATTATTACGATACGGGAATAAGACTGATAGAAGGCATAATCGTGAATTACCACAGTGACTTTGATCCCTGAAACCTTAGCAGGAAGTAGGAAGAGCATACTGCCTGAAGTTCAAGTACGGTGGAACGGAATGGGTGGAGGTAAAGCATTTCGAAATCACGAAGCGCTTCTCTGTATTGCGTCACGTGTCGGCAATGTGCGGAGGCGTCGATCTTGTGGTCATGCGCCACAACTTGAGAAATGTCATCACTATAACACAGTTGGGATTGAAGAAAGGTGGGCTGCAAAAACTGGGTATGTCCGGGTCTCAACAGTTGCTTACATTCGCGGGAAAATTTAACTGAATTGGTTTTACCTTCCCCTATGAATTATTATATTTGGGGATAGCAATAATTTTGGGGATTGGATATACGGAATGGAAAAGAATACACCCATCTTTTCGAAGAAACCACCCAAGCATTCACGTGTAGTGATACATGGAATCCGTGCAAACCGAATTCAGTATGGAGCTGAATCCGCGTCTTCCAAAATACCACTCAGCTATCGAGTTTAGAGCGGTGATGGTTTGTTCGTGTTCAGTACGGTATATTGTTTCTTTGTAGATGTGATATGAAACAAGGAAGAGGCTGAAACCCGCTTTCGAAAGACATTGAATGAGATCCTTAATTTAACTTCCATCCGACGGAGAAAAATCAGTGTCCACTACTCTCGTTCTGTACATCCATAACCCAGAAGATTGATACAGAATCTGATGATTACGAATCGAACAACAATCAATTTTGAAATTTGTTTCACAGCCAGGGATATAACCGACTAACCCCCTTGTATTGCGCCAGACGTAACCATGGTATCACAACGGCTTCAGTGATGGGACGGATAGAGAGACAAAATACATTGTCAAATTATTTCATCATTATTCTAGCACAAGCCGTCAAGAAAATGTAAAGTACTGTATGATTAATTTGTTGGTGACTAAACGTTTCATTTGCTATAAATGAACGAAGTTTACTCGACGTTGTAGATTGATATGTTGTTCACGGGATTCTAACCGAGTTGGTTCCCCGTAAAGAATGTATCAGTTAAATCAGCTGTTTGACACTCGGCATAGAATGCAAGCATTGAATATCAATTATACCATTATAGCCCTACACCAATCCCTGTGAGTAATCGATGCATGAAGCGTCTCGAAAACGAATATCAACTATGAAGTCAGAGCGCTCTGGTGGCTCAGTGGTTAAGGTGTCTTACTGGTGATCGAAAGGTCCTCGGTTCGAATCCCTGTCTCGGCGGGGATTTTTCAAAGGCCTTAACTCTGGCACAGCTTGCTGTGTAATGTGAAGTACGCCAGAACGTTTCCGTGGTTTGGATTCCACGTTAAACTGTAGGTCCCCTGTACCCGGTAGGATTGCCGGGTTAGCTTAAGGTGCGCAGCCCATAAAAACCCTGTCACCAGGTCATTACGACCACATGGAATTATTATTATAACTATAAAAGCGAGCTACTAAATTTCTAAAGCCATGGTATACAAATGATAGTGCTGTGCTTTGGTAAGTGTCTCAAAATTAATGACAGGAACTAGTCTGAATAGTAGTGTTAATGTAAAAAATTTAAAATTATAATTCTTTCCGTCTTTTATCTGCCTAATGGAAAGCACTTTCCGAACTCCTCATATATCAAATCGATATACGAAACAGAAGTAAATGATATAGTAAAATATAATAAAAGCCATAAAATATAATAACAATTCTTTTTTGAAATTTGACCAAATCTTTTAATATCTTGTAAGGTGACACCTTATATCTGTTTCAGTTATAGATCAAATGGTTTTCTAATAGTCTGTGATAAATTTTTATCAGATTGGAAGCAGTATGTGATATTTCTATATGGGCAAACGAAGAAAGCGGCACCGACCAATCGCACAATATTATTATTATTATCAATTTTTAATTGCGATGGAGCTAACGATCCGATGGCAATTCCCCTCGTCATCTAATTAGTACTTTTTATATATATTTCTTTGATAATTGGAATGTGAAATTCATCCCCCATTTACTGTTCTGATTTACAAATTTTAATTTTAAATTCCTTAAGTGTTTTTGGTAAATTATTCATCTCTTAACTTGGTAATTTGTGCCAATCCCTGACACCCTTACAAACAAAAGAAAATTTTCCCACTTCCTTATATATGAAATCGAGTGCAAGCATGTAGTAATGGTCGCCTTTTCCCTTCCATACACTATTCATAATTCGTTGGCCAATATCCCACCAAGCCCCATCACCAACATATACCCTGTACATTCCCAGCACTCTCTTCACCTTCCTCCTTTCCTCCAATGAGTCTCAATCCAGCTCCTTTATCATATCACTTACTGACTGGGTCTTGCGATAATTTGCACAAAAAAATCTAGCTGCTCATCTCTGCATATCTTCCAACTCCTGTATTTGATAATCAAAATGTGGGTCCAAAACCATACCACCATATTCAACCAACAGTCTGACCAAAGTATTCTAACCCAACTCCCTAACTTCTATCGTACATCCTCTCATCACCCTCTCCAGTAAATGAAGAATTTTGTAACCTTTTCCTACCACCTGCCCAATGTACTCTGCCCAGTTGAGTTTGGTATCAAACGTTATGCTATGATATTTACACTTCATGCTTTCAACAAGCCCCTTATAGTCATAATTAACCTTTAGTTTTTTATCTGTGTACCTTATAAGCTTACTCTTCTTGGCATTTATCTTCATTCCATGCTGATCTACCCATTTAGATGTTCTATCAAGGTCACCCTGCAGTTGCTCACAGTCTTCACCTTTTTTGATCCTATTAAATAGCATTATCTCATTCGCAAAATACCTAGATTCCGACCGTAACCCATCAACACTGTAATTCAGCAGAGTAATGAACAGCAACGGCCCCAATATATTACTCTCTAACATCCTAACACTTTGCTTTCGGGCTTTTAAGAATTCGTCTACCCAGCAAGTAACTTTTTCATCCAGTCCAATAGATTTCATTTTATTTAAAACCATTCTATGGCTCGCTCTGTCATATGCCTTAGAAAGATCTAGTGCTACACTATCAACTTGGCCATATCTTTCGATCAGGACACTACTGTTTCACAGCAGACACAACGAGCTGAAAATAGCATGAAACTCAGTCGTAGAACAATTTTTTTTTTATCTGCTTAACGTCTCTCTAACAGCGAGGTCTTTAGAGACGGGAAAGGACGGGGGGCAAGGAATGGGAAGGAATTCGGCCTTGGACTTTTGAAGGAAGCATCCCGGCATTTGCCTGGAGTGATTTGGGAAACCATGTAAAACCCAAATCAGGATGCCCGGACTCCTAGAACAACATTTGTATAATTAATGTGAGTTGTGTTGTTAATGATGTATATTGATGGAATATGGAATTAATCATTACAACAATTGTAACTTAGTCTGTAAAATTATGAAACGAGTACACTATGAATAAATGAAAGAGTCGAATCTGCTAAAAAGGAATTAAAGAGAGAACCGCTTTTAGTTTTTTCCACATTAATCACAACAGTATTTGAAACAATGTCTGATTAGTTGTGTCTTGTAATCTAGTTTTCCATAAAATATCCAGTTGTAGGGAATTACAACCTACATAACGAAGACGATTACGACGCGACAGAACCAGAGGGAGTAAGGGAATACCTAATTTATATTTTTACAAGCTACACGATTTATTGTTTCAGCATGTTTTTCGTAAATGTCAAAAGCAGATGGGAGGAGGAATTTAATACTCAGTAGCCTATATGTGATAAGATTAAAAAATGAGTAAGTGGTAATTAGACGACTAGGAAAATTGCCACCGGATCATGCACTCAATTCCATTGAAATTGAAAATAAAGGCCACAAAGTCGGCATAATAACGAAATTGCTTAAGGGATTATCAAAACGAAAAAATTTAATACAAGTTCTGTAAGTGTTAAACACAGTAGAATTCGTAATAAATAAACGACTTCTGTGTATCACATATAACAAAATTATTTTAAAGTACTCTATTGATTTCATGGTGACCTTTTTGGTTCTATTTTATGAAAAAAGAAGAAAGAAAAAAAGTAATTAAAACTATTCCTCATCTTGTTACAGAATATCTGTCAAAATTTGGAGCGCGACCAATAGAATTATAATTAAACATAGCCACAGATTTTTGCTCTCATCTGGAAACGAGGTAAAAAAAAATGACTGCATTGTCGGGCATTGTACAGCTGACGCTTGCGCGACCACTGGAAGGACACAATGAACGGACGGGTGACAAATTATGCTCCCATTTCACTGCTTTGATATAGACCAAAATTTACGTGCTAAACTACCCATTCGTTTGGATTCAATGCTTAACAGTAAGTCCAGCCAAAGAGGCGAATGCTCGGCAAACTGAAACTGTTAGTCACAAGGAGAGGCCGCCAATTGTAAAATTCATATTCAATTCATACTGTGTGTAATTAAAGATCATTGCCAGAGGTATAATGTGGCAACGCAGTAACAGGATCTTCTTCGCCCTTGTCGAGAATATCGGCATTGAAATATTCCGTTGCATTCAGATACTTTCTGCGTCAGGTTTATTTAAAGGGGCGCGTGGAGCAGCGAGCAAGCTCTCTACTTTATACGCCCGTTGCCATCTGATCGACTCTCCTTGTGGACAGTCTTTTTATTCAAATACGTATGCTGATAATTCCCAGAAATAAGTTTCAACAATTACGCATTTAAATGTTTCAATATCCTTTTGCTGCGTTTCGTTTCGACTCTCCTGTCTCCTGTGCGAGAATGGACATCTGTACTTCAAACGTAACGGTTGAGTACAGATATCTGTTTTTATACTTGCCGCAGCAAATATTTCTGTTTTTGATTAACTTGCGAACAACATAATGAAGTTTGAAAGTGTCTTTTCTCTCACAACAAACGTCATTTAAAAACATATTATATACATAATTGTAGAAATTAATTGCCTGGAATTATCAATACAAACATTTGAAGAAAAAGAAGAATAAAAACTTGCCAGTAGCAAGATTCGATCGTCTGACAACTGTCTTATGAGGAAGAGAGCTTACTCTCTGGCCCTTTTAAATCTCCCTGTCATAGAAAGCATTAGAACGCAGCTGACCTCGGTAGCGTGTGGGCTAGAGTGCCGCAGATGGCGGGTTCGAGTCGGGCCCAGGGCATGGGTGTTTAAGTGTTGTGTGTGTGTAAATGTCTTGTCCGTGTTGTAGTGTCAATGTGTCAATGTTTGATAGCAACAAATCACATTGAGCTGGCTATATGGCCTCAGTATCCGAACGACATTAAAAAATAAAAAAAAATAATAGAACGCAACGGAATATTTCAATGCCGATTTTCTCTACAATCGCGAAGAGGCACATGCCACATTGTACCTCTGGCCATGAGCTTTTATAACACACAGTATGAACAGAATCTGACTTTTGCAGTTGGCGACCTCCCCTTGTCAACGGCCGAACTATCCTTCTAGATCTCACGGTCAAACATTTCATTCGCAATTTATTATTTTCTTAATGGAGACAACCATATTTTAATTTGGAAAATATTGAAAACGCATTGCATATCCACCCCACTATTATTTTTGATTCTGTGTACCTTAAATACTTTTGGTTCCATTTGTAAGGTTGCTTTCCACAAGAAAAAATATTGTTAAAGCGTAATGTATTTCTGGCCGGAAGATTCTCGAAGCATACTTAAGTCACAGAGGTTAATTTTGTGGCGCATTCCACTCCTGTTATGGGTGAAAATATAGTTTAATGGGGAAAACAAATCAGTACTTTCGTAGTGTGCTCCATATACTCAAATTAAACGTGAAATTGATCTTCTTTTTTATTTTACCTCCGGGCACAATGCGATTCAACCTTGAGTTTTCAATGCAGCTACCTTTCCAATGTTTCAGAAATATAAAAGTACTTGTTTAACCATCTAGCACAAAATTATTGAAAAAATTTTATGAAACATACAAACATATTTCGGATATTAAGCACGTGGAATTCTCCCTGTAGTAAATTTAAATGAAAAATAACCACAAACAAATGTTAGGATCACATAAATACACACAACATAATTTAATACATTAGGGACACGTCATTAGAAGAGACGTCTGCCAATTATTACTCACCAAAGAGCACAGTAGGACTTAGATTTGTTTCTTGTAGTAAAATTTAGTTCAGTGCAGTTGCTAATGGTTGTGGAGCGTATTGCTGGCTTGATGGTAGGAGGCAGGATATAATTAATTAACTAAGAGAGGTCATCCGTTCGGATACCTCTCCTTATGAATTTTTACAGCCCATCAAGTTGTAATTTACTTATGGAAACGCTTACATTACGTAAATGTTACTGAAACTACAAACAAAATTATTTTTAGCTAAGCTACTAGCGTTCCACCATCCTGCGATAAGAACGGGTCAAAGCTCAGCCTCCGGCCGAAACAACGCGGTCATTTTTAGAGATTTATTGAATAATGATTAAATAACGTTGTTCAGTTGGATGTTTGGCTTATCAGAAACAATGTAATTGGCTGACTATGTTAGCTCACTGGTCCACTAAACACAGTCGGCCCGGGAGAGTTTACTAAACTTCTAGTTGGTGCTTCTTTGGAGGAAAAGATGAAAGTAATAGACGAGAATTGACTTATAGAAGAAGAGTCCTGTTGGAAATTTTTAAAAGATAGCACAACTCAAGTTCAGGAAAATGACATTGGTTACTTAACAACAAAAGGTAGATCTGGATTACCGATGAAATCCTGCAGATTATTAATGAAAGAAGGAAATATAAAGAAAATACCCCATAAAATAGAGAAACCTGCACACAGTCATTCGCATAAAATGCAAAGAAGCAAGGGAATCATGGATGTCTGACAGATGTAAAGTAATTGAGATACTTCAGAAGAAACACGATCACGTCGACTTATATAAAAAGATAATAGATTAGAAAAAATCGGCAATGAAGTCAAAAGAAGCAACACAAGAAACTTTTTCAAAACGTTTCGGGAAGCACTGGCTGTCTTTAAGCATCCTAGTATTTGCTTCCGTTGACCTGACGGTACGCTTGAAACCAATACAAAGACTGAAGCAGTTTTATGAGAAGCTGTACAATAGTGAACCACGTACAAAGAAACGCCATTTCCCTATACCCTCTCCAAACCACAACTCAGTTCCACCACCACTGGATGGGATCCAAAACATCAAGTAACAAAGTAACAGAGTAAGACGGAGTAATAGGCAAGATCCACAAGATCTGGGGCGAACTACTGAATGATCGGCTGCACAATATTATTTCAAATATTTTTGGAGACCGAAGTCACATCTGCAAATTGAAAAATTGCTTTAATTCACCTGCTACATAGAAAAGGAGACGGGAAAGATCCAAACAATTCCCGAGGGATTTCACTCCTGCCAATCGCCTACAAAGTACTTTCTTGTGCCCTCTCGTCAATGTTTGAGAAACAGAACTTAAGATTTGCGAAAACCAAGCAGGTTTCTGACCACACCGATCGTGCGTAGAACATATCTGGAAACTCAAGATGATACTCCAACACCGTCGGTGAAACCGCAAAGTGATCACTTCCTTAGACATAAGGAAAGCATACGATTTGTATTCGTATGACCGCACCACGCTGCTCAATATACTACGTGAATATGACGTTGATATTAAAACCACTATGTTAATTCAACAAACTCTGGCAGATACAATTCAATCTCTGAATCCTTTGAAATTAAAAATAGGGTAAGATAAGGTTATCACCTCTCCTGTTCAAGCGGGTACTAGACAAGATCATTAACAAATAGAAAAAATAAATATCTGGAATATATATGGGAACTAAGGATAAACGTATTAACGTAAAATACCTCGTCTTTGCGGATGATCTAGCAGTAATTAAACATACCCCCGAGGAAGCTAGATATGCTGCTGAAAAGCTTCATGGAATAGCCATGAAAACCAGCGTAGAAATCTCTTATGAGAAAACACAACATGTAGGCTCCAATACATAAACTGGAGGCCACTCGTGACCAAATATGGCACTGTCAAACGAGTTAAACACTTTAACTTATTAGGAGAAATTACTGGGAATACTCGAATTGAAAAAGAGTCCCCAAAACCCTAGAATTTGCGAAAAGTATATACAGTTACTTAGAATACTTACAATAAAAATTATTTTCCACCAAAGTAAAACTCCATCACTACCAGATACTGAGAAAAATATTCGGTACATTGACCTAAGAGAGCATCTGGGTACGCAAAAGCTCAGAATAACTCTATTCACTGACCGAACGATTCACCCCACTCGTACGGAAAAGATGCATGAAATTCTACGGACATACAGAACGAATGAATTACTCGCGACTGGCCAAGAAAATCTTCCACGTAATCAACGTACCCCGACAAACCAAAGCACGCTGGCTTGTAGAATCCCAGAAGGACCTTGCAGAAGTCAACATAGACCCACTGACATCTACACGGAGTATATTTAGACAATCAATCATTTCTCATAAATGTGCACCCAAGATCCCAACGGCAAAAAATCTGAAACTCAGAAATGCATGGACACACGAGAGACAAGCCCAAAGCTAAAGGATAAGAAAAACAACAAGAAGGACAATGCAAATTAATGACTCCACGCGCTTGTTAATTAGAAGAATATATACGAGGGCTGTCCAGAAAGTAACAGACGTTTTGTAATAAAAAATAAACAAAGTGAAAAAAATGATTTTTATTATATACATTTTATAGGTAAACTCTTAGGCTATTTTTCAACATAATCGCCATTTAAATTAAGGCACTTATCATAACGTGGTACAAGATTTTCGATACCCTCTCTGTAGAAATTTGCTGCCTGAGACTTCAACCACTGGTTTACACCGGCATGCAGTTGAGCGTCAGTTTCAAACCGTTGTGTTGCGAGCCACGTCTTCATCGCCGGGAACAGGTGGTAGTCGCTCGGTGCCAAATCCGGGCTGTACGGCGGGTGATTGAAAACTTCCCATCCAAAACCATCCAAGAGCTCTTGGGTACGATTGGCCGTGTGTGGACGAGCCTTTGTCGTGAAGAAACAAAACTTTCTCACTGAGTTTTCCCCGACGCTTGTTTTGTATCGCGCGTCTTAATGTTCTGAGTGTTTCGCAATACCTTTCTGAAGTGATTGTTTGGCCACGTTCAAGAAATTCAACGAGAATCACACCCTTAGTATCCCAAAACACAGTAGCCATAATTTTTCCTGCTGACAGCGTTTGCAGACACTTCCTCGGTTTCTTGGGCGAATGCGTGTGTCCCCATTCCATAGACTGCGGTTTTGTTTCACAGGTGACGTGCTTTACCCAAGTCTCGTCGCCAGTTACGATACGATCGATAACTTGG
This sequence comes from Vandiemenella viatica, assembly GCA_031002005.1. Taxonomy (NCBI): domain Eukaryota; kingdom Metazoa; phylum Arthropoda; class Insecta; order Orthoptera; family Morabidae; genus Vandiemenella; species Vandiemenella viatica. The sequence continues at coordinate 323,471,753 of CM061920.1, read as the reverse complement.
TTTCCAGTTTTGGCGTAGTCTTCCAGAAACGTCAGTGCTGCAGCAAGTATCTGTTTTTTGTGGTCTTCTGTTAAAATTTTCGGAAATCACCTGGCACAAAATTTGTGGTAACCAAGTTTACCAACCACAATCTCATGAACTAAACTCCGTGAAATTTGGGGGAAATGTTCTGAAACCTCCGTAATCGTGAAACGACGATTTTCACGGATTTTTTCGTTGATTTTCACCACCAGTTCATCACTCACAACACTAGGCCTACCCATGCGGTCCTCATCGTGAACATTGGTTCGACCATTTTTAAAATCAATGCACCATTGCCTCACTCGGCTTTCACTGATTATTCCTTGACCGTACACATCACAAATCTGGCGATAAATTTCAATTGGTTTGTGATTTTTCGCCAACAAAAACCGTATTACAGCTCGCACTTCACAACTGGCGGGATTTTTAATTGAAGTTCTCATTTTAACACTCTACTGTATTCAAAGTACGATAGGAACGATGTGCAAACTACCACGGCTGGTTGCGTAATGAATGTATGAACAGTCTGACGCCAAGATGGCGGCGCTAGGAGCACCCATTGTTGCGCCAGGTCAAAACGTCTGTTACTTTCTGGACAGCCCTCGTATATATATATATATATATAGACGTGTGTTTTCCTATATTTCACTTTTCAACCACCACTACCTAGCACAGATCACTGGTGTTTGGAAGTAGCATGAAGTTTCCTGTCATGCACAACGTTGGCCGAATGTCAATAGCTGTGGGGAAATAGGAGATATGATGGTTAAAAATGGTCGATGCAGGGCATTTTCGTATTTCTACCAAAGACATGTGTCTCCGTATATGTCACTCTGCTGCCACAACTACATAGCATAGACCATTGGTGTTTGTGTGTGGTAGTGGTATCGTGTCTCCTATCGACTACTACGGTGGTTATATGTCGGTAGCTATGGGGATGTGGGAGATATGGTGGTTGAAAGTGGTCGATATGCGGCACTTTAATATTTCTACCAGAAACATATGTGTCATGGTGTTTCACTTTTCAGCCAAAACTATCTCGCGCAGATCACTGGTGTTTGTGTGTGGTAGTTAGCACAGAGTCACCAGTCGATAACAACGTTGGCCGAATTTCTGTAACTGTGAGAGTGTGGGAGATGTGGTGGTTGAAATTGGTCATTCAAGAATATTTTCGTATCTCGACCAAAGACATGTGTGTTCCTCGTATATTTTACTTTACTGCCTGAACTACATAGCGCAGATGACTGGCATTTGTGTGTGGTAATAGCAACGCGTCTCCCATCGTGTACTACGGTTGTTAGATGTCGGTAGCTGTCAATCCAAATTCTTTACAAACACGGACGAAGTCGTTGGTAGCAGCTATAAATAAATAAAAGGGGAAAAAGTTGAGAAGTCTGCAAAGCGGAAAAATATTGAGGAATGGGAACAATGAAATTATCATAGAAGTTGAAGAAACACTTAAACGGTGGAAGGAATATATTGAACCCGTTTTTAAAGATGTTCGAGATGATCGGCTCCATCCACTGAAATTTGTGTTTTTGTTGGAGAAAGACTGAGTATAATTTGCAGCAGGATACGTTGAAGACAGTACTGTTAAAACATAAACGTTACGCAATATTCGACGCACCTACTTGCTGGAATGTGTCCAAATTCGTATGTTCTACTGCACAGTACTTTGCTTTGGAACGCATGTATATTAATATTGACATGAAGTTTTTATAAATCAGCTTTGAATATTGCATCAGAACCACTCGGTGAAATGAAGTCGATTTAATGAAAAACTTCATTAAAACAGTCCGAATATACCTGCTCGAATTAATAATTCCGTGTGTCAGTTCGATTCAAAACAATGGTTTCAGTTGAAAAAAAAAAAAAAAAGATAAATTGAAATATGAAAAAGCGAAGTGCGCAGATGGAGGGTTATTGCTATGCATGAGGGGAAATTAAGGTGGATGAAAGTGGACGTAAGAGGCGTATAAAAACCGAACACATTAGCTCACGTTGTTCATTACTGAATATGTGCAAATTTTGTGAGGTTCCAGAGAGAGCACCATGAAAAAATGTTGCCAACGGTACAACTCTCGTGGAAAAAATGGTGACAGTAATTTGCGATAAGAAAACTTGTAAAGTAGTTGGCATTAGTAAGGCTTTTAAAATTTAATTTGTAGAAATAGTCACATGATGTTTATGGGAATCTGACTAGCAGCAATAATTTGTAAAACACTGTTTAAATGAGTGAAATTACTTTTTGTTTAATACGTTTCCTATTGTAGAAAAGAACTAATTTTGGTTTAGACTTCAACAGAAACTTTTCTACAACCTCACATAATTGTTCATATCTTCTTTGTGTTACATAGCAATATTTATATAATTTAAATTATTCATATCATTTAAATCATCTGTCTCACATTGCTATGTTTTTCGATCTGTTTCGTCAGTCTATCCAGAAGTATGTCTTTTGTGCTTTGTCTCATTAATCCAAAAATTGTATGGCTACTCATTTTTGCTCGAGTATATATTTCTTTATTTCATGTATAAATTTTGCTTGGGGCCTCTTTCACTGTAGTAGTCAAGTCACACGAGGCGACAAAATCATACAACACTGAAAATTTCAGGTTGTTTACTCACGTTTTAAACGTCATCTTCCTTTCTTTTGCCCCTTTCCCTCACTGAATGGTAAAAAATTAGTAATGCAGAAGCCTTTCAATAGTCTAAGGCAATGTTAATTTTCTTTTTAAAGACAGCGCTCTTGGATTGATTATCCTACTGAAAGCCGCAAATATGCAGTTGCATGTTTGTATTCTTTAGTCTACTTATTTTCATGTTTTCATGTTCCTAGTTTAGTTAAAGGTTTCCTTTTACAGGCAGCCGGAGGTGGTCAAAAAAAAATTTCTTCATACAAAAAATTAGTTTGAATGTTTCTCCAGAACAAAGGAAACTTTGATTTAGTGTTATACTCGTCCTAGAAGTTATACGCGACGTCCTATAGTGCGGGAACATATTTGATAAGTTATGGAAGCCATTTACCGTAAATTAGAGTTTTTGAAGTACTCAAGATAGTTGTTTATATGTTACACTTTGTTGTCCAAATTAAAATTTGGCTCAGGTTTATTTTAATATGTCCAGTAGTTAACATGAAATTTAATATAACACTCGTATCACATTTTTTTAAATTTGCTATTTAAAAATAAATTATTAAAAACACTAGAAAAGATAGCAAAATATCCCTCCGTCTAAACTTTAAAACTGAGATAATGTATAGGTTGATGAAGTTTTCAGTTAATATAATGAATAGTTTCCCCATAAATGTTTCTTTAAGTTTATCATTTTTATATGGGCAACATAGACACTTCCGGCTTCCCTTAAGAAATCTTTTATTACTTCCGTTTGTTTACTATCTACCGCATACCCGTGTTTTTTTTTTCTTATTTTACGTTCTTTCTAATGACTTCCATGAACCTAGTTTTCTATGTTAGTTTGAAATCTTACTGCACAATTATTTTTCTTTATTTCCATACGGGACGGCATTTCGACAGTTCTTGAATTCATATCTAATAGCTTCTTTCCGAATTTAAGCCTAGCGAATGAAAGGTAATGTGTTAAAATTGGGTTTATTCTTTCTTTATTTCCGTCAAGGGTCTTCTAAAAACTACGAGACCATTCGAATGCTTCGTCCGATGTTGTTACTTCTTCTTCATACAGAATTCCTTCAGCTTCTTCTGACTATGTATCTTTTTCCTCTCTTCGGACTATTTCAGTTCTGTTTTCTTTTCATCCTTGCCTTGGAAACTTTGAATTTTTTTTAAAAAAATCTTAAAATCTCTCTCTCTCTGTTGCTTCTTCCTCACTTATATTCTTTACAAATCTTTCTTAACTTCCTGAATCCAGGTTGCTGGGTTTATTATTATTATTCCAAATCAACGGAGAATAACATTAAACAGAAAAGGTTATTACAAGGAAGCAACCACATTTTGACAGATGTCAGCATATCTATACTGCTATATTTTACGCTAGGAATTTTTTGAAGGTTGGAACACGTGCTAAGCATTGGGAAAGTCAGTAAGTTGTTGGTGTGCGATGATGAATTGGTTCATTTTTTCCCACATTATGAGGATGACTAGAAAACTGGATATACTCCCATCTGTTCACATGCTATACCAAATGCTGTGATTGATTTGACTGAAGACGGTGCAAAAGAAGTTACTTTATTTTTGTATGTTATTGTTACATGAAAACGAATTTTTTGTTACTTTCCAACGTAAATTATACAGTTATAGACTTACGATTGCGCAATTCACCCACAATAATTTTCTAGATGATAATAATCTGCTTACAACAAATCAACACGGATTTCGGAAGAAAAGATCATGTGAAACACAGCTGGCCCTATTTACACACGACGTAATGAAAGTTATCGATGCAGGTTCACAAGTAGATGCAATTTTTTAGATTTCCAGAAAGCCTTTGACTCTGTGCCACACAACCGCCTTTTTGCGAAGCTTTGAGCGTACGGTATATCGGATCAGCTTTATGAATGGATAAAGGATTTTCTACCTGGTCGGTCGCAGTATGTTGTCGTTGAAGGAGAAAGTTCTTCTACTCTAGATGTTACATCGGGTGTAGCTCAAGGAAGTGTAATAGGACCACTTCTTTTCTTAATTTTTATAAACGATCTCGGAGACAAATTGAAAAGCCTTTTTAGATTGTTTGCTGATGATGCGGTTATTTATAGGGAAGTACGAAATTTGGCCGATTGCTTAGAAATTCAGGGCGATCTGGATGTTATTTTGGCTTGGTGCGCTGAGTGGCAACTTACTCTAAATTGTAAAAAGTGCAAGACAATGAGCATAACTAACAAAAAGAATCCAATTGTTCAGAAATACGAGTTAAACAATACAGTTATTGATATTGTCGATTCTATGAAATATTTGGGAGTAACAGTACAAAGTAACATGAAATGGGACATACACATTAATTCGTTATTAGGAAGAGCAAATTCTAGGCTGCGATTCATAGGTCGAATCTTGAAAAATTGTAATAAACAAACAAAGGAGATAGCGTACAAATCTCTTGTGCGTCCACATTTGGATTATTGTTGTGCCATTTGGGACCCGTTTCGTAGGGGGTTGATCGAAAGTATAGAGAAGGTACAGAGAAGAGCCGTTCAATTCGTTACCACTTGCTACAGTCCTTATGAAAGCGTCACAGAACTGATTAGTAGATTAGGTTGGGAGTCTCTGGTAGATAGACGACACACGTTTCGTTTAAACTTATTGGTAAACATGCGTACTCCCACTTTCACTTTTGAGTGTAGTGAAATACTTCTTCCACCAACCTATTTGAGTCGGAAGGACAGGAAAGATAAAATGAGAGAAATAAGGTGCCGGACTGATTCTTATATGAATTCTTTTTTCCCTCGTACCATTAGGGATTGGAATTCATAGCAAAGAGATTAGCTTTGGTGCTGAGCACCCTCTGCCACCCACAATTGCAGAGTATATATGTAGATATAGATGTAGATATAGATGTAGATGTAGATAATCACTTTCAATTCGGTAGAGAAAGAAATCCATTTCCGAAGTGGCCAGAACGATCCAATACTTTGACTTGTAAACCTGGAGAAAAAGAAGGTAATATGGTTGGAGTAATTAAGAAATGAAGAAGTTCTGAAATTTTTTTAAGAAAGGAGCAATATACCACTGTTATACAATTGCAGGAAAAAGGAGGACGAACGTGGTTGATGCCAATTAGTTATATCTTGACTCATAATAGCACTATAAAAATAGAAAACGCAAACAAATAAGGAAAAAGCGTATGAAGTTAATTTACTGGTTACTTTAATGTCTTTTTGGCTGTTTGATCTGATGTTGATAAATCTAAAATATAATTTCCAAAGCTCACTCAGTCACTCACCTCGATAGCTATTGGCTGGAGAACGGTGTCACGTGTCAGCCTTCGCTCGAAAAACAGCGACCAGAGTCCATTAGAAGAAATTCGTGGTTATGTCCACAATTTAATAGCTAAGCAACTACTACCAAATTAATTGTCATGATACATTCATTAAGTTTGCTTTTCGTAGCGTTTCATAGTTAAAAAAATATCGATAAACTTTGCGTCTGAAAAAATTTGAATCTGCTTTTCAGTAATATGTTGCTAATGAAAGCAACGTAAAATTTTTTATTTTTTAAAAAATTATCATAGTTTCTGCTGCAATCACGAATGCCAGTTGACATTCCGGGTTAGAATAAATTTCAATTTAATTAAAACTTTCACTAATGTCGTTGCTTGACCAAATTTTATACTTTACGGTTTATTTGCTTTTTAGGTATTTTACTGACCACTTTCGTTAATGGTCTTTGTACATGTTCGCTGTATGTGAGTTAATAGGTTATTTTAAGTGGACATCAGACCAAACAAGTTACGAATCAACTATTCTGGCAATTCATTTCTTCGGAGTTGCTCAACTGTTTAATAATATTGAATGTATATTAAGTTCTCTGGCCGTTACAGATTCTATGACCAATGATTATAAGTGTCTGAGCAATCTCAATAATAATAATAATAAAAAAAACACAACTTCAAGCTTTCTAATAGAACAGGAGGTTTTTTTTTTTTATTTTGCAGAGTGAACTTTAAGGGTCAAATACAAATCAAGTTTGTATTTAAGCGATTAGACGAATGTGCTATCGTCCCTGTTCGTGTTTAATAGTTACCGCTATTAATACTTCTGAGTTCTTCAAGCTCAAGAGATTTTATTCACCCTAAAATACAGGTCAGGTTTATATTTGGTCAAATCAGGTCAACCTGTCTTTCATCCTAAAATCTATTGTAGACCCATGACGATGCGCTAAAAACGGTCACGGGCTGACTCTAGTTAACATATAAATGTTTAAGAAATAACCTAAACGGAACTATATGTTGCTCAACTGGCGTAAGGAAATACGTATCATTGTAATATTTTACTATAGGAATCAAAAAAACAAAACTTAAAAAAGTAAATAGTGTACCATTTGGAAATGTCCATTTTCACAATCCATCACACATTCTCATTACACTTCAGTTTATTTATTTAGCCACTTTATATACGCAGGTAATCTGCGAAAGTAATTAATTTCTATTGATCTCAATTAATTGCCTAGCAGCAACGTATTCACGCAGCTGTTAATATGTGCTGGGATATCGTCATTATGACCACGTTCAATGGAAAGTGCTGCTGGAATGCACAAATCTGACGCTATGAATTTATTGGGTAATTTATGGAGTGATAGAAATTCTCTGGTTACAAACTTGGTGTCCAGCCGGGATTCTGCAGAGGCTGTATTCTCTGTATGGATTAGAAGTCTCAAGTCTCAACTGCTCATATTTTTGGTCACTTGCTCTAAGGATATATATATATAGGTTGAAGATTTTTTTTCCAGTCCTCTGTACCTCCAATAATTATGATTGCAGAGGCTCTTTTACCTCTTGTACCCTACTTACTTACATCGTATTCTAAATATCAAATACAATATTCCAGTTGTTTCACAGCAGATTTTTAGAACGCTTTTAAGAATCTAATATCTTTTTTTTCCCTCCCTCAAAAGAAGATCTATTTAGATTTGCAACAAGTTTTACGATTTATTGTTAATCTGTTGCACCTAGCTCTTTTATTGTTTGACTAGTGTCCGTTTTTTTGCGTATCGTCACGGGTCTAGAATAGTCACAATTTTTAGGGTAAAGGATTATGACAGGCTGAACTGATATGACCAAATACAAACTTGAATTGTGTTTCACCCTTAGAGTGAATAAAATTACTTGAGTTTGAAGAACTCAGAAGTATTAATAGATATATTAAACACGGATAGGGATGATTCCGCTATCATGTAATTGTTTCAAAGGTGTTAGACTCTAATTTTCTGAAAAACAAACTTGACTTGTATTTGACCATAAAAATTTTCTCTGCAAATTTTGAAGAATTCGAAAGCATCACGTTGATTTTTTTTTTTTTTTTTTAATCGAGGCCGGGCAAACATTCATAAAATAACCTTTCGTCATAGAGTATGTAACGGCCAGAGAACTTAATACAGATTCCAGATTATTAAATAGTTGAGCAACTCCGAAGAAGTGAATTGCCAAAAAACTCTATTCGATAAGACAGTTTTTTAATGTCCATTTTAAATAACCTAAAAACTCACGTATAACGAACATGAACAATGACTATTAACGAAAGTAGTCAGTAAAATGCATAAAAATTAAGTTAACCGCAATGTATAAACTTTTAACAAGATGCAACTGTCACATTACAGTATGCTGTCCCCCTTCATATAATTAATATTTTTATATTAAATTTACACTACGTATTTTCCTGTATCGAATACTATGTATATCGGTGACGTGCGATACCGACAATCGATAAGTGTTGTTGGGTCCAGCGCGGCAGGAGAAGGCGGTAATGAACATGCTAAAGTTTACGATGTATCTGGTTCCCTGGAGATATTAATTGCGGATAACCGCGTCGGTCGTTTTTGTCACTGACGGACGAAACGGCGAGATTGCGTGGATCAGCGGTGTGTGGAAGTGTATTGGTATAGACAGTAACGTGGAAGTGATTTTTGTGACTTACTTTCACTCTTAAGAGACTGCAACTTCGGATTACAGTTACCATCGGTTATTTTCCTTGCATATGTTCCAAGTAGGCAGCGTACGGTGTACTATACAAAGCTGTGAATAAGTAGCTGACTGGTAATTTATTTATAAACGTGTGTTATCTGAAGAAACCCTCCATTCTTTGTATATATGCATGAATTGTTTCTTAACCAACCTATGATGGCGACCAAGGTTAATTAACTTAACGAAGTCTGATGGAACTTACCTTAGGTGGTCGAAACTAACCATAAGGGGGACTAATTTGTGAGTCGGCGAGAAGAACTATTATCAATCACGTACTTTTAAATGGTTTTCCGACATGGCTTATACCGTGATAAAGACTGTTTTATTCATTATCGTACATCACTTTTAATTTGTATTCCGACAAACTTTAGAGAAAGTTTTGATTACATTGAAATTTAGCCCACCCCTGAAGAACAAATGGCATTCGTGGTTACAGCAGGGACCATGAGTTTCTTTTAAGTTTTTTATGTTACGTACTTTAATTAGCGGAATAATACTGACAAGTGGTTTCACGTTTTCTCAGTTCTAAGCTTTCTAAGAATAAAATTCTACGAAAAGCAAACTTAATTAATGTATTCTGGCAATTGCTGAGTTATTAAGCTGTGCTCATAATCTCTAATGTCTAACAATATGGTTGCTGTTAATTTCCGAGCGAAGACTGGCACGTGACGTCACCATTCTCCTGCCGATAGCTATGGAGGTGAGTGAGTGAGCTATGGAAATTACACAGTAGAATAGTTACATTCTTATTCGGAAAAATACCTTATTCGAAAGCAGCAGAATTTATTGTTTATATTTTATACAATAGGCAGATTCTCCTTGCAAATTTCATTGTTTATTTTGTTTTTACTACAACGGCATTTAGCGTGATATTTTTCATGAACCGCTTAGACGTGAATTACTTTCGAATTGTAATATCAAAGTTACTGTACATTACCCTCGTTTAAACATGTTCTTTTCTTTTATTACCGAGCGTATTGAGTGAGCTCTGACCTCGCATTCGGGAGGACACGTGTTTGAATCCCCATCCAGCACCCAGATTCGGGTTTTCCAGGGTTTCTTCAAATCACTCGACGCGAATTCCGGGATGGTTCCTTCAAAATATCATGGCCGAATTCATTACCATTCCTTATACCCAGTCCTTTCCCTCCCATAATGACTTCAACGTCGATGAGTAGTAAATCCAAAAACTTTTTTTAATAGGAAGGTTTACACAATGTCATAGACTGAAACAGCAAGTGATTCCGAAAAATAATTTGGTTAGTTATATTAAAAATTAAAATTTACCTTGAATACGCTGAAGAGAACAGTTATTGTTTGTAATTGATGTAACAGAACTTAAAATTTTATTAAAATAATACCAATATTTTCTGTGCTGTATCTGCAAACTGTTAATACCGCAAAACTGTTGCTAACTAAGTTTACAGATGTTAGACCCTCGATTTCATTTGTGCAAATCATTACATTCCCATAACCTTTTGTTGAAAACCTATTTACTTTGAAAAAAATATTTTTTCGAGCATTTTGAGTCAAGGAACAACATTGGAAGACAAAAATATGAAATCATGATTTCACTCACAATGAAATTAATAAATTACTTAATAACGCCTAAATTAGTTACTTTATCGACTTAAGTATTATTCGAAACATAAATCGCTTTTAAATTATCGTTTATTTTAATGAATCAGCATTATTATTTTCCTAAATACTACTTAACAGAATAGATGAAATATTTAAATATGTACCATCAAAACCGGCTGTGTATATATCAAAACTAGCTTTACAGAGATCTTCTCCTTTAGGTGTTCTACAGTAGAGTATCGTTGAGTTGGTCTGTGTGGTTAGAGTCCACTTCTTAATGTCTTTCTGATATAGTCATTTTATTTTACGGCACTGCTAGTGGTATTTTTTTTTTTTTATTAGATACGTCTCTCACCTAATTTAGTACGACTATATTTTTGGGTCATTACTATTCAAAAAAAATCATCTTTGGTTTTAGCTGAACTTCAAATTTATAAGTACAACCTGGATTAATTGGGATAAATAGAATTTGATAATTGGTCTTTACTGAAACTGTTTTCCGACTTCACTTATATTCGTAGATACTTCTCTGAAAAAGAAAATAGTGCATTAAATACGACTGTGGGATTTTATAATTACATTTGCGTTTATGACGATATATCTAACCGTTAGTTTGGTTTTACAATTCCACCCCAGAAAGGACGTGATATTTCCAATGTGTGGCAATTTACTTCAATTTTGAGGAAAAATTATATCCTTCCCCTTCTGGGAGTCACAAACGTGCAAATATGTGACTGAATTATCGACGGCATTTTATCCGTTAAAGTCAACATACACAATGATTGCTTGTCTGGTGTCTGCTTCTAGTGTATATAAAATTGCGTCTGTATCGTAAATAAACTGCAGCTTGAATTTAATATTATCATGAGTTATGTGTTACGTTTTTGGATTTTATTGCTCCAAGCATTTTATCTATTGATTGTCTCTTTAACAGTTCCGCTAGTAACAAATATACTACGAGTATGTAATCTGAATGAACTCAAATTATACTCATTATATCATAACACAGAGTCCATTGTGTGGGTAGTAACACCAGGCTGCTATATGAGAGGACGCATGTTCAAATCTCCGTCCGGCATTCCATATTTCATGTTCCCATTGCTTACCGAAATCACTGCATGACAGTCACGAGATGGTTCCATCAAAAGGACATGGCAGAATTTCTTTTCTTTCCTTGGCATTAGTTGTTTCCCACCTCTAGCGGCCTCGACGTCGGCGAGGTGTGAAACCACTTGACTTTTAAGTCAGGCAACGTTGCAAAGAAATTAAGGTATACTAATCTGAGACAGTTGTATTTGAGTTGACCACCTACTTTATGGTGCTGTGGCGAATGTCTCATACATGATTGAATATACACTTATCAGGCAGAATATTATGACCACCTGCCCAATATCGATATAAACCCGTCCTGGCGATAGCAGCGTCATCTGACGAGGAATGACTGCTACTCAGACACACGTACGGTGAATGTAGTATCAGTGAGCATGCTATCCGGCTTAGAACGGTGAAGGCGCGCGATCTATCTGAGTTTGACCGAGGGCAGATTGTGATTACCCGGAGGATCGGCAGGAGCATTTAAGAAGCTGCACGACTTGTCGGGTGTTCGAGGAGTGTTGTGGTGAGTGTCTTCAACAAGTGGCGAAACCACGCACAGGCGTCGTGGGGTTGGACGGCCACCCCTCATTATATATGTTGGACGTCGTTGACTTGACAGACTGGTAAAATAGGACATGCAGCGAACTGTGGTGGAACTAACATCAGACTTTAATGCTGGGCAGATTACAAGTGTGTCTGAATACACATTGCAGTCCTAACGATGGACCTCCGCAGCCGACTACCCATGCATGTGCCAGTGTTAACACCACGATATCGGCAACTACGACCGAAATGGGCACGTGACCATCGTCACTGGACGTTGGCGCCGTGGCAGTGCGTTGCATGGTCTGATGAATCACGATACCTTCTTCATCATGCCGATGGTAGTGTGCGAATCCGTCGTTTTTCAGAGGAACAGCTTCACGACACCTATACTACGGAACGGAGACAAGCTGGCAGCTAGGGACTGCAATCGAGCAAAGCGGGATCCCGCAATCCCGCGGGATCCCGCGTCATTAGACAATCTGGCGCATCCCGCACAAAATTAAGCGGATCCGCAATCCGCAAAATCCGGCGGAAACGCGTGTCAGTCTGCGTGACTCGCTGCCCCACTCGGTCTCTGTCGTATATTTTGCACTGTTTGCCTGTACCCTTCCAGTTGGCATTTGACTCATGTGAAGAAGCGTTTGTTTTTGTCAACCTTCGTCATTCGTATGTAAATAAATACACTTTTACGTATTCATCAAAACTTACGTTTGTTTCGAGTACACATTTCTGTAATTTGAGTTATGGTGCGTATTTAGTACGATTTTCTAACTATATAATTATTTTTTAAGTGTCGCACACGTTATCTGAACTACACGGTTACAGCTTTTTATTCACGGTTTCATTATTCCCATTTTCTGTATTTGCAGATAAAGTAATTGTGACAATTTCCTAATTTGCCGCTGAAAATTTGATTATTCGTTGATATGAAACTAATGTTATCGTAAGTTTAACGATCGCGTACCCGTTTATTTAACAGCCTTTTTTTTTTTCGGTCTTTTCGACCATTTGGCCAGCTCCAATTTGTTTACGTTGAAACTGCTGTATCAGAATTCACTATGATATTGTGTACACTACATTGAGAACAACACAAGACGAACACAACACTTAATTTAAATCACCCATGCCCCAGGCCGGACTCGAACCGGCGGCCCTTGCAATGCGAGGCCAGCGCGCTAGCCACTACACTGCCAGGACCGGCTATTTAACAGCTATCAAAAGGAAATTGTATATCCTTTGACTTATTGTTTTGGGCGCTGCCTCAATGCGTTTCTTTGACTAAAGCCACCTGCTTACATGTGCCGCTTAGGCTTTCGATTAATCCCTCTTCTCGTTGTTATTATTTCGACTGAAGGTAAAAAAAAGTTATAATGAAATTTTCACGGGTGTATCGACGAATTGTGTTGTAGGATCACCATACTTCGACGGCTGCCTCTACCGTCTTCCTCACGTGTGTAATTTCGTGTGTTTGCGATGAAATCCGGAGATACAACCTATGAGGACTTCACTGCAATCATTCGCCGAGAAAGTCTCCTTTCTTACCAAAAAATAATAAATTCCACTCTAAAAACGTCGTTACGCCACCTCGTAAATCTGAAATAATTGACAGTTTACGTATTGGTGAGTAGTTTCTTTTAATAACATTGAATCAACTGTAATATCAATCAAGGGATCAGGAGATATAATAATGAATCACGCAAAAAAAAGGCCAAGTCTTGTGCTTATGCAGTGACAAAATGTTATGAGATCTTGTTCTGAGTCAAGTCTACACTTTACAGAGTATATTCACTTCACTCTGTGAAATGGAATGCTTTTCTGGGTGTTATGGAACATTTATTTAGGATTTTTTTTTAAAAAAAAAAAAAAAAAGACCTAATACTCAATATTTTCTATTTTATTATTTATTTAAAAATTGGTTTAGATTAAAAAACAAAAATGTAAAACCTCGAAATACACTTAAGACACGCTAAAAAGTTTTAATGTCATTTTGCCAATCAAATTATTGTTAGCTGTTAATTTTTATCATTTAACGTTAAACATTATTTATTAATTTAATTATTATTTAATTTATTAACGTTTTAAGTAACTATGTTTTAAATATATGCGTTAAAAAACTGTTTGTACCAATCCCGCACGGATCCCGCAGGATCCCGCGGGATTGGCGCAAATCCCGCGCGGATCCCGCGGGATTGAAAACACTGCGGGATTGCAATCCTTACTGGCAGCGGCTTTATTATGCTCTGGGGAACATTCACGTGGGGATCCATGGGTGCAGTGGAGCACGTGCAAGGCACCATGACGAGCAATAAGTATCGTACACTGGTTGAAGACTACGTAAACCCCATCATGACAACCATGTTTCCGGACGGCAATGGCATTTTTCAACAAGGTAATGCGCCATGTCACAAGGGCAGGAGTGTGATGGAGTGATTCGAGGAACACAGTGGCGAGTAATTGATATGCTGGCCCGCCAACTCGCCAGATCTGAAACCGATCTATCACATCTGTGATGTGATTGAACGTGGCGTCAGAGGTCATCGTTCCCCTTCCTCTCCCCGGGAATTAGATGACTTGTGTGTACTGATGTGGCGCCAACTACCTCCAACGAACTAGCAAGGCTTCATTGCTTCCATGCCAAGATGCGTTGCCGCTGTTATCCGTGCCAAAGGCGGACATACCGGCTATTAGGGAGGTGGTTATAATGTTCTGGCTGATCAGTGTAGGTATCTGCCATAAACGTCAATCGCGGAAAACCGCCATTTTCAAGGAATACCATAACTGTTGTTTGTGAACATAACAATAAAAGTTATTCCTTAATGTGTACAAATTGCACGTCTTACTTAGTGGAGAATTGGATATTATTATACATTAGTTACGTTGTAATAACACCATTTATACTAATGATAGTCTAAATGCAAGTTATTTCCAGAGGGAGAAAAAAAAAAGAAGCTATATCGCTGAATTGATATTCTCTAGTGCACGGATTAATAAAATCACGTATTTAAAACCTATGAACAAGTATGTTGATCTTTTGAATTATTCTGTTGTAATTCATAGATTTGAAAAAGGCGCTAGACCATGGTAGCTCAAAATTTTTGTTAATGATTTGAATCCTGACATGAGAGATGTTATTTGCAGAAGAAAAACCTACCGTGACGATGGTGGGACCGTTGCTAGCAGAAATTCTCGAGCAGGTATATACCAGAAATGTGAGAAGGACTTCGTATACAGAAGAAACCAAAGCTGAAAATATGTGACTCAATACACTAACGCACTCAATTAGAATTCAATTTCACTTTCACGAGTTTAAAAGGATTTCTTATCGATATAAAAATTTCCTCCTCGAAACTGATAGACAACTAAAGAATTTTTGTTTCACAAAACACCGGTTTTCTATATATTAGGACAATATTCTAACAGTAGTGGCCTTGTGGCTAAGTGGATAAAGCTTTTTACTGCAGGATGAAAAGTCTCCGGTTCAAATCTGTGGTTCGGCGGTTATTTTCACAAGCTCTCTGCCTTACATTCACCTCTCGCACAGCTTGCTGTCTGATATGAAGTAGGCCGGATTCTACGTCAAACTGTTCTTTTTACAGTTCTTTTTCCTGTACTAGGTGTTGGCTGCAGCAAGTGTTAAATATTCGTATCGTGCATCTATTTAAAAATTCCTGCTTATATTTGATCGCTACTCGCAAAATTTGTTGCTATTATCGTCGTTTATTTCGATTTACAAAATCGCTAAGCTGTGCGATTCAGAATTTAAAATTAATTGCAATGGTTTGACTACTGGAACTTGAGTACAATAAGTATTTCTTAATTATCATATGATTAGATGTTCTGTATTTAAATAAGTTCCACTGCTGTTTTCACATATGCATCATCGATCAGACATTTAATTACATGTGTATTCCTTAGAGTACATCGCACGCAGTAACTGATGTAAAGTATCAGAGTTTGTAATAAAAGGGGGATAAAAAAATACTTCACAACAGAAAGAAAAATCCATAAATGGTGTGGGTATGTCTGCTTGACACAATATAAAACCACTGAGCATAAATATATAAATACATTAGACCCTTTAAGGATTATTTTAAATGCGACGGAGAATAGATTATTTAAATTTTTATTTTTATTTAGCACTTAATAGCAAAGTACGTATTTGGTAGCACTGCCTGGTTTGCAGAAAAAAGTTTAAGCTATTTTAGTCGTTGAGTAACCACCCTGCATCATAATCTGATTAACGGTTGTAAGCGATGTGCACTCAGGTATTGTCCATTTATTATAATTTAAAAGTCGCCAGGAATAAAATTATCTGCATCCCCTTTATTCAATTCAATGCTACAAAATAAATAAACCGTTCAGTATAATCCACAGATTTTTCACTCCATTAACTACTTTACGAAAAAAAAAAAAAAAAAAAAAAAATCCTTAAAAGGAAGAGAGAATATTAAATTTGTTTGGATAGCAAAGGGGAGGTGACAAAATCATTTAAGATCACTGATATAGTGTCTGATTTTTTTTTATACAAATTGGAGTATCGTATTTAAAATTGTAAAATTATATTCTGTCCTAGTTATATATTAGCACATTTGCTGCAACAATCACAAAACTAAAAAACGAGGTGTTATTTGTTATAATCTTAGGATGGTCCATTTCCGTATATACTACAACCGATAGTATACATTTTCCCTTTCAATAAAACAAGCAGATAAATTATTTTATAGTGAATGCATAAAGTTAATACACACAAAACATTTGATTTAGTCCTATTGTAAAATTGACGTTTTTCAGTTATGTCAATATTGCAGCAAATTAGCGATACATGTACCCCAACATGTGAAGTATTGTTGATTAGAGCACATGAAGAAGAGAACAAAGAATTTTTTGCAATTCTTTTGTGTTAAATGTATAGACTTCAGAGGTTGTCATAGTTGTCGATTTTAAACAATTTGTTGTTACCACTGTGTTTCCAAAACTGTATTATCTAAGGACTTAAAATGTGTCTTCAATATCGATCATGTTCAGTATAAAAATGAAAAATACTTACATCTAATATAATTTTTGAGTTTTGTGCAAATTAAGCAAAAGTTTTTGCGTTATTTTGGCACGTATTCATACAGTTTTACTGAAAAGTTGTCTTGATTCAATGTTCATTTGATATTATTACGAGCTACAGGGTGTTACAAAAAGGTACGGCCAAACTTTCAGGAAACATTCCTCTCACACAAACAAAGAAAATATGTTATGTGGACATGTGTCCGGAAACGCTTATTTTCCATGTTAGAGCTCATTTTAGTTTCGTTAGTATGTACTATACTTCCTCGATTCACCGCCAGTTGGCCCAGTTGCAGGAAGGTAATGTTGACGTCGGTGCTTGTGTTGACCCCGTTACCAAATGTAGAAATTCTTCGTTCTCATATTGTGGACGGCTGTGATACAATACGCCATTCTCCAGGGCTGCATCAGCGCATCAGGGATTCCATGCGACGGAGGGTGGATGCATGTATCCTCGCTAACGGAGGACATTTTGAACATTTCCTGTAACAAAGTATTTGAAGTCACGCTGGTACGTTCTGTTGCTGTGTGTTTCCATTCCATGTTTAATGTGATTTGAAGAGAAGTAATAAAATAAGCTCTAACATGGAAAGTAAGCGTTTCCGGACACATGTCCACATAACATATTTTCTTTGTTTGTGTGTGAGGAATGTTTCCTGAAAGTTTGGCCGTACCTTTTTGTAACACCCTGTATAATGTATTTTATTGGAGCCGAATGATTGCACTAACGGTGCGAGCAGCTACGTGGTGCGGGGTTTGAGACCTTGGAGTGGAGTCAGCCTCCTAAAATGAAAATCTGTCAGCCATTGATTTTTGTACCAAGTTAACATATAACCGTGTTATAGACAGATGACCCCGTCTGTAGCTAACACATAATTGGTATGTTACTTTCTTTCATTCCTCTTATTCCAAACAAAAGTTTACTCGTTTCGTATTTTTCCAATTAACCAAAATTTCTCGAAATAACAGTTAAACTATTACAACTCCCATGGAGACCATTCATACTAGCCAAGGCTTTTACCCCAGCAAATGCATAATTTCCACATATTGAATGTTAAGCTTACTACCACTGCGTACTGTTTACCGCTCCATACCGACCTATTTATTATCGATCGCTATATGTCTGTCCTTGAATAATCATATCACGCGCTGTTGTTAACAATGGATCCCCAGTAAAACAAACAATATATCGTTGTTAATACTGTAGGCAAAAATCTATAAAATCTAAAAAAATATAATTCAAATGTGCTTAAACTAAAATTATACTAATTATACTGATAGTATGTCACTACCGGCCTTTACTACATCCTGCACAAAATCGGCTGCCCACCTACGCTGTTGTATTTAATCAAGGCCTTTCACGATAACATGCAAGGGTCTGTGATATTTGATGGCGAAGTTTCTGCATCCTTCAAAGTAAACCGCGGTGTACGACAGGGCTATGTCTTAGCGCCCACAATTTTTGGAATTTTCTTCTCTGTTCTGCTCTTAGTAGCTTTTAAAAACTGTCACGTTGGAGTACATCTGCATACAAGGAGTGACGGTAGACTTTTTAATATAAGTCTATTGAGATCTACTAAAAAGCGTATTGAACTAATTGTTCGTGAACTTCTATATGCTGGCGATGCGGCTTTTGTCGCTAATACCGAAGAAGAGCTTCAGGAGGCGCTCACTAGATTTGGTCATGCATGTCATCTGTTCTCGATGAGTGTCAATTCCAAGAAGACGGTTGTCATGGTTCAGGGCACAGACCGTCTTCCAAAAATAACATTGGAAGGCATCCCTCTTCAAGTAGTAGAACACTTCCAGTATCTCGGCTCCATCACTACATCCAACCAGACCATTCAAAAGGAGATTGACGCACGAATTGGCAAAGCCGCGACGACCTTTGGCAAGCTATCAACACGTGTCTGGAGAAACCCCAAGCTAACTCTCTCCACCAAAATTCTAGTATACCAGACGTGTGTCCTGAGCATCTTACTGTACGCAGCTGAGACGTGGTCCACTTACGCCTGGCAAGAGAGACAGCTGAACGCTTTCCATATGCGCTGCCTGCGGACAATACTTGGAGTCACGTGGCAGGACAAAATGAGCAATGAGAGTGTTCTGTCTACCACGAAGTGTCACAGTATTACTGCCACCCTAAAACAAAGACGACTCCGCTGGCTTGGCCACGTCCATAGAATGGACCCTGAGAGACTACCACGGAAAGTCATGCTCAGTCAGATTGCTAATATCAAGAGACCTGTAGGGCGCCCGATGCTAAGGTTTAAGGACACCTGCAAACGTGATTTGGAGAGCTTCGGCATGTGCACTTCTGACTGGGAAGCTTGCGCCAGCACGAGACCCTTATGGTGTCATCATATCACCACCGGCATGTCCAAATATGACAAAGCATGGTTGGATAAAATAAAGCTGAAAAAGCTTCGTAACAGGGAAGTACATCCACCGGATCCCTCTTTCGTGTGCAATAGATGTGGCAAAATTTGTCGCGCCCCCATCGGACTATTCAGCCACAAAAGAAGATGCGATACACTCAACCCAAGTTATAGCTGAGTCGCTACAACTATCATCTGTGAAGATGCTGTGGCCAATATTATTATGTCACACAAGCTACTACAATCTGATCTGCCACGTAGGTCTGTATTAAATTGATTAGAGTAGAGTACCCTACTTGCTTGACGCTCGATTCGCATTTTCCTGTTATATAGAGCAGATCTCTGCCACAATCGATACGAGCCAGGCGAAAGTGCGATGTACGATCTGGCTAACCGATTCTGCCAGTGTGCGGTGGCTGCGATACGGTCCTCGAGATTTCCGCTGGGCGCAGATCCATCACAGTGGCAGGCTGCTTGCCACGCCACACAGTGATGGATGTCGCCCGGCCTGGATGTCTGCCTGCGCTACCAGGCGGTGCGAAATCTTTATCCGCATCGGCTGCGGAATGCACGCCTACTCACCAATGGTCCTCTTTTCCTTTCATATTTCTAATTTTCGAGCAACATCCAAATTTAAATTATTTTTCCAATTTAGCGCCTAATAGAATACAGGAAAGTAAAAGTTGATTAAATCAGCTACTGTTTAGGCCGCTCAGTTTATAAATAACCATTCTGTACTTGTGCTACATCTTCTTGTGATACCAGTATGTGTTATTGTAGGTGTGGATGAATGCGATAGTGAATGTGTTCAGTTGTTTATTATTTATTTATCGTATGGCTAGGAAAGTAATGTAATACATATGAATATATCTTCTATACTAGTATTATAAATGCGAAAGTAACTCTGTCTGTCTGTTTATTACGTTTCTTGGGCTAAACGGCTAATCTGATCGTGATGAAATTTGACAAGGAGATGCGATTTGAAACTAGGATGGACATAGGATACTTTTTCTGTATAAATAGTAGATATTGTCATTTAATTTCGAAAAATTACCGAAATGAACATAGACCGACGCTAAGGATGTGTAAAACTCTGTAGCACTGCACAGTATAGCTGCCTGGTAGCTCAGTGGTTAACGCGTTGGCTCACCAATGCATGGACCGTAGTTCCCGGATCAAATCCCCATTTAGGGGCGAAATGCTTGGTAAATCGAAAGCGGTCTAACAATGCTGTATGTATACACATTTTTACGCTGTACTGATCACTCGGCCGTTGTTTCTCTTGCAGTCTGTGTGTGTGTGTGTACGATGTTTTGAGAACTTATCGAATGGTGACAGACAGACGGATGCATGTGTTAATCAGTAATGTTACGTCGGTTGCTCAAGCTGCTCTCCTTGCGCAGTCTGTAGTGTATGATTTTTTTTAGTAAATTTCGTTTAGAGACAAAACGTATTTTAGTATAAATGTCGATTTGTTCTGCACGGTACCATTGTGTCTGCCTAAATGTTTCTGGCACCAGTTTATTTTGTCTTCTTTTTCTACATGCCTTGCGGGCGTAAACCTGGCCTAAATGGTTGTTCTAGCAGAGCACGAGCAGCTGAAGTTATTAGAAAATCCAAGAATCGGATGTTCATGTTGAAGATAAAAAGACCAGTCTGAAATAAAGCTGTCCTTAGTTACACCCCCCCCCCCCCTATTCTACATCCCCGCACCTTCGTTTGTTTTTCTGTTTATGAGACAGGTTTGACGAAAGAATGATACAGTGATGGCTTTCCTGTCATATTATGCCGACTTGGTGTTGTTTGGGACTAATCATAAGTTACTAACAGCTTTGTATATTCAATTCTGACAGTGAAATTCTAAGTAAACGCGTACGAAGTCGCGTGTATCGGCTAGTACAATATATATATACAACGACAAGAACGTTGGTGGCATTCACATTCCATTTGTTGCAGCCTTGCTATGATGGAAGTTGTAGCACTGAAAACAACTTAAAATTGTCAATCATTCTTCCTTAGAGGCCATTCCATGACAGTGTGCTCCACACTCTCAGAAGGAGCTCCGTGGTCACAAACAGGAGAAGTCCTCACTTATTGAGCATGGCGTTGCATTTGGCGTGACCTGTTCTTAGGCAGTTTAGTTTGACCCACTGGTCTCTATTCAGATGGAATCCCGGAGATCCAGCTGTAGGATCTGCAATACATTGATGTTTCACGCATGCGGATTCCAGATTTGTCCCCCTTTTCCCTTGAGATCGAAGTCAAATATGTCATGCTATATTGGATTTCTGGATTTAAGACGAGTGGGGGGCAGGTCATGTAGGACCTCGTGGATTGGGAGGTCCTATGGGTAGTCACGATTATGTAATTTTATCTTATCATGTGCCGTTGCTTCTTGGCGTCTTGCCTCTGTATGGAGTATATTGCTGATGATATGTAAAAACGGGACTGGGGTGGATTTTAGTGTGCCAGTTATTACGGTCATACACTGGTTCAGATGAACATCGATTTTTCTAGTGTGAGCACTACGTTGTCACACGGGAGCACAGTACTCAGCAACGGGGTAAACTATGGTGAGGGCGGTTATTCGTAGTGAGTCCCCATCAGCTCCCGACGAAGTACCAGCTAGCTTCTTCATGATGTTCTGTGTTTTTGGTTTTTGGTCGTTAAGGAACGGTCTAAGGTGATACCAAGATATTTAGGGTAGAAATTATGTTTTATTCTTTGGTGGACTTTGAGCTGCTGATGTGCTATTCTATTGCTCAAACGGGATGCGCATACTTCCGTTTTCATCGGATTCGGACAAAATCTCCACTTCATATGGCAAGCATTCACGGTTTTAAATCATTTGAGAGAATGCTTGCACCTTCCTCTTTTGTGGCAGTTTGAATAGCGAAAGATAAGTCAACAGCGTAGCAGAATTTATTGCTGACTGTTTCAGTATAAATTGTTTTATGAAATGAGAGATGAAAGAAGGGAAAAGGTGAAATTCAGTGCCGGACCATTCCGAAAGATACCAAGAAAATCACCAGACTAAACGTCACTTTCTGACGGACGTATCACCATCAGCAGTGCCGTATGCCTTCACTCAAACGAACTGCGGAGAGGTTTGGGATTTAACCCAGGACTTCGGGCAAAATCTGTTGATTAAGAAATGTGTACCATCAACTCTCCTACTCCACCAACCAAGTCCTGATGATCAAAGTTTCTTCCATCACCAGGACTATAAACAGCTAACCCCGTGACAGCGCCGGACACAATGCCACGCCAAATGAAACGCCATGCTCTACAAGTAGTTCTCTCGACTGTGATTGTGGAGCTACTTCCGAGACTGTGGAGCACATCATTAAAGATTGCTCTCTAAGCAAGTATGATGGACAATGCCAAGATGTTATCGAAACTATACCTTCCTTCTTAAACTGGCTGCAACAACTGCGATTTTTTTTAATTCTGCCAACGATCTTGTCCTTGTATTCCATATTAATTTCTGAACAATGTGATAAATTAAATAAATACCAAGCGCAGTAAAATTTAATGCAGACATTTATGGTGCTCCATTCTTGAAGAATGTGGTGGAAAATTCTTTTAGGCCTCTACATCGATCCACACATTGAATGGTAAATTCCGAAGAGAGGTCGTGACTGTCTTATCTTTTTCCTAATAAAAGAAATAGAACATGGGTAAGCAGGTATAGAAGTTCTTTGTTCTTTCTGTTGTCCCAAGTGGCAGGACTGACTCTACCTTTTTGAAGAAAAAGATTAAATATCCCGCATTTTATATTACTAGCAATACTTACGGCACATTTATATATATGGATTTTATTGAATGTGTTTATTTTTATTAATACAATCAAACGAATTGATTTGAATATTTTCATTAACAAGTAGTGATGAATGTGTTTTTCACAGAAAAGTATACACTTAGTGATAGTGCTAATTCTGCAGTTATATGCGACAGCCGAAAGTCAGTATCTTACTACTTATTTTTTTTATTTAGACACGTTTTATGTGTGTTACTTTTTCACATACGCACGTATCCAGCTGATACCACGCTTATTAGTATTCTCACTCATGTTTTGAAATAAATTACGTTTTAAAATTTAATGAAATCGAGTTTGAGTTCAGCAAAGAGAACTATTTATACAGAGGTAAGATGTTTCATTATTCATACTGATGTATGGAATACTTTATCGCGGAGCGGATTTCGAAGCTTGGATATCGATATCATTTGCACTTTATCGAAATTTTTATGAAAAATAACGTACTGCTATTACATATTCCTAGTGAGGTTCGCGAATTTTATAATAAGTCAATATGGTATAAAGTATTGTACAGGATAGCAATTTTTATTTACGTGTGTCTGTTTTTGGTAACGAAAAGTATGTCCATCAATTCATTCACTGTTCTGAGCCGTATCCATTAAAATAAGACGAAAAGATGAATTTCGTAAAAGAAATTATTATAAATATTTATCGAGCGTCACCAGTCATAAATAGCCCCCGTTTCACAATCATAATTTATCTGTATGAAACAATTCAGTGTGCCACATAATACAGTTCTTTACGAAATACCCATATACTTAGTAAATATGCATTTGAAAAAGAAAGAGCAAGATGAATAGATTTGAATGACAGGAATATGTACCAAAATTCAAGCTTATATCCTCAAAGTGAATGTGAATGAATCAAGACACTGTATTGCACTTGACGATATTCTAGAAATTCGTAACTTTTAAGTAAAAAATTGAGTCAGGCCATCAGAAAGTAGTAATTTTACGAAATAGCTTTTTATCACTTGAAGAAATAACGATGGAAATCTCCGAAAGGGATGAGTTATGAGCAATAAATACTGCTGTTGTACTCCGCAAATAGAGATTATAGCGACATGTATCTATTCTTTTAACCGGTTTTAATCAAGATTACCACTACTGTTTCTTCATGAAAAAAGAAAAGGTTATTACTCTTCTGTCTAGAACAAACGGTAAGAAGTAAAATTTTAATTTCTTTGTGAAACCAGATAATGTTAAAGGAATGATGAGGTGGTTAGACCCAATAGAAGACGGGGAACGAGGATTAAGAAGGAAACATCTTGGAATTCGCATGGACCTATGACAGTTAAACACGGAAAATCGAAATCTGATTTTTCTAACCACGGATGTGTCCACGAATGCCAGTCCCGAACGTTAACATCCTTGAGGCTCGGCTGCACTCGCTGATCTGGCAATCTAGAATTCGATTTTCCGTTGTTTATTGAAATGCTGTATAGTTTCTTTATCGAGGCTATGGCCCATTTATTCTCGTCTCACCCTTTTGTCTACAATCCAACCCTTTCTCTAAAGACTTCGTCGTGAACTCTAATTAAAAAATGATTAATTCAAAGCGCTTGCGTATCCTAAAGTCGATTATAGTAGCAATTAACCCTCTCGGCTTAACTGCTGCTTTAGCAGCGTACCCGGCGTTGCCTGGTCTTTTTCATATCGAAACCATGCGCGAGAGAGGAGAACGAAATGTGATATTTGAGTAATACACTGGTTGTTGTTATTTGACTGACTGAATATTGTTCAAAATTAATAACATAATAACTTCATATTGTTTGATTACACACTATAGTGCATTTCATATCTCGGCTGGTTGAAACATGTGGATGAAATTATGTCAGTCGATTCAATTGTGATACGCATTTAAACGATTCACATCAATCCTAACCAGAATTGGGTTGGTTGGGGTTGATTTACCTCTGTCGTAGTTTCTTTTTTTTGGTTTATTTGGCCTTCGGTCCTGACGACCATATGGCCAGCATCAAATGTATACAGTTGTTCTACATACTTATCTATGATATATGCTTAAATGTTATTTTCTGTACATCTTATTATATTACAGGTCTCTTTGTGTTGCATTTAACTTTTGAAATTGATATATGTCAACTAGTTTTATCATACTCAAACTTTGTTTCCACAGTTTTGTTCTAGGTAACTGGTATTCTTAGATAATTTAACGTACAATCTTGAACAGGAGGGAAATTTGTAAGGTGAACATGGTTAAATATGGAATCCTCCTCCACTACAATTTTTGTTTTTAATTATCTAATTAAAATAAAATAAAATATTTGTTTTAGCGTTAAACTGTTGTAAAAGGGTGTCTTAGTTGATAACTATTTTTACATATCAGAGTAATTCTTAAATAAATTAACATATGAGTTTACAAAAGAATTGCTTTTTAAAATGAACTAAATTAAAATTATTTTCCTCCTATCTTACAGCTTGTATTTAGAACAGTTATTTCTTTAGACAATTTGTAGGTGAGAATCATAGTGAATAACTATTACATTCGTAATTTTCCCTATTAATACTTCTTATTTTGCACTAACCTTCCTTAGTTGATGGTTTGTGATATATTTTAACAATCACAAGCTAATATTGGCTTCACTTAAGTATCGGGCTATTGCCCGATAAACATCCTGTCGCTCAGTCCTCAGCAAATCATTTACCGAAGTAGGCAGAGGTATATTAAGCTTAACAAGATTTTTGAATAGTTTGTTTTGATGTACATAGCGGACGCATGCGAGGATGATGTGGTTAATGTCGGCAACCTCTTCTTGTTCTTCCGGGCAGAATGGGGAATGTAAAATTCCGATTTTGTATAGATGGCTAGGGTAGCACCCGTGTCCCAATCTCATACGTATGATTGACGTTTTGTGTCTTTTTCCCAATTTGGAGGATACGAACCAGGCTTTGGGTGGGATGTGGGGTTGTATTTGAGAGTAGTATCTTCCTCTGTAGGATTGTGTGATAGCCCATGATTCTGACCAGGCGCGAAAGGACTCTTTCTTGATAATTGGTGTGAGGTCTGTATGAGGAAGCTGGATGAGCTGTGTCTCCCCTTCTATTGTACTTTCCTTAGCTAACTGGTCGACCGTTTCATTGTGTTGAATGCGTGCGTGTCCCTTTATCCATAGTAGGTGGATCTCTTTCTTTTCTGTGGAGGCTAAATACATCATGTTTAGTATTTCTGTATAATATCTTGTTCAGGCCAATCTGCCGTTTGGGGTTTTCCAGTTTTTGAGCCACACTTTTGGAGTCCGATAGGATAAGAATTTTATCATAACGTTCAGTACCGTGTTTTATGGCCTCTCTAATTGCTATTGCCTCTGCTGTATATGTAGTTGTTTCACATGGGAGGCGAACCTTCTTTGACTCATGTGAGGATGGGCAGAAATAGGCGCAGCCAACTCCATCTGAGGTTTTGGAACCATCCGTATAGATTTGTATAAAATCCGGCCAAGTTAGACTTATAAAACTATCCGTCATTGAACTTGCAGAGTCACTTCTTATAATCCAATCTGGTAAGTAATATATATGTGGTTTGAATCTGAGGAGATTATAATGAAATGAGAAGATAGGTAATAGGTCATTTTGAATTATTAACGGTATCAGATGATTAATTTTGGTAAGACTTTGCACTAACATGGGCTTTCTGAGACTGGTGAGTATACCTCTTCTGTCCAATGTTTTTGTGTATTCGATGACCTTCTGAATCACAGGATGATTTGTTATGGACGCACGTCTCATTAAATATTGTTTCGATAGGAGCTGGCGGCGTATGTCTAGAGGCATTTCCCTCGCTTCTACTATCAAGGCATTTGTTGGGGTGGATTTCATAGCACCCAAGCATAATCTGATAGCTCTATGTTGTACTGTGTCCAATTTACTTAAGGTATACTTAGGAGCATTTCCAAAAAAGGAGCTTCCATAATCTAAGATTGGTCGAATTATTGCTCTATATAAGTTGAGCAGGATGACTGGATCGGCTCCCCACCAGATGCGTGTAACGGATCTTAGAACATTAAAGTGGCGTTCCGTTTTGGCTATAATGTGATCTATATGGCCTTTCCAAGTGAGTTTACTGTCCATATATAAACCTAGATGCCTGACCGATGCTCGAACCGGGAAGATATATGGGCCCAAGTGTATCTCTGTCTCTCGGAATATGTTTTGTTTACGGGAGAAGATCACAACTGATGATTTCGATGGTGATACAGATAATCCTAGTTGTAGTAACCACTCGTGCAGTTTCTTTGCTGCTTCATTCAATCTCCAGAAATTAATCCCCTGGGAGGGAGACCAAGTGTATATGCACACGTCATCTGCGAATTGCAGCACCTTTATTGATGGGTTAATAAGTTTTCTAAATCAGCTGTAAAGATGGTGAACAGGATGGGGCTAAGGATTGCCCCTTGTGGTAATCCCTCTGAGACGACGCGTGGTCCATAAAGAGAGTTGTCTTGCTGACGAACATAGACAGTTCTGCAATGGAGAAGATTGTAAATTCCACGTATGTATCTTTCCGGGAGACGTAGTTTCCTGAGCTTCTCTATTAGAATTGGGATAGGGGACGTTATCGTATGCTCCCGTTATATCCAGGAATAAGGCTGTCAAGTATCCTTTATTGATGTAGGACTGTTCTATGTCTAGGGTAAGGATACTAAGATTGTCATTTGTGCTCCTACCCTTTCGAAATCCATACTGTGTCTTTGGCAGCATACAATGGTGTTCTAGCCACCATTCCAGTCTCGTTTTATAATCCGTTCGAAAGTTTTAGCTATACATGAAGAAAGAGCTATTGGGCGGTATGAGTTGGCATTATTTCTATCTTTTCCAGGCTTCAACACAGGAATGATGATTTGAGTTGTCCAGTCCTTCGGAATCTCGCTTTTGTCCCAGATGTTCGTAAACAGCTTTAGTTGGATAACTTTGGCACAGTGGGGGAGATGGTGAAGCATCGAATAATGGATATTGTCTATGCCGGGAGCTGTGTTAGATCCGGTTTTCAGGGCCAATTCCAGTTCATTGAGCGTGAACGCATCATCCAAATTGTTATGTCCGTGGTCTTCCTTGACGTGATTAGGAAGGATTAGTGGTCCGAGTGATGCCGACGGTGGAGCTATTTATGTGCAAATTCTTCTACCCAATTTTTTGGCGATTTAATTCCCGCCGGTTGTTTCCTAAGTCCGTTAATCATGTGACATACTGTGGTCATAGACGTATTGCTGTTTAAGTTGCTACAGAATTCTCTCCAGCACATTTTTTTCCTTTCTTTCAGGAACCTTTTTGTTTCGGCGTCTATCTTCTTGTATTTTAAGTAGTTTTCCCATGAGGCTTCCTGTTTGTATCTTGTAAACGCTAGCTTCCTTTTGGCTATCGATCTGGAGCAATCTTGGTTCCACCATGGTGACGGAATGCTTTTTGTCATTTTTACAGGTTTGCGCCGGGGGATCGATCTTTCTGCCGCTTCGTTTATAACGTTTAAGAATTCCTGGTATTGGAGGCTGGTTGTATTGGCGGTAGAAACCCTTTTAATGCTTCCTACAATTAACTGGCTGTATTTAACCCAATTTGCTTTCTGTATGTTCCATTTGGTAGTGGGGTTCCTGTTCTGAAGAACTTCCAGTTTCTTAGTTGTTATTATAATGGGGAAGTGATCCGACCCCCAGGACTGTCGCAGATTTTCCCATTGGAGTTCGGTGGCCAGTAAGGGGGAGCATATTGTTAAATCTATTGCGGATTTCCGTTGGCCAGGCTTAGGAATCAAAGTTGGAGAACCGTCGTTAAGTATAAACAAGTTGAACTCTTCTATGATCTCTAATAGGGCTTCCCCAAATGCATCATTCAATTCACAACCCCATGACGTGTGGTGTGCATTAAAATCTCCGCATATTAAAAAGGGTTCTTCTATTTGTTGGAGGAGTGCACGCCATTCACATATACTGATTTTTGTTTTAGGTGGGCAGTATACTGAAATTATAGTTAATTTTTTGTTGTGACTTCGTATAGTGGCTGCAATGGCTTGAAATGATTCTATGTGAGTATGGTCGATGTGAATTGGAAAGAATGGAATAGCAACGTGTATTAGAATCGCTACTCCACCTTTACCATCTACTCTATCTTTTCTTAGTAAGTTGAAGCCTTTGAAGGAAAGGACTGTTTCTGTATTAAGCCATGTTTCTGATATCGTTGCGACAGTAATATTGTTTTCGCCTAATTCCCGTTGTAGCGATTCCCTGTTTGCACGGAGTGACCGGGCGTTCCATTGCAATATCTTGATTTCCGTCTTCTTGTCAGAGGGTGTTTGCGTGAGAGCTACTTCGTTGATACTGACTGAGAGTGATTTGCGCTGTTGATTTAAGGGCTCAATCTGTTTGTTATCCATTGATTGAAGATTTATGTTCCGGTGTTTATTAATAATTCTTGCAACTGATTGCTGATGAAGATCGGATCGATCGTGCCCCCTGATTTAACCACTTCAAGCATGGCGGTAATGAAGGTCATGAGGTATTCAACTATACTATATTCACTCTCAAGTGGCGCGTCAAGGTCATATTCCCCTCGCGCTGCGCCTCACCTCACCACCCCCTCCCGTTGCCTTCCCCTCTGAGCAGACCGCTGCCTACAGGCAGGCAGGAGGCATTGTCTTATGGCGCAGTATTGTCGTATTTATACCACTAGTAAATCGTTAAAAAAACGCTGTACGTGAAATGGCGTCAGATAGTTATATTAGGCGACAGTCAAAGACAAAAATTTCGGATATGTATAATTTTTTCAAGACGCTAAAAAACTCTGAAAAGAAAGTTAATATACTTTTTCGGGAACCGCAAAAAATTACAGAAGAGGCGTGTGGCGTATTTTTACGAAACGTGCAGCGTCTATGTAGCTAAGCCAAGCTGAATGTTCCAGGTAATCCTTTTCTTCTCCAAATAAAAACATTCACCGAGAAAAACCGGTCATGGAGATGGATGACATCCGGAAATATATCATTCGACGTTCTGTAATAGAATTTTATGATCGAGCCGAATATCCTACCATAAGGAAACTGCAGATCAGCAAATCATGGATTCGTTGAAGGGGCTGGTTTAGTGTTTCAATATAAATTTTCTGGCGGCCATCACCCAGAAATCTGTAATGAAGTGTTCAGAGAATGGTTTTCTAACTTGCTTAAGAGTCTGCAAGAAGGGTGTGTCCTCGTAATGAATAATGAAAGTTATCACTCAAAACTCAGAAAAAATCCAGTTACTACCACTCTCATTTCAAAATTTATACGACGTGTCTAGAGAATTAACTTCAACTGGGAAACACATCTAAAACTTTGATTTAATTCTCGAAATGTCTTGCGCAACTTTTAAAACTAAAAATAATTACTAGAAACCAGTAAATTATATTCATTGATGTCATGTAAATAATTTTTATCTTTATTAACATTAGCTTCTACGACACATGACTCACTAATTTCGCTCATGACAAATAATTAAAATTGCTCGATTTTACTAAAGAAAACATCACATGAAATGTAATATATTGTTCCACATACTGTACGTTGTGAGGATGATTGCGCATGCGCGGCAGCTGTTTCCCCTTCGCCTGTAGGGGTTGGGGCAGCGGAGTGGGGATAGAGCAGAGTGACCTTGGCCCGCCTTTCACAAATGAAACCAGTATAGTGAAGAGGATTTGCTAACTGATGTTGTAGTATCTGAATGCTCTAGAGTATGGGATGGATCTGCGGGAGGTGTTGTGTTTATAGGCTCCCGGTGGGTGTTGAATATTGGTCTAGCCAGGCCATTGCTTCTCCAGTAGAGATGGTTGGGAATTGTTATTTTATTTGCCATTTTTCTAGGTGGAGCCGAGTTTGTATTTGGTCTGCTGAGCAAGGTTGTTTGAAGTGCGTCATTATGTCTTCTGATTTGGTATGCTTGACTTGAGGTACCCTCATAGGCTGCAGTTGAAGAAAGGGGAAGAGTTGGCGGGATTACTTGTATGTTTGCCAGGGGGGTTCCCCTATTGTCTAATTTAATAGGTGGAAATTGGCTGTAGTTCTCTATATCTGGCGCTACAGAAGGGTTAAGGTGATATTTTCCTTGTTCATATATATTAGCGACTTGTGCATATGATCTATTTTTAAGAGCAGATTCCGCTTCCCTTAGCGATATGTTGTTGCGGGTTGCAATTCCTGAATGTTTTTCCGCCTATTGTATTCTGGGCACCTTCGATCTGTAACGTAGTGAGCTCCCCCCGCACTGGATACATGTAATAGATTGAATTGTGCATTGGCTGTCAGGGTGTGCCCCACCACACTTGATACAACGAGCTTGTCCACGACATTGTTTTTTAAGATGTCCATATCTATAACATTGATAGCAAATTTTTACTGACGGGAAAAATGGTGTTACTTCGCATCTAGTCCCGTGAATATTTATATAATATGGGATGGACTGGCTGTCAAATGTTAGAACACATGTTTGGAGATTGATTACTAGTTTTTCATTATTTTGTATTACTGTTTTGCTCATTCTTCTTGCACTAACTACCTTTGCCGGTGATTGAATTTCCTCTAGTAACTCCTCCATCGTGATACTCTGGTGGACTCCTCTTATCACACCCTGTTTGTATACTAAATGAGCGGGGATGTATATTTCTAAGTCTTTGGATATTTTCCCTGAGGATCTAACAATATTATTGGCGGCATTTGCGTCACATACTTCAACCTTTAGTCTATTCCTACCACTGTAGCTAATATTTAAGATTTTTCCTTTAGTTTCCGGGATTGACGAGTGGAGAATTTTCCCTATAGACATTGGGTGTAGTTTTCCTATATTGTTATCCCTGCTCTCAATAAATATAATGAATGGGCCAGTATCCGACCCTCTATAAAACCGCTGGGGTCTGTTGTTCTCGGGTTGGGTCTGTATATTACTCGACTTTTCATTTTGTACCAATTGTTCCCGTCCTAGCTCTGAGTTTATCACTATTTGGGGGGTTCATAGCATACACTAGCACTAGCAATTTTCTTTTTCTCTGCCATAACCTCTGCATTTGATTCTATAGGACGCTTTCTAGCATACACACGTTCTACATCATCAATTTCCGGTTCCAAGTTATATTCCATATTCACCTCCGCTTCATCACTTCCACTTATAGTACTCACAGCTTGAACTAATGCTGCTCCAACTGCTGCTACACCTGCTGATGCTTCTGCGGCCGTCGGGGACGAAGACGCTCCTCCGCCTTCTCCGTAGTGGCCGCCAAACATCCTCGCCCAGCAGCTGGGGAGGACCTCGGGTGGTTGTTGACTTCTCGCTGCACAGGCTGCGCTTGTGGATACAGCTAGTTTTCGATACACTTATAAAACTTATTCCAGCACTGAGTGTTGAACTTCGCTGTAAATAGGAAGACACAAGCTCACGTTCACTGCTCCGAGCTACCCGGAAGTTATCGCTTCGGTGACTAGCGAACGACTGTGTCGTAGTTTCATTCGGCCAGGGGGAAACATGACTGCCAGGTTCTATCAAAATCGCCAGTCATTCGGAAGTAACATACATAGTCTGTCAAAAATTACGGGTTCAACTCTGTGTTCATGCATTTCATTTATCACACTAACTATATACTTATTTGCTAGTAATTTTTTTTTCCACTTGTGGAGCACATATTTTTTATACAACGATTGAATACAAATAAAGAGAAGCAACTAAAAATTAATTTTAAAAACTCCATATTTTTCCTTCAGTGTTCTGGTAATTCATTTCTACACATACGATTAAAAATGAATAGAATTGTTATCTAATAACAGTAATAATATTAATTATGTATTAGCATTTATGGCTGTTGTTAGTCCGACATGGATGCCCGGGCGCGTGACGTCACACCGTGACAGACATCGTTACCAAACTGGCCTTTTATTAGTGTTGATGATAAATGATGGAAGATTAAACGTTTTTTAATCACCCTTGTTTATTTACATCTACATCCATACTTTGCAATTCAAAAATATTGTGGGTAAGCATCAAACCTAATCCCGCTCATTCCAATCCAGAATAGCACAAGGAAGGAAAGAATACACAAAAGCATCAGTACGGCATCTTACTTCTCTAATCGTATCCCTCCTGTCGTTGCGACATAAATAGGTTGGACGAAGAAGTATTACATTGTACTCGTAAATCAAAGAATTTCGCATATTCTCAAATAAATTCAGACAAAAACGACGTCGTCTGTCCGCCATACAATCCAATCACAATCTACAAATCAATTGTGTAAAGCTTTCATAAGAGCTGGAGGATCAGTCACAAATCTAACAGATTTTCTGTGTACTTTCTCTAACGTGTCAATCAGTCCCTTGCAAAAGGGATCCCAATTTCAACAACAGTAATCCAGATGTAGACGCACGAGCGTTTTGTATGTTATTTCCTTAAAATGAGCGTTACAATTATTCAAAATATGATCTATGATTTGTAATCTAGAATTAGCTTTACCTACGACGGAAGTTATTTGTAAGTCCCACTTCATGTAGCTTCGTACTATTACGCCCAAATACTTCAGGGAATAATCCTTGTCAAAAATAGAATTTTTACTTTGTACTCGTGAACAAACGAATTCTTTTTGCTAGTTATTCGCATTCCCTTGCACTTTTTGGCCGTTTGGAGTAAGTTTCCAACTATGGCACCATTCCAAAAAACATCCAGAGATCCCACTAAATTTCTAAGCAATCGTTGGAGCTCCTTACTTCTTTATTATAGATTGATGCATCATCAGCAAACAGTCGCAACATGGTACTAATGTTGTCACCGAGATCGTTTAAAAAAATTAGGAAAAGAAGTGGTCCTGTTACACTTCCTTGAGGAAAGGCCGAAGTAAATTCTAGAATAGAAGAGGCTTCCCCGTCAATAATGACATACTGGCCGGCCTCGGTAGCGTAGGGGCTAGAGTGCTAGCTCCGCGTACCGAAGGTCGCCGGTTCGAGTCCGGCCGAGGGCATGGGTGTTTAGTGTTGTGTCTGTGAATGTCTTGTCCGTGTTGTAGTGTCCTTGTGTCAATACTTGATAGCAACAAATCACATTGAGCTGGCTGTATCGCCCAGTAGCCGAATGCCATAAAAAAAGTGACATACTGCGACAGACGCAGTTGGAAAATCTCGTATCCATTCTCAAATATGATCCGATACGCCGTATGCTCAGATGTTCGCTAAAAGTCGGTTGTGTTGTATGGAGTCAAAAGCATTCTGAAAATCGAAAGAAGTTATATCAACTTGTGAGCTTGCATCGATTTTCATTACGTCATGCGTAAACAGGGTCAATTGCGTTGGACAAATTCTGTTCTTCCGATGTCCGTGTTGGTAACTCGTTTTCATTTAGAAACTTCATAATGTTAGAGCATATAACAAGCTCCAGAATTCTACTGCAAACGGATGTTAGTGATATGGGATCTCTCCGATCTCCTTTCTTGAAAATAGGAATTATCTTTTTTCCTGTCAGAAGAAACTATTTTGTCTTCTAAACATTTACGGAATATATCGAGACAGGAATGTTTCTATTTTCTCCTGGTATTCTGAAAATACTCTTACTGGTATATTATCGGGACCTGGCGCTTTCCACCACTTCAGGAATTTTAATTGCTTTACAATACCTACACTATCAATTTGTATCAGATTCGTTTAAAACTCTACAAATGTGGAAAAGTGGGAATGTTTTCGTCAGTGAAATGATTTTCAAATTCGAAGTTAAATACGTTTGCCTTGTTGTCGGCTTCACGATCGTCTTGTATTAGAACTGGCGTATTATTGTCACAACAACTAACTTTTTTACGTACGACCAAAATTACTTTGGAATTTCGGTTAGGCTCTTAGTAAGTGAATTGCAACGAAAGCCATTAAAGGTTTGCGCAGCGCTACTATGAAGTTAACCCTCAAACACATTCCAAAACACTCCGTCATGCCTTTTCGAATCTGTAAACAATCGTTTCTTTTTTCCTTTTTCGTGCGGTTTTCAATTTTACTGTAGCAAATACAGCTTTATTATCACTTATTCCATTTGTGGTAGAAACTACCGTGAATAATTCATGCCTATTTGTAACGAGAATATCTAAAATGTTTTCATTACCGTTGTGGCAGCGCGTTGGTTCAGTGACGAGCTGCTCAAAATTATGATCTTAGAAAAGGTCTAGAATGATTTCGTAAGCTGTTTTATCCCTGCCACCAGTAGCGTGTACGTATTAGCCAAGTCGATATAAGACTAGTTGAAGTTACTACTTAGTATTATTGTATGATACGGAAACTGAGAGTTATTTTATTTACACTATTCCTTAAGACCTCGGCTTACACTTCCTTGAGGAAAGGCCGAAGTAAATTCTAGAATTGAAGAGGCTTCCCCGTCAACAACGACATACTGGTGGACGATAAAGGAGCCTATGACAAGTTTGTTCTAGCTACGTTGAGCTTAACCCATAAGAATTCGCAGATCCACGTCCTCAATTATCTGCTTCATATATTCTAATCTCTGTCTACCTCTACAGTTCTTACCTTCAACTGTTCCCTCCACTAACAAATTAACCAATCCAGCATGTCTCAAAATATGACCTACCAGCCTGTCTCTTCTTCCTGTAAACCTCTTCCATAAACTTCTTTTCCCACCCATCATTTCCAAAACTCGTTCATTTCTTACTTTGTCTGTCCACCTAATTTTCAGCATTCTTCTGTAGCACCACATTTCAAATGCTTCAAGTTTCTTTCTTTCCGGTATTCCTAAAGTACATGTTCCGCTACCGTAAAGTGCTGTGCTCCACACATAGAGTTTTCAGAAATTCTTTCTCATTCCTAGATCAATATTTGAAACTAAAAGGTTTCTCTTTTTCATTAAGGCTCTTTTTGCTAGTGCTAGTGCTAGTGCTAGTGCTAGTGCTATTCTGCTTTTAACATCATTCCTGCTTCGGCCATCAGTTGTAATTTTGCTTCCCAAGTAACAGAACTCACTCACTTCTCCTATTGCATCAGATCCTATTTTTATATTTAATCTGCTTGTATTGGTGTCATTTCTGCTACATTTCATCACTTTTGTTTTACTTTGATTTATATTCACTCCAAAATCTTCCTTCAGTATTTTGTTCATGCCATGTCGTCAGCAAACCGTAGCATACTGATTTTTTCTCCCTGAAAACTTATGTCACATGGAAATTTTTCTTTGACTTTCTCCATTGCTTCTTCTACATACAAGTTGAATATTAACGGGGATAGACTACAACCTTGTCTCACACCCTTTTTAACTGATGCATGTCTCTCGTGATTCTCTACTTTTATTACTACCACTTGATTCTTATATAGTTTATAGATTATTCTTCTATCTCTATACTTTAGACCTGACTTCTTTAAAATTTTGAACATTTTGTCCCACCTAACATTATCAAATCTTTTTCTAAATCAACAAATGCCATAAAAGTATCTTTGTTTTTCTTGCTCCGCCCTTCAAGTATTAATCTCAAAGACAGAATTGCTTCCCTTGTACCTCGATTTTTCCTAAACTTCAGCTACTATCTCTTCTACTACCCTTTCCATCCTTCTGTATATTATTCTGGTCAGTAATTTTGATGCATGTGATGTTAGTCTAATGGTGCGATAATTCTCACATTTGTCGGCTTGTGCTTTCTTTGGAAGTGTGAAGATGATATTTTCATTAAAATCAGTTGGAATTTCTCCTGTTTCATAAATTTTTGATATCAGCTTGAATAATCTTTCGATTCCTTCCTCTCCTAGAGATTTAAGAAGTTCTGCAGGAATCTCATCAATTCCAATTGCCTTATTTGCTTTCAAGTCATTCAGAGCTTTATTCAATTCTGTCCTCAAAACAGGATCTCCTAAGTCATCAATGTCGACATCGCCTTCCTTTTCCAATACACTATTGTTCAAGTCGTCCCCATCATATAGTTTCTCAATGTATTCCTTCCATCGGTTAGCTCTATCTTCTGAGCTTAAAAGAGGTTTCCCATCGGCAGTTTTAATGTTCATACCTCTTTTCTTCATTTCTTCAAAATTGTGTTTGATCTTTCTATATGCAACATCTACTTTTCCTATGACCATTTCCTTTTCTACTTCTTCACACTTTTCTTGTAGCCATTTTTCTTTTGCTATTTTGCATTTCCTATTTATTTGATTTCTAAATTGCCTGTACTGCTCTCTTCCTGCTTCATCCTGAGCATGTTTGTACCTTCTTCTCTGTTCCATCAGCTCCAAAATTTCTTCTGTTATCCAAGGTTTTCGGGCAGCTTGTTCCCTAAAGCCTAAGATTTCTTTGCCAGCTTTCATTATTTCGGTCTTTAATGCATTCCATTCGTCCTCGGTTGAGCGCCTTTCACAGTTAATTCTTAGACCTAAGTCTACCATTTCTGCAAATTTTTCTCTTGTGCTAGATTGTTTCAGTTTATTCACTTCCAGTCTGTTCTGCTTATACTGCTTTCTTATTCGCTTGAATTTCAGCCTGCACTTCATTACTATCAAATTATGGTCCGAGTCTATGTCTGCTCCTGGGTACGCTTTACAGTCTAGAACTTGATTCCTGAATCTCTGTTTGACCATGATATAATCTAGCTGATATCTGCCTGTATCCCCAGCACGTTTCCAGGTGTATATTCTTCTTGCATGGTTCTTAAACAGTGTGTTCGCCACTACTAGCTTATATCTTTCACAAAATTCTAGCAACCTGCTTCCTCGCTCATTTCTTTCTCCTAGACCAAAACTTCCTACAGTGTTCCCCTCTTTTCCTTCTCCCACTATTGAATTCCAATCACCCATGATTATTAGATTTTCCTCCCCTTTCACATATTGGATTAATTCTTCAATTTTTTCTATTTCTTCGTCATCTTCCTGTGACGTTGGCATATATACTTGCACTAATGTGGTTGGGACGGGCTTAGTTTCTAACCTCATCAAAATAATCCTGTCACTAAATTGTTCATAATAACTCACCCGTTTCCCTACTTTCTTGTTCATTACAAATCCTACACCAGTGACTCCATTGACAGCTTGTGTGCTAATTATTCTGTGTTCCACAGACCAGAAATCCTGTGCGTCCTTCCATTTAACCTCACTAATCCCAAAAACATCTAACTTAAGTTTTTCCATCTCCCTTTTTAAGTTTTCTAACCTACCTGCCCTATTCAAACTTCTAACATTCCACGCTCCGACTCGTAGAATGTTTCTATCCATTCTGATGACTCCTCCCTGAGCAGTCCCCACCCGGAGATCCGATTGGGGGACTATTTTACCTCCGGAATATTTTACCCAGGAAGAAGCCATCATGATATATGTAATTTGAGAGGATTACATGTCCTCGGGATACCCTTTGGGTCTTTAATGCAGTGCTTTCCCGTTGCCTTCTGCATCCCCATGCCGTTGATCATTTCTGATTCATCCGCCTTTAGGCGCCGTTTCCAACCCCATGGGCAAGAGGGTGCCCTGAACCGCTCCCCGCTCTTCCGCCCTCCTTTCGGAGGCCGTTGGCAAGCAGTGGGAGACTCCTTATACCGGGAATCTTTCAGTCGCCAGAGCCTCGTGCGTGCAAGCAGGGTGCACCACGTGAAGGAGAGGTTGACATTTGGTTGGAAAAGACTAGTATAGTCTCTCCCAAACCCTTACACCCCATATTCAGTTTTAACCAGCTTATTGTGCCTATTTAGATACATATTTGCTTCAGTACTACAAATAAAACTTTCGAATTCAGGCTACTTGTTGCGAACACTTCTACAGTTAACTGAGAGAACTTTTAACGGTCGAGATTTTTTAAGTTACTACTAACACGCGGTGTTGAATTTGTCTGGGCTGTCGGTAACTGTATTCCCTGTTCCAGGTCATCCTCCTTCGACCTAAAAAACTCCCAATGCACTCCAGACGGCTTCTATCACAATGTAGCCAATTCTCGTGTGTAGTGCAAACCTGAACGATTCAAGGGATCTCTATAAGACCCTCGGGTGAAGATCAAGGAATTTGTAGCCAAGACGCAGAAACGCCGTAGTCTCTGGTTCAGCCCATTAACACGGCTCTGAACCACAGATCCACAGTCTATCGTCAATGGTGCAGACAGTTAGCTCAGCCGAAATGTTGAGGCGATTCGCCACAGAGTTCACCCTATCAGCAAGCCGCCGGAAGGAAGAGAGGTTAACTTTCGACCCAAGGCGGAAAGCATTATTGGTACCGACATGAGTCACAATCCGCAGTTGGCTATACCCAGTCCGTTTAACGGCATCCGGGATGGCCTGTTCCATATATCGGATCAGACCTCTCGAAATACACAATGAATTGATTTCATCCCCGACCTATTCGCCAATTCCTTAAGGGGTTCAGTAAACCACCAAACTTTGGAGCTTCAGACTATTACAATCCCCTTCTACGGGCTGTGGCTGCCAACTCACAGGATGACGAGTGCGAAACTGAATCAGTCCCAGATAATACGTCAAATCGGTTGGACATTGGTACAAACTCGCCTTCCATGGAATCAAGCATGCACAGCTGCCCCTGCATGCGGCTTTGACTTCCAGAAACCACAAGCCAGTCACCGTCAGGCAACCGTCGCACAGATTCAAACACCTCTGCTGGGCAGCAGATACGACGACTGGTATGGGAGCTTTAGCATCAACAGGGTTACCCATACCACAACTGTTGCACTCACGTACAGCGGCTTTCAGCTGTGCAGCTTTCGTTGACAAAGCTATAGGCTGAGTGCGACCATCTGTCACCTCAGCCTGCGTCTGCACACATCAACCACAGTACCTACACATACTTCGCTTCCAAACAAGAACAAAAACTGAGTTGACGAAAGGACGGACTCTCCAAGCATTCTAAATAGCAACCTTTAATTGCGCACCTCAAGGAGCAAAGACGCATTTCGCTATTTACTCACAACCAATATCACAGCTCAAATAAAACCTGAGTCTAGCAATATCTATAAGTTTAAAACAGAGGGCGGAAACTGTATTGAGCACGTAATAGAACGTACCTGTAAAATATACTAACTATCCACAGCAATAAATAAAAAATAAAAATAAACGGTTCAAATAAACGGTTACGGTACGCTGCTACTCTTCAGATAACAAAAGCTATCTATATACTTTAAATTAAATTAACGCTTATCATAACGGTTGCCGAAGAGCGACTACAAGATACTGAGCCTATAGAAACGTTATTCTTTACTCTTGCCAGGTACAAGCGTCAGAGTTAAAAATGAAAGCATCAGCCAGTGAACAGCGTATCGCAAATCTGTAACTCCAGACCTTGTTTGTTCAGCAACAAATCAACAGCCGTGTCGAGTACAAGCTACATTTGCACACAGGGACCTATTTTTTAATGGATTGGGCATGTTACTGCATAACACACGATCACAGCAGCGAACCAATCAGAGTAAAGTGCAGCTATGTCATGGATCACGTCAGCCGGACAGATATAAACATCCCACTCAAAACTCCTTGTTTTCGGAACTAATTTCCAAAAGCTGACACTACAATACTAGCGATTTGAAAATTAAGCATGAAGGAAGGAGTTTGTGACAGTGAGATATGTGGTTTCAGCTTCTCGTTGTAGCCGAAGGCAGCTAACTGTATAGCATATCAAACAATATTGGCAACCAGAAACCTCTAAATGAAGCAATTTTTATTTTTTAGAAGACCAGACGCCAATGCAGGTGTGAACGCCTGCCTAGAAGAGAAATTCATCACAACGACTTTCTTTTTGAGATCACCGAAGAAAGTAATTACGTAGCATTGGGATCGTTTTATCCCTTATTTTCACGCCTCACGATTGAAGTAACAATTATCCGTCCACTTCTACAGAAGTAATATTACAAGCCTAACTGTAGAGGTGGAATCTCGTTTCTGGTCGAGAAAATACTCAGTTGCTTATGAGAAGTCAGCGAGGAAGGAACTTAGACTTCCTGTTCCTCTCAAAAGGAATTGAATTCTGATAGAACTGAGACGAACATGCTTTTTTAAGACTTATGTTTTCCATTTAACACTGTAAATAGCAAGTGAAGATTATCAATTTTTCTAATTTAGAATTACATTGTAGAAACATTCTCCGCAATCATCTAACTCCAAAACAAGAGTCATACTATAGAAAACACATAACAACTTTTTTACTTATAAAAGATTAAGCGATTTTCTTGAATAACTTAGTGGTAACGTTTTCACTGCGTTATTTTCAGAAACATTTAAATGAAATGTAAAACTAAGGGAACATTCATACTCGATATTATAGATTATGAAGGATAGGTTGAGCAAACATTACACCTTAAACTTCTATGATCTCACAAATCAATTTAAGTATTCTTCTTCGCTTTTACGGGTACTAGACCCTATGACTTATTCCGACTTCTTCTATCTTACGATTCCGGCACCTCTTCTAGCAAATTATTTGAAACAAAACACTTTTTGAACCATAATTATCATAACTGCTTTCA
This sequence comes from Vandiemenella viatica, assembly GCA_031002005.1. Taxonomy (NCBI): domain Eukaryota; kingdom Metazoa; phylum Arthropoda; class Insecta; order Orthoptera; family Morabidae; genus Vandiemenella; species Vandiemenella viatica. Next base: position 323,430,178 of record CM061920.1, on the reverse strand, counting down.
GTTGAGCTCATACGTTGATTACAGATTCAAACTGTTATTCCTATGGCATTCAACGTGCTTGATCTAGCGTTCTAAGGAAGCGTAGTTAAACAATGTAGCTCCATTTTGGTCTCCTGTGACCCCCCCCCCCTCCCCCGCACCCTCACGTAGTCCGACGTGGCTTTTGCTCCTTATTCCACCTCATCCCCCGCGAGGCACGTAGCGTTTTTCTCCATCGATTCCAGAAAACATTTTGTTCTGTTTTCTCTTCTCAGACTATCGTAAATTACATACGCAGAAAATTAAATGTCAGAAATAAATATTCACAAGCTGTTGTGTGTTCTGTATCAACGTAATTTGTGGACGACCCCTAAGGGCAGCAATAGAAGGTTACTTTAATTCCATTTGATTTAATATGTTGAATAACTTCAAAACATACTTAATTTCATGTTCAAAGATTCATAATTTTTTGGAAATATTTCCGTTTTAACAAAATTAAACTTATTCGAGAATTGATTAGGTACTCACTGGTAGGTTCGGATATCTGCGAGGGTATACACAAAAAGTAGAGAATTAGCATCGCATCGGTGGCGAATTAATGGTAGCTCTTAAACTTAGTACTGACTTGTGAATCAGTGCTAACAATATCGGACAGCTAAGTGGTTCTCCTGTCGGGTTTTCAGATCAATTATTTATTAAAATTGGGGAATTCCGTCTAAAAGAAAAATCTGTATCAGTCGTGTTGGAAACATTACTAAACACGTTTATTAAATGTTCTGGACCTATCATTTTTTGAGGACCTGACGTAGGTGCCACTATGTTTTGTTAAGCTTTTTCTACTGAAAATTTTCGTCAAAATAATAAAATAGTTAACTAACAAGAAAGAGAAATATCATTTCTTACAGGGAGAAATCTTTTAATTCAACACTACATTATTTTTTTATTAATCAGAAAAATCCAAATTAAGACTTTTAATCCTTCCTAGCACCTTGCCCGAGATGATTCAGTCAGCAACATATCTATGCGTAGATATGTTTCTGACACTAAGATTCGAAAAAAATTTGCCCTTTTATCGTCTGGTTTCGGTAAATCCTTAAGTATTGTTACTCTAACTTTTAATCATGTTCCAAATCAAGTTTTGTGGCTGTAGAACATACGAAGATAAGAGCAAGTTATTAATTATTCGGTTTCTTGTTTGTAGAGGTATCGTTCAATGAGAAGTTCACGGTTTTGTAGCAACATTCACTAAAGCTAACTTATTTTTGTTTGGTATACGATCACTGAGGCATCAGTGTGGAACAATATTATTGGAAAACTGTTTTCAACTAGATGTAATACTGAAGTTATGTCCCTTTTCCATTAAAATTATTTATATTGTTTTGTGCAATTATTTGGATCATCTGATAATTTACTAGCGCGAGTTGTTGACGTTATAAATTACCTATATGGAATTATTTATCCATGCACATAACTTCGCAGTTTCCACAGTTTAATTGCGGCTGTCAACGGGCGATAGCTATGAAAACCACGTAAGCGCAATTTACGGCTACACTGTTTGCCGTTTAGAGGCACGAAGGAAACCTGTGATTATTATCACTTTATCAATGAAATGTTCAACATTATTATAAATTAGGCATAAGTTTACTTATTTCGAAGGATGATCAAAATTAATTTGTAATTAATTATTTGTCTATATTGTGGGATAAAATACGTAATTAATATGGTGTATCTCTTTTCACTCACCGTTGACATCTGTTACGTTTTTATTAAGAAAATACGTTATTGGGAGCAGATGTTTTCAGAAGTAAATAATACCGCTCATTCTTTACTCATTCAGTTCTAAATACTTATGTATGACAACGCTTCAATAAAAAATACTGTATTTTAAGCCTACTTCATATTTAACTTATTTCGTGTTTTACTTCATAAGGATTTCATGAATAATTTGTGGTTCTACGCTTCAGAGACTTTCTACGTCAATCACATTTATGCGAACGAAGATGGCTCGTAATCTTGTTAGCAATTTGAGTGTTGCAGAATCAAATTATTCCTCCATTTCAGTTATCCGCCATTATACAGTATTTTGAGTGGATGGGCTCATTTAATAAATAGGTCTTAACATAGCTATTATGCAAGACCTTTTTTCTCAGTTTCCAAATCACAGTAATATTTTTTTACGTTTTTTATTCAATTTAATAAAAACTTAGCAACTAACGAATAGCAATTTCACTGAATGTAGTAAGTTTCTATGACTGTTATCGAACAGATATTCGTCTTTGTGCAAAACACAGATTGAAAGCAATCTTGAAGGTTCTCATTTATACTTCGGCAGTGCCAGTTAGACAATATCCTTATTATTTAAACAGTTACTACGTTTTATTGATAGAACTGTTCTGTGTTGATCGAATCAACGTCAGAACGAGAAAGGAAAATTCAGGGTTTGCCTCCCCATCTACCAACAACCCTTAAAGTAATAGGCAGAGATACTTAGCTTCAAATTAGACGTCCTGGATTTAAATATGTGTAAAGATAAGATAATCGTTTACTCGTATCTGGAAGTTATGTGCAGTTCACATGTTTGCTTGGTTTTCTAACAAATGGGTTTCAATCTTTTTAGAAATAATGATATTTTTGCCCTTTAAGAGTCGAATTTCGAAAAATTCCTTTCTTAAAATATTTTGTAACGAAAGCGAATTCATTAATCTTTAAAATGATACCTCGTTTAAAGATTTCGGGTAAGTATGAGGTGAGATAATGTCTTGTGAAAAAAAGACGCTAATATATATATATATATTAAAAGCAAGATAAATTTTTATCGGTACTGTACGTGACAGCTGGAATGTCTCATTTTATATGGGACAGAAAAATATATATATATATATCCTCGACGTATATCCTTATACGTCGAGTTACAGGCGTGAACTGGGAGAGGGTGGCTCAGGATCGATCTGCCTGGAAAGAACTACAGCAAAACTATGTAGAATTAAATTCTAATATATAGCTCATTAGGCTTAAAGAGGCTACATCCTGAAAAAAGGATCGATATAGCTGCAATAATAATAATAATATATATATGATGGTTATAATATACATTCAAATAACTCCAAGGTGTTTCCTATTTGGTCAACAACCTAAAGCAGCTATTCCCTTTATGTAACGCGACGCGCTGTAACCACGTTCTAATATGCATTTTTTATTGTATAAATCATAATGTTAGAGTAATTTACATAAATCTTGGGGGACCACCTAAATAGTTTTTTAATTTCCTTAAAGTACGCAAGATTCCAAGTGAGGACTGTAATGCAATGGTGAACATTCAGTGTATCTTGTTAAAGCGAATTATTGAGCTGTGTAGGCTTGAAGCTAATCGTGGTCTTCCCGAACCATGGCGACAGGATTTAGGGTTTTGTCGGACGACACACTCTGCTCCCTGGGGGTGGGCGGTCAACAAGGTCACTCACCGGGCGGGAAATACACAGAGTCATCCGCGAACTTAGCCGAATATGTCCGACCTCTGTGAGATACGCGGGGCAAATAAGAAATCGGGGATATCATGTGACAATAGGTGCCAACCTGAAGATCCAATCCAAATGAGCATCCTGGGAATTTTCTGTCAAATGTGATCTTCGAGACTACAAGGGGCGGAGCCAGAAGTTTTCCTCCAAGAGAGAAGAGCGACGAGAGTCATTCTCCATTCTATGCTATGCGAGTCTAGTCTGTGGTGGACTCGGAAAGTTGGCTTCTCTCGCCAACTGCCACTGTACGACTTCCGGCTGCCGGCTTGTTGGAGCAGGCTTATCACGGCGACACCGCCAGTAATGCGAAGATGTGCATTACAAGACAGGACTTATCTGTAGCCGCCTTGTGAGACAGTCTCACATACCGTGGGTCATCTCCGAACACCGCAGACATCAGACGCAGAACTACAATGGTGACTTATTACGACCAAGCCATCTGATTGTGCACTCCGTGAAACAGAACCCTTAAGCGACTTTGAGAGGATAGATCCATGTTCTAACTTTGTAATTGAAAAAAAAAACCTGATCTAGCGGCGTAATTTGCCAGAACTAGTTATTTTCGAATGATATATTGTTCATTCGTAGCACCCATGATTTTCTTTTCACTGTAAAGTCACAGTATTATGATACCATTGTCTTAGGTCGCCATAACTTGTATTTTTCATTGTTTCCAAATATCATTATTTTCTTGCATATTAATTCTGAGATGGATTTAAAAGTAACTACACAATTGTTTGCTTGCTCATGACGGCTAATTGTACCTCTGAGCGTTGCTTTTATGATTTTGCCAATTTGTGTTAATGTTAACGGTAAATTCGCTCAGACTTGTAATCGCCAATGATAAGAAAATAAATTTCATATTGTGACAATTTTCCTATATTCCAACTAACATGGAGATTCTTGCAAAATTAATAAATTTATACTCCTTCATAAAAGGTAAAATAAAAAATTTCCTTTATTAATCATAAAGGTATGAAAGATAACTATAACGTAGTTTGCCCACCCAAGCACCCACTACAGCAACAAACACGAGTTTATATGTAAATAACGCAGACATTTATAATTCTTAGAACGTTTCAATTGTTCTAACGTCCAATCAAGTTATTTCGGGGAACATCCAGTACAGCAAGGATTAAAAGACGCATGAATGGATTTCTCCGCAGAAACATAAAAAAAGTATGCAGTTTCCTGAATAGAAGGTTTATCAGTGTTAAATAGAAAGTACTGTAAGGGATACAATTAAACATAATACGACATTAAGGTAAAATTATATAAAATTGTAGAAACATATCTATCCTCATATAACAGTTTAATGTGAAAAACTGAACATTCATTTTTTGGTGTAACGCTAGTTTAAAGGAATTTGAATTCTGCACAGACGCCTGGTGAAAGATAAAAGTTATCTTTCTGCTGATCCTTGGCACAACTAATATTTCCGTTAAAATTTGCTACAGAGTTTGAAAACTGCTAAAATATTTAGCATTTACGTGTTAATTTTTAAGAAAAAAATTCTTAAATTATTTGAAAGCAAGATAAATTTTTATCGGTACTGTACGTGACAGCTGGAATGTCTCATTTTATATGGGACATAAAAATTTAAATTTGAAGCCTTAATATCCTTCGTACCCTCATAAATCATAATAATTACACAATATTAAATAAAAAATAAGATTCGATAGTAGAAGTAGTAAGAAAATACCGTTGCCATAAAATAAAATTAAAATTGCTGAACAAGGAAAAATGAAATAAATGCAGATTAATACTACCAAAAACACACTTTTCAAAAACAGAAACGTCCAAGTACGAACCTACAAATAGTAGTGACAAAAATATTGAGTGAATGCAGCACACCGTTTAATAGATACAGCAGTCGGAACTTATGGATTTCAATTGTGTTTTTAAGGCTAGTGATAGATAAATAATGAGTGAAGAATGTGACTAGATGGAAAATTTAATATTATGAAGGAACAGAATGGCAGGTGAGGTGACGAATTCTTAGTGAAGACTACAGCAGAAGAAAAATAAAAATACTGTAAGTGAATATAAAGGTTAGATAATGTGAATCATATAAATGCAGATATAGATTATATTGGCGATCTTGAAATGAAATCATTACCGCTCGACCGAAAGTAATGGTGAATTTCATGAAACTAGGTTGGAATCTGAAAAATAAATAAAAAATAAACAGCAGTTGGGGTTATTCCAGCAGCATATACCAATCGAATTTTTGACTATGTTGCTCCTCCTTTGGCGTAATTCTAAAAAAAAAATATAATACAGAAGTTACTATTACTACGCAATTATAAATGAAATAATTGTAAATACACATGCTATTGTTGGCTTTAAGAGGGGTGACAGAATTTTGGTTTTCAGAGCGTTTTACATGTCATGGAATAAGATTTGCAAATCCTTTTGTAGCATAATGAATAATGTTTCGTTGTTTGTAGTTTGTCAATTTTAGCAGTAATGTCGAGTCTGATGGTTTAGAATTACAGTGGGCAGACTGAATGGTTTCGATCAGTTACAACTTCAAACCCAATACGCGTTTGCCTATCCACTGCAAAGGGAGATGCCTTGTTCTGGTTGACATCTGAAATCAAACATTTCGGAATATCATGCTTCGTGGAACGAGACGTAAAGACTGTGATTTTGAATTCTCAACAAAGACGATATACGATAAAGGGGCTTATTTTTTTTAGAAAAATCTACTATGCAGGTACCACACACAATGTTATATTTATTCTCACGTGATTCAAAAACGGTTAAGTCATTTACGTAAGCACAGTCATAATAATTTCATGTCGTCTTAAATGATCTGATGACAGCGTTTAACGGAAGATGCTGAGTGAGTGGAAACGTTCTGGCCTTGCATTCGGTAAGACGAGAGTTCGAATCCTCCTCTGGGCATCTAGATTTGGGTTTCAAGAGAATATCATTTCGACGCACCTCGGCAATTCTCTTCCGTTTTAGCTGTCTAACTTAGTCCGATAACCCTACCGAATAGAGGCGATTTGTAGTTTATGGTAAAATACAAGCCACACAGAGTCCACCGTACTTCATATTAACAAATTAGATCATTGCAGATCGGAATATAAGTTTCAATCCCTTAAAAAATTTAGTACCGAGACCAGAATACAAACCGATGACTCTTTGATACCCACCAACGTGCCTTAACCCATCAGATCACTCAGTTATGTAATAAGTCACTTTCAATTAACGTTCCTGGTTGTTTCTCCTTCATTGACGAAGAGTATGTTGCGACATGGGAAAGTACTTATGTCTTTACAAGTGATAAATCAGCATCTTTCGTGACTGCTATCAGTAAACGCTTCCTAGGTTTCTAAACCTCCTTAACAATGACGAAGAAATAAAACAACGTCAGGCCCAACGCATCGTATTTCCATCTAGGAAGCTTTCCAAACGCCACACCCAGCACTCGAGGTTCATTGTTCGTGATCCGCCTTAATCAATAAGAGCTTCGGGTAGTGTAGAATGAGCCTGAGGTATAACTCTGAAGTCATCCTGTCTACTGTTGAACAGAGCTATTGTCTGATTATCAATCACTCACCGGGGATTAATGTTTCCAAGCTAAATGAGCAAACTAAACTCGAATGTAAGCAATGTTCTTTGTGTAATCCTTCGGCATGCATTAAGACGAATGTCATACATCGTTAGTTGCACTTCAGACTGATACCTTCCAAGTTCTTCTTGGTTTGCAAAACGATAATTCCAGAGCGAATACTGCTTTCCGTTTTACGATAATTCAGGTTCCTCTCCCTGAATCTTTTATAATTAGCTCATAAGATATAATTGATGAGAGGGTAATTAGTAGAAGCGATGAGTGACAGAATTCCTAAGATATTTTCGAGTAGAGATTTTCCTACCCTAAGGCCACCGACCATTCAAAACAATCTTTCCAAAAGTTCGCAATGGGAGATGCGATTCCTTCCTGGACTAGCAGAGGATATTTGTTGTTCCACGTTGCTACTTAACCCTCTGGAATCTTGAGTGACTTGTGAAGTATTTACTGAAGTGTTAATCACTACCCACCAAGAACTGACTGTGTTTGAACGACGAATGTCAGTTTGAATTCGTAGCATGGTGAATAGTATTTGGTAAATTGTATCGAAATTTAGGATATAACGCTCCATAGCATGAAGTGTGTATCGAGACTGTTCCTAAGCACAAAGTAATCATTAAATTAGCAGAAATGAATTTACCATTTTATATCCAGTCCTTGGTGAATGAAAAACAGAAAATTAACAGCTAATGCGACGGCTTGAGGACGTATGAGAAATATTGAAGAATAGGCTGTGTAGTGATTTTTTCGGCTGTTAACTTCTGAAACGAAGTATCAGAACTTCCAGATTCGGTAATCAATGGTGTTTTCATTTTGTGATCGGACAATTTACATTTAAACTTGTATAACTGTGACACAAAGTATTCTGAGTTTCTCAGACTTATGTAAATTCGTGTGGTCTTACGAGCTGGTAAAAAAATTCAAGTAGCGGGCTATTCCGCTTTATTGTAGCCTAATTGTTTTATTGTTTAACGCGGAATCTGAGCCAAGGAACGGTCTAGCGTATTTCATGTACAAAAAACATAGATTTGTGAAAGGTTAGGTTTAATGAAGATAAAAATTTAGTTACCAGATCGGCGAGCGTATGAGTGCCTTGACTGTGTTTTTTCATGAGGAATAGAATAACTAATAAATCATTTACGTATTTTGTAAAAGTAGAAAGCTATATGATAGTGAACTGAAAAGTTCTCGACATCGACCATAGATATCACACTGTTGGCAACATGAGAAAAAAGAAACATTTCAAACTTTTATTACTGCCATCGTTCGTAAATCAACTAAAATAAAAGTTTATATAATCGCAGAATGGCCTGGTGTATAGAAATTTATATCAGGGAACTAAAACTTTTTGTTTTTGCTTAAAATCAGAATGGAAATGTAGTTCATAAGTTTAGTAACAATTAAATATACGTGAAATGTAACTAAAAGTCAAATACACTAAAAAAATTAAGTTAATTATGAGTATTCACTGTTTTATTTCTCCATCGTTTGCAGCAACGAATTAAGTAGTATTAATTAGCTGTTTCGGCGGTAAACAATTCTAAATAGTTGTCAGCGGTACAAATGAGGCTGGTGAAAATGTAAAAACAACTGTTCTGTGGAGAGATTAAAATAACGATAAGAGATAGGAATTGCGAGAAAGTTCTGAAAAAAGTGACAGTAGCTATTATTTAGCAATGTTCATTGTCGCTATAAATCACGTAGCATCTCTTTGGCCAAGGTCCTGTCGCAACAGAAACTTTGTTGAACTGAACCAGCGTAAAGGTCGCTGGAAAGAAGCCAGCCGCCGTTTTCTCGCTATTCTCTAAGATTTACAGTATGATAAGTTGAGGGTCGGCTGTATTAAGGGTTTGAGGAATGGCGACCAGCCGGCGATACCAATATGTGGAGAACACAAATCACTGGAACCACGAGTGGTAAGGAGATTGACCCACAACGTGCTCTAAAAACACAGGTCTATATTCTTCAAAATCTGAAAAACATGTAAGTGGTGACAAAATAGTAGGAGAGCCGGTAGACATTTTTGGGTAGGTATGTGAGGTACCGTGAAAATTTGTATAAAACTTCTTTTGGAATGTCTAAGAACAAAATCGAAGACCTGGCTGATGAGCAGTGGGGCATTATTACTATTATTAACCTTCAAAATTTTTATTTCCTTTTGAAATTGTGTTTCATAAACATTGAAAAAAATATATTTGCGGCAAGCTGAGGTTTGCACAGAGTAAAATTTACACCTAGAAAAAAATAATTTTGTAAAGGCAGGACATTTTGGTGGGACTTTTTACTTGCCAGAAAATCTGGAATATCTGAGGCCACCTATATACTTACTGCTCACTCGCACAAATGTCTCTTTAATAATGTAACGTAGATCGTGCTGGTAGCTCAGTGATTAAGACGCTTGCTTTCTAAAGTTCCGCGAATTTTTTTGTCGTATGAACCACGCCTGGACGTACCGTTGTTCGGATTCCATGTTAAACTGTAGGTTCCACAAATTCAGGGGTGGAATTCGTGTCAAATCGTAGGCTGCCGAGCAATGCCGTAAGCGTTTACTTTTTTTACCTTATATCGGTCCTGAGGCTTTGATTCTCTCGCAGTCAGCTTGTGAGTGATCTACACTAATAATATTATAAATGCGAAAATCTCTGTTACGTTTTGACGACTAAATGACAATACCGATATTGATGTGATTTGACAAGGAAATATTTTGCATCTTTAGGAAGGACACAGAATACTTTTTTCAGTATGAATAACAGTTTTATCATGAAATTTTGATAACTTGTCAAATGGTGACAGACAAACGGATGCACGTGTAAGTCTGTAATGTTACATTGGTTGCTTAGGATATGCTTCTCTCACAGTCAGTTAATGGATGATCAGTTAATAAATTTCATTTATTGACTAAACTTATTATTTATTATAGGTGTCCATTTGAGTTGCACCGTAGTATTACTTTGTGTCTACCTAAAGGTTTCTGGCATCAGTTTATTTTGTCTTTCTTTTTTGACATGCGTCGCAGGAGTAAACAGGACCTAAGGTGTAGCTCTAGCAGAGTACGAGCAGCTTAAGTTATTAGAACCCAAGAATCTAATGCTGATGAAAGAAGAGAAGATAAAGCTGAAACTGAAGCTGTCCTCGGTTAAACTCCCATAAAACTCCGTTCCTTCGTTTTTTTTTCTATTTTTAAGCATGTTGGAAATTGTTCCTCTTCATGAAACAGATTCGACGGTAGAATGGAACAGTGATGGCTTTCCCGTCATATTATGCCGATTCGATGTTGTCTGGGACAAATCTTAGTTAACTTACAGCTTTCTGTATCCAATTCTAGCAATGAAATTCTAAGTCCATGCGTACAAAGTCGCAGGTAACAGCTAATATCTTATATTACTGTTTTACAATTTACAAATCAATAATGATTTATGAAATGTACACTGAACAGTTAATACACAATTCTTTTTTTTATCTGTTCCACAGATATAGGGACTGCGGGGGAAATTCTGCATATCTCTAAACATTTGCCAGTATTGGTGTATTTTATCATGGATTATCGCTCAAGTTATCCCGCGGACAATTTCGAGGCCACACACGATGTCGTGTGTCTAGTTGTATCGACACAATGGACGCAGAATTCGGTGGACGATAAAAACTAATTGCAGCGCAAAGGTCTCTCTCATTCAGCAGACATAAATAATTCAGCCAGCACTAACGGAACCTAATCGCTACTCTGTAAATATTTGATTGCTCGTTTGACTGCGAAAATGTCGCCTCGGACGTTAAACATGAAACGATCTAATTTTTTTTAAAAAGAACAGGAATACGTGGTTTTCTCCCCAATGAGAACGAATCGGCGTTCTAGGTGTTTAGCCACCAACTACTTTTGACAATTAGATTTTTTTTAAAAAAGGAACTAGCTACATAAAGAACAAGAGATCTAACTTTAAAGTCTCAGAGAGGACGGCGGTTCGAATCCCCGTCCGGGCATCCAGATTTGGGTTTTCCATGGTTTGCCAAATCACTCCAGGCAAATGCCCGGATGTTCCTTAAAAAGGCAATGGCAGAATTCCTTCCCATTCCTTGCCCCCCATCCTTTCCCGTCTCTAAAGACCTCGCTGTAGAGAGACGTAAAGCAGTTAAAAAAAAAGTCTCAGAACACGTGGCAGCTTTATCCCGATACAACGACTGTATTCTTGAGCGTGCATCAGTGTTGAATTTCAAGCAGTATTAGCCGAGATCTGAAGTTAGGATGAAATTCAGCCTGGATTAGACTGACCATTGAGACATGAATGTTTCAGTCATCATCTCTTCGTGCAGGGCAGAGTAATTCAACAAGCCCTGCCATGAATCAGAACTAATATTATAGCGTGCTGTGTAAGGTATCGTAAGTGGATTGCAATATTTATTTCTAACTTGTGTTGCCTTCATGAACCACGTATTAATGACGTCCTTGGTTCATCCGCAAGCACGTAATTCCAACTTCATAATGCAGTTTCTTCTTGACGACTCCAAGATATCACTTTTTAGCCTATCTTTAGTAGTAAATTTTACTGCCACAAACTAGATGAACTTAAGTAGGGTTTTTAAACCTGTCTTTCTGTTAAACAAAGTCATATTTTTTATTTAAGTCACAAGATCCACGGTCCAATTCCAGATCTGAATACAAGCAATGTATTCTTGCGAGGAAGCGCAAGATTTAATTTTCAAACGATATTACTGGCAGATTAGTGATTGAATTGCAATATGGTCCAAAATAACAACCAACAGTCCGTGGTACAGCAATAAGGCACCGAAAGTATTTCCACATATACTGCGATTTATGCAATATAGACCAGAATTGTACGTAATTAACAATCTGTGGTACTGTATCAAATATGAGGAGTTAAAGATTTTTTTAAAACTGCGAGGGAATTACTACCCTATTATTTCAACCACATAAATGTAGTTTCATCTGTATCATGATCTGTGATTGATTCTCTTCACAATAAAAGAAACATCAAAGATATGAAAAAACCAAGATGATCTGTTGTTTCTCACGGTCATAGATAGAAACTTGTGTCTATATATTTTACTGAATCAGAAGAAGTGACAAAAACAAGCAACGTACAAATAAACGAAAATACATTCTATAATCTGTAAGTTTTATTGCATCCAAAATATTTTATTCTGATTTCAGAAGAATTTTCACCTACGAAAGTCTATCATAAACGCATTTCGTTTTCATTGAAACGAAAACATTTTTCGCATAATGATATACTGTCAATGAGAAACTGCATACTATTTAACACTAGCGAACAACATCATTCGATTATGAACAATATACCTCAAACAATAATAGATTTAGTAATAAAAATACACATGATTCATGGTTGGGCTATAAAGTTCTACCACTATTAATAACAATAGTAATATATTGTCAAAAAGATTAACACAAATATAAATTATGGCAGATCATCAAAAGCTGCATGTGGAATCATTTTACATTATGTTCTGGGGTCTTGATTACTCTAAAGTTGCAGTGCGCATATGTGACAGGGTGCCCCAATTTGTCGTTTAGTCTATTTACTGATTTCCACACTTTCCATCTCTCTGTGTATCTGTCTATCTGAATACTTCGTGACTACTCCCTGTGTCCATCTTTCGAAGATTCCAACAAGTAAACAAAAACCAATTTTTCCATTATCTTATATTATGCAACTATAGCGAATCGTAACATCAGTTAGATACATGTTGGAGATTTGGCACTGCTATTATCATATTTCAATTTTAGGCTACTATCAAATATTTTGTAAGTTTTAGTTTTTGCAACTGAAACATATTTAATTAACAGACGAAAGTGTTATAATAGCAGCAGAAACACCAGAACCAAATGTATGATCCTACAACAAATCAGCTCAGTGCGGATTTATGTATAATCCCAGCTACACACACTTATGATAAACTGAAAAAATCAGCTAAAAACTGTATTATGAAGGCATTAAACGTGTTTTACTTAATCCAAAAAGTTGGATGATTTTACAGTTATGCGAAAAGATCGTAAGGTAGTTCAATCCCTTCCTAATACTTGATCAGACGAACTTGATCATATAAAAAACAAATTTCCCACGTATAAGACTGCGATTATTTATTTCGTTATTACTCCTTAATACATTCATAGTGTCGAACGGAATTCCAGAACTGGAAAATATGCCACCACATGCATTATTCTAGATTTTTATGTTAACCTATTTTACTCACCTCTGAAACGAATTTCCAGTGAAAGCTGATTTTCGGGATAGTGATTATTCTTTGACGATTCCTTAGTTTTACTTGAGGACTAGAAATAATTCATTAATGTCGATTGAATAATACTTTATTAATCATATTTGTGAACTATCCTGTAAAACAACTATTTTTTTATAGTTCTGTACCTCCTGAATGAAAGTCGTATCAAAAAAGAAATCAATGTTTAAACGCCTGCATGTCACAACCTCATAACTTTTGAAACCTGTAACCTAGAAACTCTTAATTGCATTCCGCTTTTAGTTCTTTTAACCATAATGTGAAGTTTGAAACATAAAACATAAGGGTTAAAATAATTATAGGAGCTTGAACGAGAATTTTTTAGTTATATAATGTTCATGATATCAAATGAAAGCTGAAAACCCGCCGAATCTCACAATGTTTAGACTTTTTTAATTATTAGTTATCCTGCTACTTGTGTAAGCTTTTGGTTAAAAATCATAAAAATCTACTTCCCTGTTTATTTCCAAATTTATCGGATAAAAAATTATTTAAAATTTCCTGAAAATTACAGGAAAACTATAGCGAGTTGAAGTTTCTTGTAATTTAAAAAAAAGGCACATCAGTATATATATATATATATATATAAAACAATTAAAGGAATCAGATAGTAAATATGTCATGGAAACACTTTTATTAAAAAATTTCAAAACAAGTATATGAATCACCATATTTTATTCAACTGAAGTTATATATTATGGTCCTCAGGCATAATTTTAAAAATTCATTCTAACTGAATTTAAAATGTCATAATAATAATAAATAAATTATTAAACGTTTTCACATAAAATCAACACCGTACTGTAACTATATACGGTTATAAGTGACTGTAGCCTGTAAACTTTCTAAACGGCACAAATATTTCAGCGTCTGTAAATACGTAAAATTAATGATTTTTCCATGTTGTGAGGATATGACTGCACTGTTACCAGAATAGTCCACTTGCTAAATACGTTTCCAGTCAGTATCAAAGATAGCTCCTTTTCCTTACAAATTAAGTTAGAGACCATTTTCCGAGGGTTTTATTGTAAGTGGAAGGGAGAACGATCGTGCTGACAACAATATTGGTAGGGTTGGTAAAATAAGAGCGGGGGGAATTAACAACAATTTCAGCTGTCGGTCCTAGTTTTTTTGTTTGTTTTATTTTCTGTATGTAGGTCGCTGACACAGTGTAGCATTCAGCCCACAGTAACATTATTATTTATTTTGTTAAAAAACGTTAAGAGTCTAGTCAATACATTAACTTGCTGTCTCATAACTGTTTTCCGAAGGAATTCAAAATATGTTTTTAGATTTGTTATGATATAATGATACAACACAGTTTGTTATAATTATAAATGTAAATATGGTATCTACACATAGAAAAAAATAGGCTCTTATAAATTATTCGTCTGTAGCATTATTTGTTAACATTTTATTATTCCTCGGGTTGAAAAAGACTCAAAACCGCTCATATGTATAAATAATTTGATTTAAAAATAACTTGCAGATTTTTTAGTAAAAACTTTTACAACATTTTTAGTGGCTTAAACTTAGTACATTACCTGCGCACGTAATTCTCGATGGGCCAGACAATCTGGACGCAATTTATTTTTGTAGTAGATCGACAGAACATTTAAATGAAACTGCTTGTCTTGATGAAACACGGAGCCGGCTTATCTTGATGCCAGAGTCTGCTCGCCAGGTAGGAGATTTCCCCAAGGTGAGAGCAGACGCGAAACACAATTATTGTGTCGCCACAGTAATTTGATGACGCAAGCAAAGTGGCGGGGTCGCCACGGCTGAGACGAGAGCAAGGCGATGCCGCCCCCGCGTAATCACGCTTAATGACAAACGAAGAAAGATGCGCAAACAGACGCCTAATTGGATTTCTGAGAACAAGGTCACAGTGAAAAACGAAGCTTCGCTGTCTAAATCTACGGGAACGGGTTTCTTAACTCAGACCCCTCCGAGCTCAGTTTTACTTAGGAGCGTCGTAAATCCACAAAGGTATATAATCCTTTATAGCAGCAGCTACTGTTACAGCCGCTGCCTTCAATCATCGATCAACACATCAAAATAGCGAATTATCTCGAGAGAATAGGACGACATGGCGTTGCGCCCGTTGATAACAAGATGTCTGTGCCACGAAGAATCTAATTGAGAGTTATCTGAAACTGGGTCAGAAACGACAATGCCAGGGGCAAACAGCGAACGGTGAACTTTAACAAAATTTATTTAATTTTAATCTCCAGAAACTAATATAAGTTTATTTCCAAATACAGTATATTTATTTCTAACCACAACATAGAACAAACCGAAGTTTACTGTCAAGGCTGATAAGTTTTAAGACAACCCTTGAAGCTTGGTGCTTCAGTTGTTGGCAAGATATTTTTGAACATTTTAAAAATAATATTCAGAACTGACAGTGTGAAGAATATGACTAGCGACTGTTGCGGTTATGATGTGGCGAAACTAACTAAAGATAATACTCCAAATAACTGTGATTTATGTTTCATTAGGACTTAACACCTCGTCGATATCTTAGTCAGTAGAGTCTGGTGGGGAATCGGTGAAAGAGAATGAAGAAACCATCCCGGTATTCATCTGGAATGAATTCGAGAAACGACCAACCATGTTTCGTAAGAACATCCAGGAACTTACAATAATACTAGTTAAATCGATCAGTAGAGGTTCCATGAGGCTATCAGCCACGATTCGGTTAGAGGAGCCAATAGTAAAAAGAAACTCAATAACTTTAGATTTTTTAGATATAAAAAGTACAGGGTGAGTCAAAAGTCCTTGGACACCTTCATAAGTTGGAAGAGTGAAGGGAAAACTGAAAAGTGATGATGGGAACAGAGGTCACTCTTCCAACTTATGAAGGTGTCCAAGGACTTTTGACTCGCCGTGTATATTACAAATAGTGAACGAAAATAGAAGCTAAAAGTAACACTCAACTCACTGTAACAAAATATTTATAGGAAATGCCTTGAAGGAAAGAAGAATGTTTTTAAACATCGTGAGACCAAAATAAATTATTGAGGGCACGGACGATGGAGTGCCACAAAATTTTATATAACCAGCAGCCATGTTTTATCTATGTGCTAACTGTTAGAGTGGGTGCCTTGGTGGGCAAAATACGTTACAATTATCTTTCATACCTTTATGATAAATAATTGTGGATTTTTAATTTTAATTTTTTTGAAGGAGTCAAATTTTTGTTAATTTTGCAAGAATCTCGACGTTAGTTGGAATTTAGGAAAAATTGTCACAATATGACTTTTATTTTCTTATCACTGGCGATTACAAGTCTGAGCGAATTTACCGTTAACATTAACACAAATTGACAAAATCACTAAAGCAACGCTCAGAGGTACAATTAGCCGTCACGAGCAAGCAAACAATTGTATATTTACTTTTAAATATATCTCAGAATCAAAATGCAAGAAATAATGACAATTGAAAACAATGAAAATACAAGTTATGACGACCTCAGACAAAGGTATCATAACACTGTGACTTTACAGTTAAAAAGAAAATCATGGGCGCCACGAATGAACAATATCATTCGAAAATAACTAGTTCTGGCAAATTATGCCGCTAGCTCAGGGGTTTTTACAATTACAAAGTGAGAACATGGATCTATCCTCTCAAAGTCGTTTAAGGGTTCTGTTTCACGGAATGCACAATCAGATGGCTTGGTCGTAATAAGTTACCATTGTAGTTCTGCGTCTGATGTCTGCGGTAACCGGAGATGACCCACGGTATGTGAGATTATCTCACACGGCGGCGTCCTGTCTGTTAATGCGCATCATCGCATTACTGGCGGTGTCGCCGTGATAAGCCTGCTCCAGCAAGGCAAGCTGGCAGCCAGATGATGATTACTTAGTCGAATTTTCTAAAGAGATAGCTCAGTTCAGCGTTTGTGACCGATGCTGAATTTGTTTTGCGAGGTTATTTTCATTTTGGCGGAAAACGAAAAACGTTACTCTTAATTAAGAAAAGGCTGCAGCTTCTCTTATTTTACTAAGAAGAATACGTGCTTTTATCATCTATTCAGACTAAATACAGACAGATCTCGTATAGGAACGAAAACCTCACCACCTGAGTGGACTGAAATTGTTATTTTATCATCATATAATGCAGGTTTCAAATAGGAGAACCTACAGTTATACTGAACTGAAGTATAATGTTTAGATGTTAACACCAAGATAATTTTCAAAACTGTCAGCAGAGCAAGTTTTTTTTATATATATAGATGCCAGATTTTGGGGAATACAGCAGTATCCGACATTTAGTACAAACAATGTTGTGGATTTGCTGTCTCTGAATGCAGAGATGGCTCTAAGAATTTTCCAAACCGGGGCAAAAAATGTGAGATTGCCGCCCCTTGGAATATCGAACACTAAACACTTTTTGCCGCCCCTATTGTCGCCACTCCTGTGTAGCCACCCCATTTTACGAGTAGCTACCAGCACCAGAAGAGGAGCTTAAAAAAAATCACCGCAACATGAATTCATGAATTTCCGTCCTTTAAACACGATTTTTCCACCCACTGAATTTGTCGCCCAGGGCAGGTGCCCCGTTTTTCTCTCCCCCCCCCCCCTTCCGTACCACTATTTCCGGCTCTGTCACAATGAAATCAGAAGAACAAATAAATATTTACATGCCATGTCCGTAACGTGAGATAGCAAAAATCGCAGCAGTAGAAAAGGAGTACATATTCAGAAGCTGAAAATTTTAGAAAACATAGTGCTGAAGAAAAATAAATGAAACACTTCAAAAAACTTGATTATGCAAACCAAAAACTACGCGAAAATACAAGGTATCTGGAATAATAATAAAATGATCAAATACTTCAAAAATCTATAAATAAATTGAAGTGGCTATATTTAATTTCTCTTAGGTCTCGCCAGGTGTGAGAGCAAAGCAGGTTTATCCTCACATGTTAAAAAATACATTACCTAACGCAAAACGGCTCTTCTACCAGCAGCTGAACTGTACACAAAAACACCGCGAGGTCTGAGATAAAATGGAACGAGGCAGTCACAGTACAGTAGTTGCTGTTGCAACAAAGCCGAAGTAACTTTTGGGCTACTTATTCTTCTCAGAAAGATAAAACACAATTCCGTTTTGTTTTGACTGCTGTATGATTGTTTAGAAGTGTACGTCAAACAATTATGGGAATGATGTGTGCCGTAAGTCCTGAAAGAGGCCTGTTAGAACAAGACAGTCAGAACTGACGGAAAACATTTCGGAAATTAATTTTAATGAAATTAAGGTTTCAGATAGAACTTTCACAACGAAGAATTTGATAGTCAAAGATGGGGTTAAAATAAGGCTAAATTATAGTGTCGCCGTCAGGCATAGCTGAATCGAATGTGGGCGATGATTTAATAATAATTACCGTCAACGCTTCATAGACAGAGGCTAGGATTTCATGGAAGGAGACCAGAGTTAAAGAGATACCGGGAAAGGGTGGTTTACCGAAGCCACAGCAAGAGGCACATTAGCGGCAAACCGAAAATTTTGGCTCGGCAGCCGAACCCTTCGGGGATATCCCGGTCAATAATGTCTCACAGGCACTAACTGGTTAGCGGTGCCCTTAAGTATATCATATGCAACCTTCAGCATGTCTGGAAACAAGCGACCTTTTGTTTCTTCCAGCAATACTTATGAACGGTCAAGTCAACTGGATGAAAGATACCATGATTAATGTCATGGCCGGATGTTTTGAAAAGCGCTTTGGTGTCCATAATATTTTCATCTGTCGTTGAGGGTGAAACAGTCTACTGCAACCTTGTGATATATGTAGAACTACATCTTCTATATCTATAAAACGAAAACCGGATAAATTTGACTTATAAAAACTCAGAAACTACTAAGCAGATTTCGATGGAGTTTTCACAGTTTAAAACTTAGATTCTCAATTGAGTTGTTTGTTATTTCTTATGATTCAACGTTACATAACGCATGAGCATTAAATGAAATTCTGAACGTATGGTGACAAATCCCAAAGATATAACGACAAGATGTTGCATACTTCGCACTAAACATACAATACAATGTCTCTGAAAATAGCCTGTAAAGAAAACAATACAATCTCTTACAATTATAAATATTTTGCACACTAAACAAGAACTGAAATATTGATACATTACTTCGGGATATACAGTTTTTAAACTACTTAAATGGTCGTTTTCAATGCGAGAAATTAATAACTAAAAAACAACAGATATTTTCTTTAATCACAATCTTGGTCAGCACGACTATAATGTCTCTGGCTATCATTTTTGTTGTTCTGCTCACAATAAAATGGTGCCGCAGTTTGTAACTCACTGAAACATATCGAAAGTAAAAATTATATATATATAATACCTGATATTCAACTGTACAGGTACGGAATACATTTTAATATTGAGCACCAGTGCCAGATGAGCGTTATGAAAAAATGTTTAGCGCCAACGGCAGTCAGCGTAATAAGACAAACATAATGCGAAAACTTGGTCTAAGTCGGTTCAACAGTTTTCAGATATTGCTAACCTATTCGTAAAAAAAGTGCGTCGTAACGTCTTAAGACAGATTAAATTTTAACTTTGACACCAAGCTTTCAAATTCTGAAAATCCACTCAAGATCTGTATTTTCTTGGTGATGCCGGAATAAACAGACACATTACATATACATTCTTATGTATCCGGTATGTATTAATGAGCCTACGGCCAATTTTCGAGATGCAGATGCCGTTAGGTTAAACTGTAACCTGAACTAAAATTAAAACTGACATATCGTATCAAAGCATCCAAACCACACCATTCTTAGAACTGTGCTTCAAAACCACTGTTTAGTTTAGTACCGCAAGGGAACGGTACGAAATCAAAGAAGCTTGGTAGGTATGAATTTTTCAAACGAATAATAATAGTGAACGGGTAAATCAACTTCAGCCCACTCCTTTTTTGGTGTGGGTGCGGGTGTATCTAGATTTTCTTTAACTCCGCAAATGAATGACGAGAATTGTATGAAACTTGGTAGACGTTTCTCACTGAGTGAAAAAAAGAATAAAAAAATTATATGGTAAATCGACCAACTAGACCGGGCAACGCCGGGAACTCTGCTAGTTCACTATAGCCATGTAAGTAAATCAGTGCGTATTAAACTAATTGAAAAAAAAATTTAACAACTTAGTGTGTAAGATAATCGTTAACAATAGGGTATGTCGCAAAAAAGAACTAACTTTTCAGAAAATGATTTAACGGTAAGAGCTTAAGGACGGATAACTATTGTGAAAATTACTACCTTTTAACGGTCAGACAAAAGTCCACCTTTCCTAAAACACAATTCTTAGAGCCACGACCGCCATTTGGTGCCAACATCGTTGACAATATCCGAATAAATCAACTCTGTATTTTGTCCTTCATGCAGGAGTGGAATAAATTTTTATAATAACTGTAATTGGTAAATCGCATACATATTCCGCCATTTAAGGGTTGGTGAATCATACATTGTCTGGGGTTCCCCGGGGAAGCGTGATAGGTCCTCTGTTGTTTCTCATTTACATTAATGATTTGTGCGACATAATAAGAGGGATGAAAAGATTATTTGCCGATGATGCTATTATTGATTGTGAAATCAAAACTCAGGACTACTGCGCTTTGTTACAAGACGATGATATGAAAATAATTGCATGGAAGTTGGAGTTAAACGCTGAAAAGTGCCAAGTCATGCGTGTAAGTGAAAAGATGACACCATTTAGCTCTGAATATATAATTAATGGTACTGTCCTCAGAATGGTAGATTCCGCTAAATACCTAGGGGTAACAATTCGAAATAATCTGTCGTGGAATGAACATATCGATAATGTGATTGGGAAAGCAAATCGTATGATCCGATTTCTAGGTCATAATTAAAACAATGCACTCCGGAACTTAAATCGATTGCATACAAGTCAATAGTGCGTCCTCACTTAGAATGTTGTTGTTCTGTATGGGGTCCCCACAAAAAGGGCTCAATGGAGGCATTAAGAAGTTCCAAAGAAGAGCCGCCCGATTCGTGACAGGTATATATAGTTGGAGGGAAAGCGTAAGTGCGATGTTGAAGGAGTTATGTTGCGAAGACCTGGAACACCGAAGGCGTTGCTCTCGATAGAAGCTAATTGAAAAACTCATGACTAACGTATTTCGGAATGACAGCAAACAAATATTGCTACCAGTAAAATTTATATCTAGGAGTGACCGTGAAAATAAGATGGGAAAAATCAGAGCCAGAACCGATTCAATTCTGTACTCATTTTTTCCACGAGCGATTAGTGAATGGAATAGAAAGGATTTACCGGGCGAATAAACTTAAAATCCGACAGGAGTAGCTCTCGATAAATCACTCCGGTCATCCTGATCTGAGTTTTCCATGGTTTTCCCCAATCACTCGAAGCGAATGCCGCGATGCTTCCTCACAATAGCCCATGGGCGCCTCCTGCCATATCCCATATATCCCTTCCAAACTATCACCCTTTCGGATAGGTGCAATCCCCCCCTCCCCCACCACACACTTTTAGCGAATCGCGGAGTAATAATAACTTGTGTTTAATTTGTAAATGTTTACCTGTGTACCTAATGTTTCTAATAAGAGAATAGAAATATCTGGGCTACTGGTTTCTGTAGATGTAAAGAAAGCATTACGTTGCCTGGGTTATAAATATTATCTATCTGGAATCACAGCTCCAGTCACGTTTTAGAAAGTTGCTAATATGTCTGACACTTCTTTTCTAATCCGGGAAAGAGATTGGAGGCAAGTGCAGGAAGGCTATTTCCTATTCTGTTCTAATATCTTTGTGAAATTAAGCCTAGCAAAAGCTCATTCGTCTAGTCCATGTTGGTTTGGTCTATCTGCTCTCAAAGTCAGTTCCTGAAACCTTCAGGCTGCCTTCGAGAAATTGGAACGAAACACGTCTTATCATTTTCATTTGCACAATTCCTTCTTTAATGAAATCAGTTCCCTCCAAACGTAAGGTCGTTGCCTTTTTTCAAATTAGGGAGCCATGACGTAACATCTTACCAAATCCCATGTTTGTTCCGAAAAAATTAATCGTTACTCTATTTTTGTTTATGCCTTTACGCCTTTACGCCTTTACGCCTCGTCTACACCGACGTCATTACAGATTGAAAAGAAATGGGGCCAAGGAATGAGGAAAAAATTGGGCCATAGTTTTATAAAGGATCCATTCCTGCATTCGGTTGGAGTGATTTCGTATAGAACAGTATCTCTGGATTTGTTTTGTATTAAACAGTGGAAATACGTTATCCGTGGGGGTTGCATCTGTACCCAAAGCACCTAACAGCGCTTACATTTATTTGCTGTATTAGCTTAATAACCTTACCGAACCTGAAGGATGAGTATAATAGTAACGTTCTAGTCAGTTCAGGAGGATATGTTTTTTATTCCCCGTCCAGCTACCCAGATCTCGGTTTTCCATAGTTTCCAAAAATCAATGCAAGTTAATACGCGGATGTTTCCTTCAAAACGCCATGACCCAATTTATTCCCGTTCTATGTCACCCATCACACTCTCCAGGTTTCAATTACCTCGACATCGATGATCCGTAAAGCTAAAGAAAAAAAAAAGAAAGAAATCGAATACTATAACACTTCGATCACTCAGTTCATAGGGTTGTAACGGAAGTCATGTTTGCGGATGGTGATGTGGATGTTCTTTGCTTGACATCTGCGGATGCTGATGTTTTGCGGAAGCGGAAGTGGAAAAATAAATTTATAATTATTTTGATTTTAATATTTTATCGGAAATAAACTTAAAATCAAAATGAGTATGTTTTTTATGCCAAATTCTACATTATTTTAGAAGCAACGTCTATTTCTATATAATACTGGCACACTGATTTATTTTTTTGCCTAATATTTCAACAACAAAAAATATGGTATGATGTTACAAGCGGATTAAATTATTTATATAACTATGCACGTGTCTAAAAAAACAATCTTTGTCATGTGAACTTTGGGGAGTACGCGCCACGCCTCCGCACATCTCCGTGCCCGCGAATAGTCGTTCCACCGCTCTAGCGGCCCGTTCACAGTTCAACTTGTAGGACCTAAGTTCATCCGATTTTCTATAAAGAACTCTTTATGGTCCGTAAAAGGGATTAGAGGACTACAAGCAGGACGTGTTGGATGTTGAGACTCCCAATCAAACAACACGGATCCTTACTGTCCAAGAAGCTATGGCGTTGGATCATGATTGGAGGAAACTTCCTGCGAGTGTGCGATGAGGACATATGGTGTGCTACGAGAAAGTAGGAGTGGAAACGATTGCTTGGAACATTTTGTTAGACCCCTCTTATTAGCTCGAAAGGGTGAGCGCATCCTACCATAGTTCTACACAGATGTCCTTTAAGTGGTACTGTGAAGCAGCCGCTTTACTTTGCATGCAAGTTCAAACTTGTAAATTCGTCGTTTTGGTAATAACTAGAGATGAAACAGATATCCGGCAACTATCCGGTATTCGGCCTATCCGGCCAATATTTACTATCCGGCCGGATACCGCATAGTACGTTAATATCCGGAGGATATCCAGCGGGTATCCGATTGTCAATAAATTACGAAAATTTCATAAAATTTTCTTTAAATTCACGAATGATAAGTATGAACTAAGTCTAAACACAAATAAAAACATTGTCTTCAAATCAAATTATTATTGTTTTTAACATTAAAAATTGGTACTTGTACTGAATGAACACCAATTTCTCTGTAATAAAAGGCATTAATCAGTTTTGCTTGTCCTCGTAAACAAGGACATGTTCAAAGAAAAGTCATTTGCTATATACACTACTGCAAGGCGCTGAAAAATAAATTCTAGCAAATTTTGACAAATTCTGGTACTCTGTTGCATTCGGTGACCATCAAATAAATGGGTCACGCTTCCGATCAATTAGAGATGACTTTAAATAAAAGTCAATCTCGCTGGTAATCACTTTTTTATTTTTATTTTTGATACTGGCAATCTCGCTAAACAGTTCCAGAAGGTGGCGTGAGCTTTGTGAGTCAGTTGATTCTGTCTCGCCTCTTTAGGCCTTTTAACAGACGTTGAGGATGAGCTGCTACTGGCGGAAGATTCCTCGCAAGACATTTTTACAGATTTCAATAGAATCTTCTGACGAGCTTCAGCAAACTCCAATAGTTTGTCTTGAATCTTGGCTCTAGGAAGGTCGCAATCAATTTGTTTGAATCTTCACTTAAGGAAACCGAAACGTATTTTTAATTCAGTTTTTAAAGAGTCTTTTATTTATGGTAAGTCTGGACTTCTTTGTGCTTTATCATCGCCATCTAACGATTCTGATACAGTCAACTGCTTTTCTTTCAATGTCAAAGACGAACTTGTCCCGGGGATGTCTAAAGGCAGTATAGGCACGAATTCGGCTGTAGCTTTCCTTATTTCATGAAAATTTACTGGATGTTTCTTTTTCAAGCAGTTTGTCGTGGCAGAGGTATCTGATCAAAGACAGAAAAAAATACATCATTATGTTTTCTTTAATCTATAAGTCCTCAAAGAGAAAAAGGAAATGATTCAAACTTCGCCTCAAAACGTGCCTTGCGAAAAGTAATTCAAAATCTAAAACTTATTGTCATTATTTAAGTCAAAATATTCTCAAATAGGCGATCCATTCTTTACTGACAATATTTTTATTTTTCATAACCTCAAATAACAACGTTCAGCGGATATTCGGCTGCCGTAAATCCGGCTTATAGGATGGCCGGATAACCGGTATTCCGTATCCGGCCAAACAACTATCCGTTTCATCTCTAGTAATAACATCGTTCAGTTCATTGTTATTTTTGTTGTAAGTTCGTCATAAATAAACAACCACGTTGTTGTTAGCTAAGCGACGATAGGCAGAATCTCGTTTAAAGAGAAAGGAATAATATACATTGAAATGTAAACAAAACATCCGCTATACATCCGCAACAATTATAGCGGATGTAGGATTTCACGCGAAAGTTCCGCACTTGCGGATGCAGAGATCCGTAATATCTCTAATTCATACTGAGTAACGCGGCTTAAAGCGTTCAAAGGTCTGTGAAATCTTTCTAAGGGTTAGCAACAGTCTTGGTGGTATTAACAAGAATCATTCTCCTTTCTGAACACGCCTCGCTCGATCAAAAGTTGTCGGACTTGGTCTCAAATTACTGTGGTGCTGGCCAACACACGGTTCCTGTGTGTGTGTCACAGTAGTTAATCGTCCACCCGCTCGCCGGGTCACCAGGCTGTGACCCGCCCCCCGGGACACGAGAGCGCAAAAACCCCGCGGCACCTAAGCGAAAATTCCATTAGAGGGGCAGCGAGGCTCGTAAACGTGCAGATAGGGTCCGTAAAACAGCGCTGGCGGAGGCCCAACTTGCTCACCCGGTGAGGAGTCCAGTGTTTAGGGATTCAGAGCCCTTAATAGAATAAACATGTGAAAGCTTCCAAACAATTCCTTCTTTTACGTAGTCAGACGGCTTTGGTGGCGATGTTATTTGTTTTAGGTCACAGTGTAAGATCTGTGTCGTTGGCTTACAGGAATGTATAGCCTAAAACAACAATACAGTTGTTCTCCATTACAGTTTAAAACAATTTAAGCTTCATATTTGACCCGAATGTTACTTATATGTTTCTGAAGGAGGTATACGAGGGGGTATGTTTTACTTAACAACCCTATCCCCTTTAAAATACTCTCATTACCCTAATACATTTGTCCCACCTGTGCTTCGACGGTTCGAAACATTTTCTGAAGTCATCTTTAGAAATGGCTGACAGCTCCTCCATTGGTTTTTTCTTGATCTCTTCACTGTTATCTAATCGGTGTCCTTTCATGCCCCTTTTCATGAGTGGAAATAAGAAAAAGTTTCATGGAGCCAGGTAGAAGAGTAAGGGACATGGGGCTGCGGAAATATGCCATTTTCAGCCAAAAACTGTCTAATAGAGACAGCTATGTGTGTAGGTCTACTGTCGTGGAGGAAGAACCAGTCTCCTCTCTGCCACAAATAGGGTATTTTTTGACGAAAACTGTTACGTAATCTTCTTAAAACTTCCAAATAAAAGGTTGAATTGATGGTCTGATGAGGGAGAACAAACTCTGAATGAATCACGCCCTTGGAATCAAAAAAACAGATAAGCATTGTTTTGATGTTTGATTTGACGACATTTTTTTGGACGGGATAACAATGACGTCTTCCATTTGATGAATGTTGCTTTGTTTCTGGGTCGTAATCATAGCACCATGACTCATAAACACTAATGACCTTCCACATAAAAAATGAATGAATTTCAATCTGTTGTTTCAAAGCACGACATGTTTCAACTCGACATGCTTTTTTATTGTCAGTCAGTGTCAGAGGAACAAACTTGGAAGCAACTCCTTTCATTCCCAAATCTTCGGTTAAAATTCGCTGAACCGAGCTCCAAGATAACCCACTAATCTCTGATAGTTGATCAATTACCCGTCGACGGTCGGAGAGCACAATCTCTCGAATTTTTTCAACATTTTCGTCGATTCGGGCAGTTGATGGACGTCCAGAACGAGGTTGTCATCAATCGAGGTGCGCCAATTTTAAACAGAGCGAAAGATTCGTACACTTGATTTTTTCTCAAAGCATCATCTTTTTATGCTGTGTTCAACAATAAAATAGTTTCAGCAGCATTTTTACTGAGTATAAACAAAATTTCACAATTGCACGTTGTTCACTTAAACTTGCCATAATCAAAAACGAAACAATAACAAAACAGCGCTAGCAAAAACAATTAATGCAGATTAACAGAACAAGCCAGGTCGAGAACACAGGCGGCACTGAACGGACAATGAGTTTCGCTATAAACGCCTAGTGTCAGAAACGCGTATCACACAAGCTCCGCAGTGCTGCCCCCTCGTACTTAACAAGATATTGAAGACATGATGGACAGTTCCTTTCCTCTTTATCTAACTTAACCCAGCAATCCCAACGGGTAATGTGGACCTACAGTTTCAAGTGGAATACGAAACACGGAAACGTTCTGTCGTTCGTCACAAATCACAGTAAGCTGAGCCAATAGTGAACGCCGGGTTAAGGGCCCCTAAAAATCCCTGCTGATTTAGGGATTCGAACCGGAAACTTTTCGATCTCTGTTAAGAAGCATTAAACATGAGGCACCAAGCCGCTACCATTACAGTTTATTAATCAAAGATTCCAAATGTTATTCCATCACTAACAGGAGTTAAAATTTTTGAATGAACTGAGTTCTAAAATTATCGTATAGAGAAAGTTTGATACCACTCGACAAATCACTGCTTATAAAAACGTATTTAAGTGGCCTTTATTGTGGTTCTACTTTTTCCATGCACACACAGAGACTATAGAACTTATTTAAATTGGCTATTCACAGTTTGACAGCTTAGGGTCTAATTTAAAAACTGCGATAAAATTTTAGTCTATTCGTAAACTGAACAGATAGCTGTTTAAAGATAACACTTTGTCAAACGTTAAAAAACCTTTCGTAACCTCAACAGACAAGCGCCAAAGATCACACTATATCAACGATAAACACTTCACTCGTTGGATTCTCTTAATAATATCGTTGACAATGGAACTTTAATTATTTGCATTTCGTAAAGGTTATTTAAGTTATTAAAAACTAAATTCATCGTGTCCTACATGGACACCACGAAAGTGAGCTCCTTTCCCTATGTATGCTTGATGTGATGTTCACTGGGTGAAACGCCCGGAAAATGCTAGTACAGCAATGTTTCAAATTATATTTTTATTAGTCACTGTAGTTGTGATTTCAATTGATGTAGCCTTACTGGAAAATATTTAAAAATAGTTAACTGAAAAAAATCCGATGTACGAGTACACAAGTAAGGAAATTTGCCAATTGCGCAAAATTACTAGCTCAGATATCTGAGTATTTAGATTCAAGCCAGAAAGCCATACGCTTGTTAAATTAGAGTTTCCCTTATAATTGAGAATCTATGGTCAGAATAGACTCCAACAGTACGTTTACTAGTTTTAGTTTATACTTATTGATGGTAATATTTTGGATTGGTAACGAGAGATCACTTTTTTCCAGAAATGTCAGAAATGTTATCGTCTCCCATTTTTATGTAGCTAGTACATATTACTGTAAGAATCACTGATAACTATCACAGCAGTTGGTAACGTATGATAGTAATGAAGACAAAGCATTCTAGGATATGCTACAATGTTCCCGCACAGTCCTGGGAATAGTTCATATGGCAATTCATAAGCGAAGATTTGTCGCTGTCACTCATGAATAGGCTTTGATTAGGACGTGAAAGGTGGAAAATATCTGGGATAAAGGCGTCACCAGAAACCGTATTAATTAATGAGGAACGCGGTAATTTGAGGGGTGCTGGTGTTACTATATTAGGGTATTTTCAGCTACGGATATGAGGAATAGTCATCTTAGATTTAGAGGATGTAATTCAATGCTGACAACCGCATTGATATTAATACCATTGACTTGATTGAGGCATCAAACCAGCGTGATCTGGTATGCGCCTTCCTATTGATCCATATAACGCCTTGCATTCATTAATTTGAAATTTAAGACCATGGAGTGGCTGAAAAGACCTTGAAATAAATGTTCCATTCACTTGGTAATCTGTCCTATCAGTCCAGTTTTCCACCATGCCCCTTGAACGTTGTCTCTAGTACACGTAAACATTCCGAGAACTCACGTAAGGGAGACAGGATAAGAAAGGATGCGCTTTCTACAACATCTCTCATAACCATTGTCGTCATTGATAAGACCTAATAATCTAAAATTACTTATTTGTGACATCCATATGACCTTGCAATTAAAATTGATTACAGAGTATTTGATCTATACCTGCGCAAACAATTCATATTGAGAACTCTGCCAAGAAATATGTACGACGGTCTTAATAAACGTTCGTTAAAGCTGATCTATTGAAGCTTGATGTGAAAGTTTTGTACGAAACACATCTAACGGAAGAATAGTCCTCAGTAAAACAGATAAGTATTCACAGTGGTGTGCCGCATGGAACAGAAATTTACTCAGATTTCCTGGCATGATGCTCCAGAAAGTAACCAGTAACGATAATTTAGAAATCATTGATAAGACTCTTTCAGCGTAGCAAGCAGCACTTCAGAATAAAATAATAAATAGGAGTTTTGTAATTTTTTAAACGAATAAATCATTTTTGGTACTATGTTACAATATGCAGTTATTTCACCTGTATGAATGTCATTATGTCATTAGCTCAATTATCTAGATTATTTTATTTTGTAGATAGTGTCAACAGTTACAATCTTATAGAAAATTATAATTAACGTTGTTTAAAAGTACAATTTACAAAAGAGACAAAAAGTACTCGTAATTCAAATATAAAGCCCTTCAAAATGTCTCATTGTTTTGTAAAACCACGTGGTTTGTACAATGAGGTCCTGTTTCGCTTTGGAGTTAAGCAGGAATGAATGGAATCGTCCATGAAAAAGTTATCCAGCAGCTTTTTCGCTGTGAGTAATTAAGCGCATCAAATTTAAATTAGAAGCTGAAATTACAATCTCGCAAAGAAAGGGAACTAACTTAAATATGGGGACAGATTTAACCATTTCAGTTGCTCTGTAACAACTGTGGAAAGAGTATTTGTTTGATATGTAACATGTATAGGAAGAGAAGTCAACGACTGAAACAAAGCCTTAATAGTATAGTTTTTGGTAAGATAAAACTTGAAACCTTTAAAGGTATTTGTAAATTCTTAAACATTTGATCATTAAATTTCATCATAAGTAAGGTTATTAATTCAAACGGAATGAGATTAGAATACATAACACTGGAAACCCTGACTTTACAAAAAAAAAGTAATACCTAAGATATTGGGTCTAATTAATTTAAAAGGAGGCGGAGGTAGTGAAAAACAGCTGCTTGCAAATGAGTTGTTCTATTTTACTTTGGAAACAAATATTAAATTGAGGTTTAAAATCTAGATGCTTCTCTGTTTCATTGCGATGTTGCAGCACTTACAGAAAAAGAGCATTTGTTTCATCCAAACAAAATACTAATAATCTATTGGATTTTATTATCTTTTATAGATCTTGCTTGTTTATTGCAGATTTTGTATCCGCCTACAATAGCAAATACCTATATCTATTATGAAAATATAGGCTCACGGGAAGAAGTCGGATTTGTAATCAGTCATGCTGAATTATATCTTTGACTAGCTGTGTACGTGACTTTGTCATGCGGCATTTGAGATTTGTGCTTTCAGTTTGCAGGTAAACTATTAAAGAAATATTGGCAGAGCAGGTAAAAACGGGCATGCGATACTATATTCACCCAGTAATTGGGAACATATGTTCTTGTCAACATAAAAACTATTCTTCACCCTAACTGGTGACAAAACCTATTGGTATGTGAAAGATCGTTGAAATCCATTCATTAGTTTCCACGTAAAGCACGCACATTAAGATTAAAAGTTCTAAATTTATGTTGTTTAGAACTTTGTCATCTGTAATAATTGTAACATATTAAGATAAAAGTATCATTTATGCTGACTGACAACATAAGTTATCGCTAACTGCACTTTAGTTAAAATCCGTCAGTCAGTGATGGGTGGACATACAGACAGACGGACAGACATTAATTGTAAATTTTAAGATTTTAGCTTCTCTATCAACAGTAGTTTACATTTAAATTTTACGATTCTTACAATTTTATTTTGTGGTATAAATTTGACTTACGAGAGTAAATGAAAGATATTGTTCTATGATTGGAGGAAACGTGGTTGGTAAAAAGAAGTTTTCCCATACGCTTTCCACAACGCCTCTGCTGTGGGGCCGATCGGGAGCCAAGCGCACGTCTCCCTGTACCTCGCGACAAGTTTTTATCGCCTCCCCGCCTGTTAGGTCGGCAGCCCCGCCGCGCGCGCTGAGTGCGGAGCGATTTACCAGGCGCTGCGCTTGCGGATTTACGGTGGCCCGAGCGCGCCTCGCGAGGATAAAAGTGGAGACACACCTCCGTCGTTACCGGGCACACACACCACATCAAACACTTGTCGTCTCCCCTGCCTCAACACAGTACGCTCTCTAAATGTAGACGATCCAGATTAATGCCAGGAAAATTTAGTTTTGAACCTACATTAGTCACTCTTCTTCTTTAAATAAATCATCAGAACTTATTTTAATTTGAAACAGATTGATCTAAGTAGCACTTCAGTAATATCATCTGATTGTTACCGATACCTCTTCCCTCCTCAATTCTAATGTTTCTGCTAATATTCATCAATCCATTATCGTGATTATAAACCTTGAACAACTCAAACACTCTATTCAACCGCCTATAGTCTTCCAATGACTACTAATCCAGCTCCTTCATCATATCAGTCACTGATTGTATTCTGTGCAATTTACACAAACAATTCTATATCCTTTATACCTCCTCCAACTCCTTTCTTTCTTTCTGCTGTACGCCTCGTCGACAGCTAAGGTCATTAGAGGCGGGATTGGACTGGGGACAAGGTACAGGAAGGAATTTGGCCATGGCCTTTTTGAAGGAAGCATCCCGGCATTCGCCTGGAGTGATTTGGGGTAATCATGGAAAACCCAAATCTGGATGCCCGGACGGGGACTCGAACCCGCGTCGTCCCGAATGGCCAACTCCTAAACATTAACAATAATGCGGGTCCCATACCACTCAACCATATTAAAGCAGTGGAGTTGCTTGATCAAGGTTTCGGGGTTTTTTTTTTTTTTTTTTTTTTTTGTAACTGCTTTACGTCTCTTTTTAACATCGAGGTCTTTAGAGACGGGAAAGGATGGGGGGCAAGGATGGGGGGCAAGGATGGGGGCAAGGAATGGGAAGGAATTCGGCCATGGCCTTTTGAAGGAAGCATCCCGGCATTTGCCTGGAGTGATTTGGAGAAACCATGGAAATCCCAAATCTGGATGCCCGGACGGGGATTCGAACCGCCGTCCTCCCGAATGCGAGGCGAGAACGCTAACCGTTACACCGCCCCGCTCGGTTCAAGGTTTCGTAACTCAGTTGCCTCACTTCCCCTGAACATCCTCTCATCATCCTCTCCAATAAATGAAGGATTTTGAAATCTTTTCCTACCACCTGCCCATTGAGTCTTGCCGAATTGAGTTTACTATCAAAAGTTATGCCAGTATACCCACAGTTAAAGTCTTCGAGAAGCATGTCCTTTCATACCTCTAATAAAAGAAAATCTTTATTTTTTTATCTGCGTAGCTAATAAGCTGACAATTCTTGGAGTTTATTTCCAGTCCATGTTTAACTATCCAGCGAGGTCTCAGATTCTCTTGTAGCTGATCGAATTCCTCTCCTGTTTTAATCCTATAATATAGTATTATGCCATTTCCAAGCAAACTAACTTCGGACTTCAACCCGTAAAACATAATCATTCATTAGAACAATGAACAACAATGACCTCTTCACACTATCCTGTGGCACTCTATTTTAAAGTTTATCTCTATTGATACTGTCTTTCCGACCCTAACACTTAGCTTTCTTCCTTCTAATAATTCCTCCACATAGCAAGCTACTTTTCATTCACTACAATGGTTTTTACCTTATCTACCACCATTCACTTATTTTTATGGACTGTGATTTGTTGAAGGTAGTTATTCATAAGCAAATTTTAATAAGAAACAATAAATTTAACTATAGTTAGAACTGTAAAATACAATAAAATGAGCAATCAGATCTATTGATTACACCTATGTATTAAATTGATAACAATTGTAAAAACAAAGGGTATACATTAAGTAACAATGAAGTAGGCTATATAAAATCAGGAACAATAATTAAATATAAACGTCCTTAATAGACATCCAGCACCTATCAGCCTACCTGTGAAATAAGTATCCAAAAGATTTCCATTTAAGGAAAGAGTGTGGTTCTGGTAACTCACCCTACACTAAAACACGAAGACTTTAAAGTGCCTCGACCAATAACATTACAAAGATCCCAGATTTACCTAACGTTTACCTACTGTAATTGTGATGCAATGTGCCTCTTATTCCATGAGCTCCAATTGTTCGAAGTTCAGTAAAATTATTCAGCTGTTACAATTATATTATTGCAGTCGGTATTTACGGTGAATTCTGTACTTCAACTTCCAATGCTTGGTTGATACCTGATTCCCCATTTTCTCTCATAACTCTTTGTACTAAATCATTTTTAAAATAATTCTGTGGAAATGTGGCCATGTTTCTGAAAGTTGTTGCAAACATCTGACTTAACAAAAACGAATACGAGTAGTTAGTTCGATAATAATCTAGTGCTAATGATAACATTTCTTCAAGGTTGCAAGTTGGAAGATAAGATTTTGCTTTGAATTAAGTGGTTCATTGTTTGAAGTTTAACTGGACTTTGGAAGTCCTTTATCGTCGCTTCTGATTCGAACTGGTTTTATCCAGTCACACCATTCTCTATTCAAGTGAGCTTACTAAATTCTGTATTCGCATATCTGTTGCAATTACAGCCAGCTTTGAAGACGTTAGGAACTACTAATCGCAGAAGAATACAACAGGATAAATTTTACACGATATGTATATATTTGAAAAGTACAAGGATGTATCTGGCATTTGTGATTATTACATGTAACACTTGGGTATAAAATATATGTAAAAATAATACGAGTAAGCTCAAAATAATATCATATTCCCTCTTAACGAAAGAACACTGTGAATCCAGCATTGGTAATACATTCTGATAAAATAAGTGACAGTGGTAATTAATTTGAAAAAGTAGCTACTTCTGTAGAATATTGGAAATTTAATACTGTTTACTATAGATATAAGCTGTGAAAACTGATTAAAAGAAATAAATATCTGGGGAATATTTTTAAGGTAGCCAATACGGAAATTGTTTTTGTATGAGACACCATTTAACTGATGACACTATCTTTAACCAAGGAGGTCGTGAGAACCGAAATATCTTAGACCTACATCAGCTAAATACTTATTGCTGATGATCAAGTTATGACATACTACTATGAACATAAAACTTTTCATATCAATAGATCTCTGAAACAGTATGTTTAAAAATTACAATATGCAGTTCTACAAGTACAAGATTACAGGTATGGCGTCTCTAGATAAATATTCTATTAATTTTAAGGCAGTAATTGACCATGAGGCAGTAGAACTGGTATATTATCTAACACACTTCCGTAGTAGTAATACTTTTATGATGACGACGAAGACAATAAGAAATTTCACTTATTTCAGGTCAACTATGAAGCAATCATAGAGGTCTATACGAGAAAGAACGAGGCGATGTATACCTCAAGTTCCTCAAAACACTGGCAGCATGAATTTTGACTTATGGAAGCCAGACCTGGGTGAAAGACAGAATTATAGAAACAAAATACTCTCATCATAAATATGATCAGCGCAATGGTGTCAAACGAAGGGAGCAAAAGAAATGAGAGAACGCATTAAATTATCCGTCAGACATGTAATTTTACGGAGTACGATAAACTGAAAAACCATTTCCTTATAACTAAAACAGCAGTATCGTAAAACGTTTTGTTACATTCGATAAATTAAAGGACGAAATATCAGTCGCAATTAAAATGACAGGTTCTTAGGGAGTAACATAGTTAATGTGCGGTGTGACCTGGATTGATATTGGCAGAAGAATTAGGAGGACAGGAGAAGATATTTGATATTAAAAGAAAACCGTAAACTGTGAAATTAGGTGTGCATGGAAACTGGCATCTGGCAATATGCACCATTGCAATTTATAAAAAAAAAAAATTAAATAAATTATCCAGAAATAACTTGTGAGCTACCAATATGTAAATTTTTCGGCAATGATAACAATGCAAGTTACATATACGCGGTGAAATTTTTTTTAGAACGATCGACAAATGCATCTGTCTCCAACAGAGAATAAACCCACGAAATATGTTGTGGAAGGTAATAGCTCTGGGTACCGCGATTTTTCACATCTCACATATTCAATCGATATCTTATTCAGTGATTCCGGTGATTGCATTTCTATATTTATGAGTCGAATAGGATGAAAAATGTTGGTAGCGATGTATGGCTGTAAACAGTATATGAGTAAACTTCAGTTCAACATACTTCATATAACTTCTGTTAGTGATGCCACACCGGTGGGTCTTTGAACTCTTCATTTCGTGACCGTTTTTTGCGAATCGTATCGTCATGAGTCTAGAATAGTTCCAGCCAAAGATTATGACAGATTAACCTGATCTGAACAACTATAAACTTGACCTGTGTTTCGGGGTTAATGAAATCTCTAAGCTTGAAAAACTCAGAAGCATTAATAGATGTAGGCATTAAACACGAACAGGGACGATAGCGCAATCGTATAATTGCTTAAATACAAACTTGTATTTGACCCTTAAAGTTAACTCTGTAAAAAAAAAATCATGTTTGTTTCGAAAGCGTCAAAGTGTTTTTTTGTTTAATTATTATTGAGACTGGGCAAATACTCGCATTCATCGGTCATAGTATCTGTAACGGACAGAGAAATTAATACACATACAATATTATTAAACAGTTAAGCAACTACTAAGAAATGAATTGCCAGAATAGTTTGTAATGTCCAGCCTCTGCTGTTTTCAATGTTTTGTCGCCTCTCAATATATTTCGCTCAGCCGGTTTTGTGAGACGGCGGAGTGTGGAATTCCAGCGAGGCGGCAGGTTGACAGCGTGGCTAAATCCTTTGTCAGTTGGACCCAGGTATAGAGGACTCCCGCCCCCGGGAGCCGGGAGGGGGTGAGTGGAGAGGAGTAGCGAGAGACACTTCGGGTTAAGATCCCGCATTGTACGCACGTGTGTTGTATACTGGATTACCGGGTGGATCCCGGAAGACCACGCACGTCTGGTGTGTGCGTGTGGACAACAACGTGGACGCCACGTTTTGTCACGGCATAGTGCTGTCGTGATTGTTTTTCTACGCGTGGGAAACGTTCCAAGGAATGTCTGTTTCGAAGGAGACCGCTCCAGTTTGTAGCATGCAGCCACCGTCTCGACGAAACTGATAAGTCACAATTTAATTTGAGTCTTTTAGCCCCATTTTCTTGGTAGTGAAACACTATGGAACTGATCGACGCTAGCCGGGAACAATTTAAGAATTAAAAGCATTACATTTGCTGGCTGAGTCCATTTTTTTGATGTAATGTTAAACAACTTGTATTTTTTTGTGTTTTAGTTTATGAATGTAACATTTCCCTTTTTGTAATTAGAGGGTGTCATTTAAATTTTTAGCATTTTTTTAATTGCAAAAAAAACATGTTAAAACAACCTTTTTTTTGTTAATAATTAAATCTTTCATCTCATGCCATTAAAAAAATGTTTTCTCGGCATAACGAACCCAGACATTTCAAGTTTGATTCGGTAACATATTTGGTATGATGTACACTTAAAAGTGAACATGAACAAAGACCATCAACTAAAGTTGTTAGTAAAATACCTAAATAGCAAATAAATCGTAATGTATAAACTATGGTCAAGCAACAACATTAGTGAAAGTTTTAACTAAGTTTATCCTAATCCGGAATGACAATTGGCATTGATGGTTACAGCAGAGACCATGAGTAATTTAATTTTTTTAAAGTTTTTTTCATTAGCAACATGTTACTGAAAATCAGATCCAAATTTTCAGCCATTAAAGTTTATGGATATCTTTTAACTGTGAAACGCTACGAAAAGAAAACTTAATGAGTGTATTATGGCAATTAATTTGGCAGCAGGCGATTAGCTATTAACAAATGGACATAACCACGAATTTCTTCTAATGATATCCCTGCTGGCTGTTGATTTGTGAGCGAAGGCTGACATGTGACACCATTCTCCAGCCAATAGCTATCAAGGTGAGTGAATAAGTGAGCTTACGATATTATATAGTAGTCTCTAACCCCATCAAAAATGACGGGTGAAATGAATGTACTAGCAATTCACTTTCTTGCGGTTGTCTAAAAAAAATAGATTTGTTGTTATGGAATGCTAATAACCTTGGCTTTGTAATGTTGTACATAGTTTGGTTGTACATTACACAGCAATACAGTTGGAACTTCAAATGAATAATGATGTCAGAATTACTGAAGAAACGAAATTAAAAATAAATTAGGAATCCCAAAACCTTTTGCTGTACCGGTTATATTGGTTTTATTCCTGGTCTAGGCCTCATTCAGCACGATAAATACGGAACTACTTCCATTGGTATGAAGTAATAACTTCGGTAACTCGACGCTTATGAAAGCAAAACTAAATTAATCGTGAATTATTCAGTAAACTATTGTGTCAGTTGTCATTCTGATCTTCCTACATTTCGACCTAACTGCAACTTCCTGTAATATTGCTGTTCAAAAATTATAGTTCTATTATCCTTGTATCAATGTATCGCAATATAAATTTGACTCAATGGATATATTTACATGTATCTGATATAGTGACATCAATAATAAAAAGCAGTTAATAATTAATATAGGTATTAATTTAAACGCAATACATACTTTTTTCAATGTTTCGACAATTCATTTCTTTGACTTAAAACATCTACATGGAATATAAATATTTTAAGCCGGCCAAGAATGACGCGTTGAACGAATTATTTTGGCACTCATCAATTTTTTCCCTAAATTTATCAAATAACGCTCATAACTTTGAAAATGATGTAATACAGAAGTTTCTTGGCTTACAGTAACAACGGTATTGTTGTGCAGAGATCATATAGCATGACGTCGTTGCGTTACAGAACGCAGTGACCAAAATTAGCGTTTTATAAGAATAGATGGCAACAGAAAACCATTTTATAATGAAGTATTAAATGATATTGACTAAAAAAAGGTCCGATGGAGGAGATAAATCTGTTTATTTGGTGGCAAGTTTCCTATGATTTTCTTCTTGAATGTTAAAGGTGTTGCATGCATCGATTCTCTACTTGTAGCCTACAACGAATTGTCAATGCTTTATAGCATCGATAATAAAGCCATGTTAGAGAAAGTTATCTACCCAAAAGGCATTAGAATAGATCCTTAGATTGTCAGCACTATACTATTATGCATGACACCAGGCTATTGCTGCTACGCAAGTGAAATTTTTACAATTAATCAAGACCTTTTAGAATTATGCCCACTAATTTATTAATATGTCACTATTGGTTCTTTGGACACCCTCAAAAAGATTTAGAAAGAAAAAAAAATTTACCAACTACAAACAAATGCAAGACTTTGTCCACGTTTCGTTACGAACGTTTTAACAATATAGCTTTAACAGATTATGATAAAGATGAAATTGAATTGTAAATTGTCAGACGGTGGAAAAAAATTGTGAATAAAATGGCGAAAAGTATAGTTTTGTATTTGTTTTGTTGCATACTGATATGACCAGTTCTTTTTGTTCACATTTTTTACGTTCTCATTTGATCGTACTTCATAGTTTAACCCGCATCCCGACGTACGTAAAATTGGTTTTCATAGCGAAGAAATAAAGAATTAACTGACATAACGCGTGCAGATCCCGTCACTTTGCACAGTGAAAAACTGTTATTACGGTGCCTATGTTAGTGCTGAATTCTGCACACTGACTACATAACGTCATTACATTGATACTAATGTGCGATGTATGGAAAGCAAATTCAATTGCAGTGGGTGCAGAACCGCATTCCATGACAGAATTGGAACTATACCGATGGTAATTGGTGCTTGTAAATGAGTGTGTGTTTTGAATCCATTTGCCAGCAGCGTGTTTAACTGTGTGTGCTAATTTTTTGATACGCGGTAACAGAATTTCTATGTTAAATGCGTTATTTTAAGCACTGTGTGATGCTGTGGCAGGAATTTAATGAGCACAGTTTAAACATTGGTTCGAAGTTCAGAAAAACGCTGAATGCGTAAATGTAAAGATTCCACTGAAATTCAAATTGACTGCTCTTTAAGAGCACGAACACAATTAAGTTGTTTCCACTGTAGCTCTAATTGCAGATAATAACCACACAACCGCTG
The DNA here is from genome assembly GCA_031002005.1 of Vandiemenella viatica. Classification (NCBI taxonomy): domain Eukaryota; kingdom Metazoa; phylum Arthropoda; class Insecta; order Orthoptera; family Morabidae; genus Vandiemenella; species Vandiemenella viatica. Next base: position 323,390,843 of record CM061920.1, on the reverse strand, counting down.
TTAATACCCTGCGTTTTGCAGTGCGGATTACAGAGTGCTTATTTTTTTTTGCTTTGTATTCTAACTACGTGAGCGTTGTACGAAATAGGTGCTGAAAAATTGTTGGGCTCCGTTATCAGTAAAACAAATATTAGGGCTGCTATCCGATATGCAGATACGTGCAGCAGTATAAAGTGAGTGATAATACAAACAGTTTTCGCTATACCCATCTTCCTCATTTTTCAACCGCTTAGGCCTAAGTATACGAAACTCAGTCTCATTACTAAATAAAATTACAATATTTCCTACACCAGGGGGTGAAACTTAGTTTTGAATCAAGATTTTAGATACAGCAATAGTAATGAACTGGCTATGTACAGGGTGTCCAGAAAAGGACTCCCTGATTTCAAAATTAAATATCTCGAAACAAAGATTGATAGAGGAATGCAGTAAACGGTATGTTTATTGTGACAGCTGTAAGAAGTGTATACAGCAGTGTGAAATAATAGTTACAAAAGCTGCTAACAGATGGCGCTGTAATCGCCATACGTAATGCCTAAATAGTGATCGGAAGCTCAGGGCGATCAGTTCCACCATTGAAACGTGCCAATGGTGAACATTTTGAAAACATTGTGATGTGATTGTTTGCAAAGATTGTTTTCATACGATTATTTCACTTATGTATGCTGATATGAGCGTACAGCGCCATCTGTTAGCAGCTTTTGTAACTATTATTTCACACTGCTGTATACACTTCTTACAGCTGTCACAATAAACATACCGTTTACTGCATTCCTCTACCGATCTTTGTTTTCGAAATATTTAATTTTGAAATCAGGGAGTCCTTTTCTGGACACCCTGTATATAGTCATGATAACACCAAGTTTTGCTCTCCAACAAACAGTTCAGTTTTTTGAATTATGCAAAAATTCAGATTGCTTAGTTGTGGAAGAATAACCCATCTTTCAGATTTAAGGAAAAGTCTTTGCTTCATTCTATTGTAATATGATGGTATTTAACTTTTTTATTGTTTACATTTCACTTTATAATACAGAAGTCCCTATAAAACACTATGGCTACTAACAGATCCCACTGTTGGTAAAAATAAGCTGTTCGTTGCCACATATCCATGTTTCTTTATTAACATAAGATTTATGAATGTATACAGGGTGTTACAAAAAGGTACGGCCAAACTTTCAGGAAACATTCCTCACACACAAACAAAGAAAATATGTTATGTGGACATGTGTCCGGAAACGCTTACTTTCCATGTTAGAGCTCATTTTATTACTTCTCTTCAAATCACATTAAACATGGAATTGAAACACACAGCAACAGAACGTACCAGCGTGACTTCAAACACTTTGTTACAGGAAATGTTCAAAATGTCCTCCGTTAGCGAGGATACATGCATCCACCCTCCGTCGCATGGAATTACTAATGCGCTGATGCAGCCCTGGAGAATGGCGTATTGTATCACAGCCGTCCACAATACGAGCACTAAAATGAGCTCTAACATGGAAAGTAAGCGTTACCGGACACATGTACACATAACATTTTTTCTTTGCCTGTGTGTGAGGAATGTTTCCTGAAAGCTTGGCCGTACCTATTTGTAACACCCTGTATAAAAGATATATATCTGAATTCCAATTATTTCTGGGTTTTCACATTATTGTTTATGTCTTTCAAACAATAATAGAGGTTACAGAAATCTAGAAAATAAAAAACATCCCCATCACATAAGAAAACTAAAGACAAGAACATGGTTAAGGGTTTATCAAAATAGCCGCCCAGACAGGAATTCAAACCAGGGGCATTTCGATCTCCGGCCAGACTCCTTAACCACTGAGCCACCACACTCTAATAGTTTCAATATTATTATAATTAATTAATTGACCAGCAGAGTGCAATTGTAAATTCGGATTTAAGTTTTCCTGATGAAGTTAGCATCCAGATTTACTCTGAAATACAGTCAAAAAGCGAAGAATTCATCGTGTTGACAATTTAAAATTTCATCTGCTCGTAAGTAGTTTTTTTTTATATTATCCTATAATTAATTGGAGGATAAACTTCTTTCATGATATTTGAATAGTTTTTTTTCTGCTCGATGGTAAGAACCACCAGTTTGTTTATTATATCAATATTTTTTGCAGTTCGAGACCCTTGTCCTGTTGTATATTTCATTTCCTCTGATAAGAGTTCTTCATGCTATACTTTCATTATAGTAAAAATTCTTCATTCAACATAGATCAGGGAATTGTTATACTACAAACAGAGGTAACCTGAATTATATCACAGGCCATAAGTTTATCGATCATTCAGGATACTGATTTCTATCATTTCGTGAAACAAAACAAATTAGCAAAGATTGTTGAAGTAATAAAACCATTCACAAAATAATTGACAGTCATTAAATCTTCATTATGCCTCTGATTAGCTTCTTCTTGCTTTAATATTCAAATTAGGACTAACATGTCTTTTCTTAATAAGTCTTTCGTTCTTTTAAATAACCAAATTATTTCCATTCAGCGCACTTATTTCCACGTTATCCCTCTCCATAATAGACATATTGTTATACTTTTCGCAATTGCTATTGAATTACAAATTACCTCTCAATAGACTCTAAAACATAAACAGGTCTTAAACGTGACCGTCCGAAAATCATTTTCAAAATTTGTAACAAAACTGTACTATTTCACAGATATAAAAATTATTTTTGGTTTATCAATGCCAAGCACGGGGGTTACTGGAAGTTTTTATTTATTACCAGAAAGTTATATCAATTAACCCATGCTCCATAACAATTTGTACTTTGAATGATTGTAATCATTCCAGAAACTCAGATGGCAGACGTTATCTATTTGTTGAATGTTCTACACCATATATATATATATATATATATCCAGAGCAGCGGTATAGAGAGACAGGCGCTTTCTTGAATGTTTAACCGCTGAGTTCGTCTTATGCACTGACGGCGGAAAGTATGTTAATTTAAAAGTCTTGCTCATTTTTTCCTTAACTGGAATCTGCAGACTAGTATTCCACCTAGGTGAAAACCCGCGACCATGTTTTGGGAAATTGCACGGGTTGAGAATAGTTCCCAGTTGGCAGAGTGTTTCAAGCAGGTAAATGTCTGCTTTGTCCGGGTTCTGTCTTTTGGGACTTCTTAATTGTCATAGCAACATGATAGTAAACTCAGTCCTTCTAATGGATAAAGATAGAGTGCCACATTTTTTGATAGTTCAAAGGAATATTTATGAGATAAACGTAACTTTACCTTTAGCAGTACCACACAACACTTTGCCAATAATCAAGTTGGAGCGATTTAAGGACTAAAAATTAATTTTTGGGGTAATTGTTAGTGAATGCATTACATGACCTGTTTAATTTGATCTTTATTGCACCTATTAAGTTCGATTTAAGCCAAAAATGCATTGCATAGATACTAAAATGAGTTTTCATTGTTGAAGGTCATGACCACGTGATCTGATTTGGCTGAAAATGATCCTAAGGATACGCACTAAAAAATTTGAAGAATTTCTTCGTCTGAAAGGACTTAGTTGTTTTAAGGGGGAACACAGACAATCTCGCCATGTAGAGAAAAAATACTAGGAAGGTTATTACTTTAAATAAGGTCCGTTTGTTAACGATTGTATGACGCGCTATCGCAGCAGTGCGCATGCACTCTGCTTCCAGCATGCTTTGCGCGCGTTAGAGACGCCATTTCCAGTCATATCGTTTGTCTGTGTGCTGACTTGTAGAAGTTTGATTGCAAATTGATTCCCTCGCCGACTGTGAGATGCGATCTTTAATTCGATTCTTGAGTGCAAAAAATTTGGCAACAGCGGAATTTCATGGTCAGATTTGTGAAATGTTCGGCAATAATGCTATGCGTGATAGTTAAAGTTGGAAAGTGCGTGAGAATGTTCATGATGAGTGACGCAAAGGCCGACCTTCTCTGATTTGGTTCCTGACGTAGACAACAAAATTCGAGAGGTTCTACGATTTCTAACTTAACAGCTATCAATTGATTTTTCACAGGTGTAAATAAATATATTTACAGTATTTTTCTTCTTATTAACAATTGAACTTATTCTTAAAATAACAAAGAAATTTATGATAGTATAAATTATTTTACAGTGGATGCTGTTGACTTTTTATCTAGCGAGCCTTGGCGACGAAGTTTGATCCCCGCGCCTGCCGCTTCCAATGGGGTAAATTATTCTAGTGGCGGAAAGAATATGATGCCACCTCTCTGCGAAATGTGTTACTTATGTTCTGAATGATGAAAGTATTTTCATTTTTGAAATGTACAGTGCAGTGTTTTTAAATCATCCCAGCATTCGCACAGGTGATTGACTAAAAAACCATAATCAAGACGGCCAGCATGCTTTGTTCAGGACCTTCTACCTCTCGTAACCAGTGCTGTTGCGTCTTAACGCGCACAACCACCCTGGCTGGTACAGTGGATGCACTGGTACTCGTATGATGTTGATTGCGTGTTATTTTACGGTTTTGTGAACATTTAGAACTTTCATCCTGGTATGAGATGTACTTTTTTCTATTACTGATTTTTCATGCCATCGATTTGTTTCGGTTTGTCAGTTATATAGAAATTTTGTTTATATTATTTTTTCAAAATGTCCTGTGTAGTTGTAGCTAGCTTTAAGAGGGTAGGTACAGGTAAAACACACAAATATTTGTAGAAATTGAAATTTCGTTTTCTCCATATATATTTAAATTTGAGGGTTCAAATTTCATAGGTCCATAGAACTGTTATAGTTGTGTATAAAATTGATTTTTAGAATAAAAATGTAAATAACAATAAGTTAATGTACCATCAAATTTGGCAGTTAAAAATATGTTTTTATTAAGGTTTTTGACGACAGAAAGCATAATATTTTAAATTTTGCATAAATGTTTTTTAATATCGTAAACTAATATTCAGTCAATTAGTTAAACCAATAATATAACAACTCTATATTTGTTGTTAATAATTTTTTCAAGAAATTAAATTTCTTGCTTTTTTGTTTAAACATAAAGGCATATTTTCCGTTTGTGAAAAGGTGCACAAACAATAATGCTAGGGACTGTAGTAATTAATATATAGAACACGTCCTGCAAATTTGAAAAAGATCTATGCACGTCGAAAAATCTTTAAATTAATTGAAGATATGCTGTTTTGAGATATTTAAGGTTAAACAGGTTATGGTACCTCCAAGTGCAGTAAGATTTAAACGGCAGTCAATCGCGCAGGGCTTTGCTTAATCACGAATAGTTCCCACACTGTAAAAGATATTGAAATAATTTTTCACCAACATGAAGTCAAAAGTAAAAACTATTTTTGTGAATTAAATTTTTTTTTTTTTTTTTTGAAGCCTGATAACTGTATCTACCCTCTTAAATATTCGACATGCAATTTGAAGGATTTTACTTTGAATGATATTGCGATAAGGTCGACAAAATTAGTAGTAGCGGTATGCGAAATATAGCCAGTGAGTATTACTTTACAATTTTTAAGTTTCTCAGTTGTGATGAAGCGTAGCTCTTTAAATGAGAAAGCAAAAGATGAATGCTATCTAGGATTTGACATTAAAATAAGAACGCAATCGATGAGGTTTACCGTAGTCAACGGCAGTTGATGTAACGTTTATCTTTTCTTTGTCTGATAACACCACACAGGAGCAATTAACGCGATTAAAATTTCAGAAAATACGTTCGTAATGGTGTCGTGAGGTTCTAGTTCCAATTGCAGTATAACCGGAATTGCATTAAAGGCATATCATTGATGATTCACTCATGAAGACCCCTCCCGCGTTAGGACACGTCATATGCCTCACTGTAATGTTATACTTTTTAACAGATGTTGTATCAGTGTACGTACGAGCTAAAAATTATCTGTTTTCTCTCTATACCCGTTACCGCCTGCTATTGAACACCGCGCTTGGCTACTGGATTTAATTTCTGAACTTCCTCGATCGTCCTTTCGCCTCTCTAACCTTTCTCTCCTTCCTAATTATCTCTTAAGCTCCTTTCCGTTCGTCGCTCTAATTAGACCCTACAAGGGCCCTCAATCATCCAGACGCATTAATTTAATTCTGACAATACGGATCTGTGTACCTCTCTACGGTTCTCTGTCTAATTTCCTAACTACTGAATCGCCTCTCGCAGCAATTCTCCTCTTCTACTGTAACAGTCTGCAAAGAGATAACACAACAGATCGACCAGCAAGCAACTTCAGAATAACATATCTAAGTGGTACCACATATTTCTTTTGCTCTTGACTTTAGATTCAGATGTGAATAGAGGAGAAGTCACATATGTTTCTGGAACAGCCAATAGATAGTCTTGAAAGTAATTTAATTTAAATATTTTCCCCCTCGACAAACAAAACTATAGTTATTCTTTGATAACAGTGTGTAAAGTTACTCATAAATTTTACTGTTCGCATAACCATGATACGAGCCAACACATGATGTTACGTTGAATTCTAATGTTTCTTAGACTTATGAAACATTTATATTTACAAATTGACTCGGCAACAGAAATTATTACTGATTACCAGAGTTTTTAACTTTCTCAACGGGGATGACTACTTTGTAGCAGTCGTGGTTAAGTGGTTAAGACCACTGAGTAAAAATCAGATTCCCTCTAAGAGCATAGGTTCAAGTGCTACCGACTGCCAATGTTCAATCAGAAAATATCAGTATGTTACGATTTTCTGATGACATTGTCCTGTTAGCAGAAGAGACTATGGATACTAACAAGTCACTGAATGTCAGGATTAAAATATGGAGGAAGATTTTAGACTAAATATAGATCAAAGCAAGACAAAAGAGATGAAATGTAGTATAAATGATAGCAGTAATAGTGGATTAATTATAAAAATAGCATCCGATGCGATGAGAGAGCTAACTGAGTTGTTCTACTTAGGAAGTAAAAATACAAGTAATGGACGAAGCAGGAATGATGTTAAAAGCAAAATAGCGTAACCGAAAGAGCTTTCATGAAAAAGAGAAATCTTTTAGTTTCAAATATTTATCTAAGACTCAGAAACCACTTTTTATAAATCTACGTGTGGAGCATAGAACTGTACGTTAGCGAAGCATGGACATTAGTAGTACAAGGAAAAAAGAAAATTGAAGCATTTGAAAAGTGGTGACTTGGAAGGATGCTGAAAATTAAGTAGACATATAAAGTATAAAATGAACGTGTTTTGGAAATGAGTGAGGAAAGAAGCTTGTAAGAGAGTCTTACAGAAAAAAAAAAAAGGATGGTAGGTCACATTTTAAGACATGCGGAATTGGTTATTTTTTCAGTGGGGAGAATAGTCGAAGGAAATAATTGTAGAGGTAGACAAAGATTAGAAAATATGAGGCAGGTAATTGAAGATATACATTGTAAGGGAGATGGAGATTAGTACAAGATAAGGAGGGATGGAGTATTGCATCAAACCAGTCAAGAGACTGATGTCAGAAAAAAAAAATGGTGATGAAACGTAGCACTTTCTGTTTTTTGGCTTCATTAGCGACGGGAGAGGACTGGGGTCTACGAACGGGAAGGAATTTAGCCATCGCCTTTTTGAAGGAATCATTCCGGCAATTGCCTGGAGTGATTTGGGGAAACAATGGTAAACGCAAGTCGGATGGTGATTCGAACCCATGTCCTCCCGAAGGCGAGCCAAGATCGTTACCACTAATCCTACACCCTCGGTGGGTACCTTTAAATGAGAGCACAGAAGATACTTTAACTTCCATATAAATGCGTCTAAAATGAACATCAGACTTCAAGGCACAAGTCCATTGCCGAATTCCTTCTCGTTCGCTGTCCATAATCGTTCCCCTCCTTTAATGGTATTGACGGCGAAGATGCATTAAATTACAATTTTTTTTAAAAAATCAGATATTAAATGGAAATAATCTTAAAATTACAAAGAATTTAAGAATTTCTAACATTTTCAAAGCACTGAAAACACGTTCGACATAACACACTAGTATCGCTTACTTAAAATGTTCGGTATCGTGAGGGGAAGGGAGGGTGTAGAGACACTTATAGATAAGGATGGAGAAGAAGTAACTGACGATTTGAAAAAGGCAGAGATTTTAAGTAACTGGTTCAGTGAAAGCATTAGGGACAATGAATCAGAAACAGGAGGGTCTAATTCGGAGAACGAGCTTAACAACACAATTAGAAATGACGATAGTAAAAAATTTGATATCCATCCTGAGGAAATCATGAAGGAAATAAGAAAGTTGAAAAAAAATAAAGGGGTTGGTGAAGATAATATTACTACAGATATTTTAAAGATAGCCGGATGTGACATTGTACCTTATCTTGAAATATTATTTAAATTGAGTCTAGACACTTGCTGCTTACCACAGGACTGGAAAAGTGCAATAGTAGTACCGGTACATAAAGGAGGGGTGAGAAATAGAGTTGAGAATTACAGGCCAATCAGTTTGACATCTGTGGTAGGTAAATTAATGGAAAGATTGATATGCAACCACATCAGAAATATATGTGAGGAACGTAATTGGTTTTCAAGCAGGCAACATGGTTTCAGGCAAGGATATTCATGCGAATCTCAGTTGGTGGGATATATGCAAGATATTTCAGATGAAATGGACAAGGGAGGCCAAATTGATAGTGTAGCACTAGATCTGTCTAAGGCGTTTGACAGAGTAAGCCATAAAATGGTAGTAAATAAGGTAAAAACCATTGGAGTGGATAAGAAAGTCATTTGCTGGGTAGAAGAATTTTTAAAAGGTAGAAAACAGAAAGTTAGGGTAGGAAATGTAGTATCAAAAGGAGTGGAAGTAAAAATGGGTGTGCCACAGGGTAGCGTATTGGGACCATTGCTATTCATTATTCTAATGATTAATTGTGTTGATTGTTTACTATCTGAAATTAGATTGTTTGCAGATGACGTAATGCTGTATAAAAGAATCAAAACGATAGAGGATTGTAAACAGTTACAGGGGGATATGGATAGGATATCTAATTGGGTTGGTAAACATGGAATGAAGATAAATGCAAAGAAGAGTCAGCTTATTAGATACACAAATAAAAAACAAAAGGTTAATTATGAATATAAGGTGGGGAAAGAATTGCTTGCTGAAGACTTGAAATGCAAATATCTTGGAATTACTTTTGATAACAAACTTAACTGGGCAGGACACATAGGACAGGTGGTAGGAAAAGGTTGCAAAGTTCTGCACTTGTTGGAGAGAGTGATGAGGGGATGTACGAGAGAAGTCAAGGAATTGGGTTACAAAACTTTGGTCAGACCATTGCTCGAATATGGTAGTGTAGAATGGGACCCTCATTTTACGTATCAAATACAGGAGTTGGAGAGGGTGCAAAAAAGGGCTGCTAGATTTGTTTCTGGAAATTATCGCAGAATGCAATCAGTGACGGATATGATAAAGGAGCTGGAATGGGATTCATTGCAAGACAGGAGGAGAATGAGGAGGGTCATGGGAGTGTACAGGGCATATACTGGCGATGAGGCATGGAAAGATATTGCAATAGGTATGAAAAGTAGTGCATGGAAGGGAAAAGATGACCATGACCACAAGCTGGCACTCGATTTCAGGCACAAGGATGTAGGAAGATTCTCTTTTTTAGGTAAGGGTGTCAGGGATTGGAATGAGTTGCCAAGTGAAGTGATGAATAATTTACCGAAAACTTTTAAAGAATTTAAAGATAAAATTTGTAGAGGGCAAATGTAGGTAGGTGCAGGATAGGGGGAAGATGGGTGTGTAGGTAAATTGTCACCGGAGCCTATGCTCCATTGCAATTAAATTAAATTAAATTCAGCACACTGACACAGTCTATCACACTCAATAAAAACAGTCTTAAAAACAGCAAACATTAATGAAATGATTTCACATAATTAAGATCAATGAATCATTTCCTTCATACTTTTTATTGATTTTTTTTATATATATATATAGGGAGCTCACGGCTGTTTCTCCCGCAGGATTCGCGGATGTAGAGCTCCCGAGCTGGGCACGCCCTATTGACCTTTAGCACTAAAGATTGAAGTGACGGGAGCAGCGCCGCGTTACGGCACACCTTTCCCGTGTAGTTCCTCCACGGTACTCATTATATAGCCAGGGGAGCTGCTCTAGAAGTCTTAGCTTCGATGAAAATATTCCGCAGCGTCGTGGATATAACTCGCTCGACCAGGCAGCAGTCAGGCGCTCAACCGCCTCAGCTATGCGGCCAGAATTCCCACACAAACACTATTATTTAAAGGGAGGATGAATGGATGTTATTAGGCTATGAGTACATCGAAACTGGTTTAAGAAGGCAATTTGCCAGTGTCATTAAACTTAACAAATTACCTAGACTGTGGAGTGATTTACTTTGTATGAGCAAAAGATAGTGTTCATAAACAGAAACTGATGCTCGGTAAGGGAAAAATTTCAGGATTTTGTAATTTTTCTGTAATATAAACCAGGTCCAAATCCAACATATCTCAAACAAACCTTGAAGATTTACATCCAAGTAACTTTTGTCTTAAAATATATTTACAAACATCTTAAAACCACACACTAATTGCTATATTTTTAATGAATTAGCTTGGTATAATTTCACGAAATTATGATTACAATTAATAAAACGACAAGAAATCACGTAAGGTGCGGTACATAGATAAATTAAAGATAACGAGAAAAAAATATCTTCTTATTGTAATGGGACGTGTTGTCTGGGGTGGCTTAATTTATTCTCGCATTTATTTTTACTATCTCAGGTAAATGTTTATTAAAATTATTTCAAAAGAGAAAGGGTTCATAAATTATAAATATTGAAAAACCATAACAAAACGTGAAAAACTAGACTACCATAATCTGATAAATCATTCTTATATGGTGTAAATTTCCAAATAAGCTCATTTTAACAACAAAAACAAACATCTTAACGACACCATCACGGCTATTCTGAATATGAACTTATTAAGCAAAAGAAATAAATTAGAAAGAAAACTATCATAATGTAATGTGACGTATTGTTGGGGGTGTCTCAATTTATTCATGAATTTATTTTTTACTATCTCAGGTAAATTTTTATTAATAATTATTTCAAATGATAAATTGTTCATAAATTAAAAATCATAACAGCGCATGAAAACAACTAGACAGCCATGACCTGATATTTTATTCTTGTATGGTGTAGGTTTCAAATATGTTCAATTTAACTTCACTACCACTATAACAAAAAAACATCTAAATGACACCATCACGGTTATTCTGAATATGAACTCATTAAGCAAGGGAAACAAACATGTCGGCAAGCAATTTGACATTTACAGCTTACAAACAAAATTGATGAAATAAAGAAACACTGAAGGCACGGTGTTGATTTTATAAACAAAGAGTTATTTGAAATGTATGCTCTGGCTAAAACTCATTATTATTCGCCCGGCTGAGACTTATCTGAGAGTTTCCTCGGCAGAGCCGTTATGCGGGCAAGAGAACTCCTTCGAATTTTAGTGCAGTTCATAGTGCGCGTGTTTACCTTAAGTCAGCATCGGGGTGTGTACACCAACACTTCGATCTCCACAAGCTACCTCAAATCACACTTGTGTCAATATGAACATAAACACTTATCACTCTGTACTGGTCGCCTCTTGACGGCTGTCATCTCGTCGCAATGACCTCTCACCTCAAGAGTCATCGGTCGAGTCTCCATCATGCCCGTGCCTTCCACCTCCGCAGACTCTGGGTTCCATTCCACATGCAGTCACTCTCATCCCACTTAATCTCCGAGTACGTCCAGACAAGGAAAAATGTTTTAAACAAAATGGTAAATAAAATAAACTAAGTTTGCTATTGGAGGGGGGGGTCACATTCATGAATCTCCCACACATGATCTCTCTTCACTCAGACTCCGCGAAATGAATAATTACATTAATAAGTTAATCGTGATGTTATCTTAACATTACTCAGTCTAACAGATAGTCTGTCCTTGTCTCTCGTGTTTACGCGATAAACAGCTTATCTGGCGTTTTCCCTCCTTTTTCAGTGTTAATGGGAAGTCGATACCACACCGTGTCTGCACTTGAACACAAAATATTATTTGATACGGATAATTCTTGACTAGTTGTTAGGCGCCTTAAATCTTTGCAACTCTGAGCTCTGCCTATACCAATTCAACACAGTCCATTCACCGTAGTTTATCTGGCCCAGGAAACGGTTGATAATTTTTTTTTTTTTTTTTTTTTTTTTTAATTTATTGGCCTTTGGTCTTGCCGACCATACAGCCATCTTCTAGTTTTACAATTCCTATATACATTTCAGGCTTGTTATCTTTACTTACTTTTACAGCTTGATACTAAAGTTACATAATTCGTTGTAAGTTGACACATGTCTGTAATTGTGATTTACATTTATATAATGTTTAACTATATTTATTAACTAAATGGCTCTTAATTATATTTCCCTAAATATCTATATTAATGCCGTTTGAGCTTTTATATATAATAGGAAGTATACTTCCTCTCTTATTGTTATATTTATACAATTTAAAAGATTTAAACAAGGTTGGATTGTACATAGTTATTTACATAACAGAGGAGCTTAATTCGGTTAATACAGAATATACACAAGAGTGTTGGTGTTTAATACATTACAATTTGATGTTTGCTTCACTAAGGAAAATAGCAATCGCCTTGTATACATCTTGTCGATTTGAATTGAGCAGGACAGGTACGGAGACGGGAAGGGGAATTTTAATCTTTACCAGACTTGTGTATAGGTTTTTTGTGGGTAACAGGTTGCGGCTGCAGGCCAGGACTATGTGATTTATATCTGATATCTCTTCTTGGTCCTCCGGACAAAACGGGGAGTGTTCCACTCCGATTTTGAATAGGTGTTGAGGGTAACATCCATGTCCCAGTCTCATTCGAATAATAGATGTTTTATGCCTTTTACTTAGTGTGGAATTCCCGAACCATACTTTAGCTGGAATATTAGGTTGGATTTGTGAGTAATATTTTCCTCTTTCGCATTGTGTAGTAGCCCATGAATTGGACCAGATTCGAAAAGCCTCTTTTTTAATAATAGATATGAAATCTGTATGTGGAAGTTGAACGTATTGTATATCTTCCTCTATTGTGCTTGCCTTGGCTATGCGGTCGACTGTTTCATTATGCTGAATACAGGCATGCCCCTTTATCCATAACACGTGTATCTCCTTATTCTCTGTCGAAGCTGTGTACATTAAGTTTAGTATCTCTAATAGAGGTTTGTTCAATCCGTTCCGCTGTTTTGAGTTCTCAAGTTTTTGCGCCACGCTTTTGGAATCTGTTAGAACCAGTATTTTGTTGTAGCGTTCTTTTCCGTAATTAATAGCTTCTCTAACAGCTAATGTTTCGGCCGTATATATCGATGTTTCAGCTGGTAAACGCACTCTCTTCGATTCGTGAAGGGAAGGACAGAAATAGGCATATCCGACTGCGTCCGTGGTTTTGGAACCGTCCGTATAGATTTGTACAAAATCTGGCCAGGTTTGTTTCAAAAAACTGTTTGTCATGGTATTTGCTGAGCTGCTTTTAGCGATCCAGTCTGGTAGGTAGAATATATTTGGTTTATATCTCAGGGTATTATAGTGAAATGAGAACAGGGGAATTGTGTCCCCTTGGGAAACTAATGGTATCATGTGTTTTATTTTGGTGAAGCACTGTGCTAACATGGGCATTCGAAGTCTGGTGGCTATATCTCTTCTTTCCTGTAATGATATATATTTTATTACTCTTTGTATCACGGGGTGATTTGTTAGAGATGCTCGTCTCGTTAGATATACGCTGGATGAGAGATGGCGTCGTATTTCCAGTGGCATTTCCCTAGCCTCTACTAGTAAGGCATTTGTAGGGGAAGATTTCATGGCTCCTAAGCATAGTCGGATCGCCTTATATTGTACTATATCCAGTTTTCGGAGGATATATTTGGGTGCATTTCCAAAGATAGGGCTTCCGTAATCGAAGACAGGTCGTATAATAGCTCTGTATAAGTTGAGAAGAATAGTTGGGTCCGCTCCCCACCATATGCGCGTTATGGCTCTTAAGATATTGAGAAGTCGTTCGGTTTTGGATATAATGTGCTCTATGTGTTTCTTCCATGAGAGTTTACTATCTATATATAGGCCGAGATGCCTGACCGATGATCGTACTGTGAAAGAGTATGGGCCCAATTGTATCTCAGATTCTCGATATATTCTTTGTTTCCGAGTAAAGATCACTACTGATGATTTCGTAGATGATATGGTTAAACCTAAGTTTTGAGCCCACTCATGAAGCTTGATAGCCGCTTCGTGTAATCTCCTGAAGTTTATTCCATAAGATGGTGACACGGTGTATATACACACGTCATCGGCAAATTGCAGGACCCTTATTGATGGACTAAATAGATTTTCTATGTCTGCAGTGTATATGGTATACAGTATGGGGCTTAGGATTGCCCCTTGTGGTAATCCCTTTGATATCACTCGAGGACCGTATAAAGAATTGTCTTGCAGTCGGATGTAGACAGTTCTGAGATGGATCAGATTATAAATCCCGCGTAAGTATATATCGGGCAGACCCAATTTTTTGAGCTTCTCGATTAATATTGGAATATGTACGTTATCATAGGCTGCTGATATATCCAGAAATATGGCCGTAAGGTAGCCTTTATTAATGTATGCCTGTTCAATATCAAGGGTAAGTATGCTGAGATCGTCCGTTGTGCTCCTTCCTTTTCTAAATCCAAATTGAGTCTCAGGCAACATGCCATGGTGTTCCAGCCACCATTCCAGTCTCATTTTTATGATGCGTTCTAGGGTTTTTGCTATACATGAAGATAGCGCAATTGGCCGGTATGAGTTAGCACTATTTATTTCCTTGCCAGGTTTGTGCACTGGGATAATAATTTGTGTTGTCCATTGTTTTGGGATCTCGCTTTTGGCCCAGATCTTCGTTAGTAGTTGGAGTAAGACTACCTTAGCGCGGTGTGGGAGATGGTGCAGCATGGAATACTGTATGCTGTCTATGCCAGGTGCCGTGTTTGAACCGGTTTTAAGGGCCAATTCCAGCTCTTCCATCGAGAATGGCTCTTCTAGTATGTTTAGTTCATGTTCTTCTTTGTCATAGATTGGTGGGTCTGTAGGTCCGGGTGGTACCGTTGGCGGAGCTATTATGTTTGCGAATTCTTCTATCCAATTTGATGTCGATTTTGGACTCTCCGGTTTTTTCCTTAGTCTGTTGATCATGCGCCATACTGAGCTCATTGGTGCTTTACTGTTTAGATTGTTGCAGAATTCTCTCCAACACATCTTTTTCTTTTCCTTTAATATTCTTTTTGTTTCGGCCTCTGTCTTTTTGTATTTTAAGTAATTTTCCCAAGTAGCTTCGTGTTTGTATCTTGTGAATGCTAGCTTTCTTTTTGCTACCGCTCTGGAGCAATCTTCATTCCACCAAGGCGAGGGGATGTGTTTTTCCGTAGATCTTGGTTTGTGTTGAGGAATAGATCTTGCTGCCGCTTCATTTATGACGTTTAGAAATTCCTCATATTTCTGGCTAGTTGTTTTGGCGGTACCCACCCTATCTATGTTTTCTTCAATTATTTGGCTGTACTTGACCCAATTTGCTTTTCGTGTGTTCCATTTGGTGGTGGGAAGGATAAGTTGTGGTGTCTCTAGATGTTTGGTTGTCATTATAATGGGGAAATGGTCTGATCCCCATACCTGTTGAATATTTTCCCAGTGAAATTCCGTGGCCAGCGACGGAGAGCAAATTGTTAAATCTATTACAGATTTCCGTAAGCCAGGTTTGGGTACCAAGGTTGGAGATCCATCGTTTAGGATGCATAAGTTGAAATCGTCTATGATTTCTAGAAGGGATTCCCCAAATACATCATTCCATTCACATCCCCAAGACGTATGATGTGCATTAAAATCACCACATATCAGGTATGGTTCTTCAAATTGCTGTAGGAGGGCGCGCCACTCGCTGGATTTGATTTTGGATTTAGGTGGGCAGTATACTGAGACAATAGTTAAATCCTTATTGTGGCTTCGCATTGCAATTGCTACTGCTTGGAATGAGTTTATTTGTGTATGATCTATATGGATTGGTGTAAAGTGGATAGATGTATGAATCAGTATAGCTACTCCTCCTTTCCCGTCTTCTCTGTCTTTGCGTACAAGATGGTAACCTTTGATGAACATATTTGTCTCTGGTTTGAGCCATGTTTCTGTTAATGCTGCGATAGATATGTTGTTTACACTAAGTTCCCGTTGCAACGATTCCTGATTTGCTTTGACTGACCGGGCATTCCATTGTAGTATCTTGATTTTCGGTTTTTTGTTTGAAGTTGTCTGAAAGGGTTCTGCTTCACTGCTTCTGCCCCTGTGCAATTTCCACTGTTGTTGTGGAGGGTTGGTCGAAGTGTGAGCCATTGATTAAGTCTTGTGTCTTATGGATTCCTGATTAAAGTTCTCTTAAACCCCTTTAGTACTGTGGCTCTGTATAACTGGGCTGTACTAATATCTCTATAGACTTTCTAATCTCGTCCAGTTGTAGAGTTTCTATGCCACTGTTTGTTATGTGTCTAGCTACTTCCACAATTAACTTAAAGATTCCTTCTATTAATTTATTTTTGCCGTTTGTATTGCTAGGAGGGTTTACATGGTTTTGTACCTTGGGAGGGTAAGGGTTTTGGCCTATAGGCGATAGCGGCAGTTGTGGTGATTGATACCATAGCTCCCGGTAATCCTGTGTTCTGTTCCTTTGGTGGGTTGTTTTGTATGCCCTACTACGATCTGGAAGTCCCTGATTATCGCAGTGTTGAGTCAAGCCTGGGATACTCCCGGAGGGGCAAGATTGTTGTTCTCTGTTATTGTGTGTCACTATGGTTTCCGTCGGCTCCACCCAATTCCCTTCTGGGGTAAGTAAGAAATTTGTTTGTGGTTTGTTTATTTTGTCATCAATGATTGGCATTGCTGATGTCCTGCCTGAATCTTGCTGCCTTTTGTGAGTCCTTGTCTGATGTGACATTTGCAGATAGATCGGTTGTTGCTGTTGTTGTGGTGTTAAGGGTGGGAATTCTGTATAGCTACTAATCGGTATCGGGGTTTGGGTCACTTGAGCATACCCTCTCGCTCGCTGTTCTATATTAGGGCCCATGTTGCTTGTTGTGTATGCTGATGCTACTTTTGTTTCCCGATATTTCAGATATATTGGGCAGCTTCTGTCTGTCGCGTAATGGTGGCCGCTACAGAGGGGCAGCAAACGGCTGTCGTATTGCTACATTGTGTTACCAAGTGAAAGCCAGCGCATCTACTACAACGGGGTTCACGAGTCCTGCATTGCTCCTGTCTGTGACCGAGGCGTAAACAGTTCCCGCACTGGATAACTGGGGCGACGTACGGTTCCACCGAACAACGTGTGCCCAGTATAGTCACATGTGAGGGAAGAGTTTGTGCGCGAAAGGTGACTAGGCAGACCGGGATGGGGGTCACTCGCTCATCATTCCTCTGTGATCTTTTGGTAAAGCGTTTTATGCGAACAACAGGAAAAGGGGAAACTATTTCTTCTTGTAGTTCTTCTTCACTTAGCGAAATATCGACATTCCTAATAATGCCTTGTTTTTGAATCAAAAAGTTTGGTATGTATGCTTCTATATTTCTAGTTTTCAGAGTATCAAGTTGGACTATGGAATTGGCTGCAGCCGCTGATCTAGTTTCTATTTTAAGCCTGTTTCTTCCAACAGTAGAGATGTTTATGATGTCCCTTTTGTATGAATTATTATATTGAAATAAAATTTTTCCTATCGCCATTGGGTGCAATTTTGCAACGTTTCTGTCCAAGCTTTCTATAAAGATGTAATACGGACCATTATCTGTACTACTATATCTATTGTCTTTACTACGGAATGTCTGGGTTGACGTATGAGGCTGCGTCTGGTTCAACTCGGAGCGATCTGGGGATGGGGGGGAAGCTATGTCGGGCTCAGCTGAGACTGGTGACCCCGCTTCATCACTTTCCTCCATCTGACTACATTGTTGTAAATCAACCGTGTCCTTCCCCGATTCCTGTTTCTCTACACAACGCCGCTTAGCTGATTTGTTGGACTCACCTAAACTTTTTTCCATTTCTCCTTTGCGAGGCATCTGGTGCAGAATGGGTCCAGAAGTCATATGTGAGTCAATCAGTAGGGCTTCACTCTGCCCCACCTCCATTTCCAGCAGCGGTAGATGCTGCTGCTCTTGTTGTCCTGGATGTTGCTGCTGTTGCTGCGGATGTTGCTGTTGATGTTGCTGGAACTGCTGCTGCTGCTGCTCTTGTTGTCCTGGATGTTGCTGCTGTTGCTGCGGATGTTGCGGTTGATGTTGCTGGAACTGCTGCAGCTGCTGATTTTGCTGCAGTTGTTGTAGTTGTTGATGCAGCTGTTGTTGCTGTAAGTGTTGCAGTTGTTGGCGCTGCTGTTGTTGGAGTTGTTGTAGATGAGGTTGTTGGGTAAACGGCTGTTGTTCTCCTTCCTCCACACTAGGAGTATGTGCTTGCATACTAATGCTGTTCTCTATCTGAAGCTCACATGTTTCACTTATTGGGTAGTTTACTGATTGTATAGGTAATGCTGGTTCATTGACATAACACGTCTCTAACGCCGACTTAATAGTCTGCCCCGTGTCTAACGGGCCAGACATCTTACAGTTTTACCACAAGCTATTCGTTCACTGCTTGTTGCACTTTATAAGTTTTAAATATACTTTTATCACGACGGTACAAACACTTTCCGTAGTCGCACAAGGTAAACAATTCGGACTGACTAGCGCGCTCGCGGACCGATGTGACCTGTACGGCGATCAGGAAGTAACTGACGGTTGATAAAAGAATTGTCTGAGCATCCATCCGAGAACTCTTGACAAACCGCCCTCGGTAGCGTAGGGGCTGGAGTGTTAGCTCCGCGTGCCGAAGGTCGCCGGTTCGAGTCCGGCCGCGGGCATGGGTGTTTAACTGTTGTGTCTGTGAATGTCATGTCCGTCCTGTGGTGTGTCTAATTATCTGGAAAAATTCATCAGGCTGGCTGTGTGGCCTAAGATGCCGAAAGCAATTGGAAAAAAAAACTCTCTTGACATATGAACGCTGGCAGGTGTCATTGTTATTGGATCACTGAGCAGCCCTTAGGAAATACTATATTTCATGCACACTATTGCATTATGAATTAAACTGTACTGCACGTACATGAATAGTGGAATTTTGCTGTTATCTTAAAATTACAATATGCCTTCGTCGCCCAAAAAAAAATTGTACATAATATATTTTTAAATTACTATTACCATTAGTTTATAAATTCTTTTCACTGTCCACTGCACCGGTTTTTGTGTCTGTAGCTATCACATCCAAAGGAGTTATAATTTTAGCCATGTTAAGTTTATGTTATGACTTGCCTTTATAGCTTATTACTTTATACATTAACAAAATAAAAGCTTATGAACGCTGCCGAAATGATTTTTTAATTTAACAACCCTTTTTCATTTTAAGGGGCAAAATTTGATAAGTCGCATTTAGTGAAATAAGTGAAATAGATCGTCATGAAGTAATTGCATCCCACTTGGGGTTACAATCTTTCATTCATACTCTTATTCATGCCTTATGCTAAAACTTTATTGCAACATAATTATATTTAAACTTGGCACATACAAAATCAATATTAAACGAAGAAGAAAAAAATGAATACAAAATTATGATGAGCTATAATGCTATCATAAAATTATTCAAACTTGATTACAAGCATACACCTTACAAGACCAAAGAGTCTTTACACATGACATTTATGTCTCTTCGTCCTTCACCATAACAAATTTAAAAGACATGGTATACGATATAGAAACATTAACTGCACATGTATTATAAATATTGTATCCATGATGACTTTAAAACCAGATGTGACATATTCATTCGATTTCATTCGATACTCTTGGAATGATTATTATCATTTACAACTTATAGGCGTTTAGACAGTGCTCCCTAACTCTCCCAAACATCATTGCAGTTAATGAATCCAAAATTATTAATATTTGAAGAAATAATTGTAATAAGTATCCCCACTATGCTATTAATTCAAGATATTTAAAAAATCTACCATCTACAAACTTTATGGTTTGAACAATAGTATGCGATCTCATGCGTGATTATAATTTCCCACCAACATCAATTACAAATTTGCTCACAATATCCAAATCGGTGACTTTGGGCAACTTTACAAATATGTATTCCCATTTTCCTTTTCTCCCTCGTTTGTTAAAACCGTTTGTGTGGATCTTTCGTTTCCTTTTGTCATGTGATTCGCGATAAATATATGACCAGTGTCCCCCTTTATTGTCTGTTTGCATAATATATCAACATGTCACCTCAATATTCGTGAGTGCCCGTAGTACAATGCAACTCAATTATGGCTTTTATACCAACCTCATTAAACAAAAAAACCTATGCAGTACACCATGACTGTAAGTTTCAAACACATAATACATATTACCAAACAACGTTTTCTCATCTCAGGTTCAAATCTTCTCATTGCAGTACAGACACAAACAAAATAGTAACTAGAATTAATTCATTTTGCTATTGGAGGGTCACAATCACGCATCTCCAGTACATGGCCTCTCTTCACTCAGACTCATTCTTATTACCTGCGGGCTTTTTTTCCAGCCCACATTTCGTAGAATTACAAATATCGAACTGTCTAACATATAGTCTGTCCTTGTTTGTTCGTGATAAGACGATAACACACCGTGTCTGCACTTGAATACAATTTATGATTCGATAGGGTGAATTCTTGACTAGTTGTCAGGGACCTTAAATCTTTGCAGCTCCGAGCTCTGCGTGTACCAATTCGACACAGTCCATTCACCATATTTTATCCGGCCTAGGATACGGTTGACAAAAGCACTGTCCGAGCAACCTTCCCAGAATCCGCCTGACAAATGGTCGTTGACGGGGGTCATTGTTCTAGGCTTACTGACGGGCCTTTCACGCATACAACCGCGTAATGATTTAAACTGTACTGCACGTACATTAATAATATAATTGTGATGTTATCTGGACATTACAGTATATAGGTAACGTGCAGAAAGGTCCTAAAACAATATGTTAGCCGTAGCGTACTTTTTTTCCGACAAGTGGCTGGAAATAATTCATCCATATCTAACAACGCTAAGCAAATGTAAAAAAATACTTTCCAAAACAAGCACTCTAAAACCACAGTATACCTGTAAATATCAAGAAAAGATTGATATCACTACATAAACCATTAGTTACTGTTGTTCATGTAACAAAACACTTACAAGCATGAAGGTATCGTAAAACGTACTGATAAGTGTACATATTTTAGCGTCTTCTCTCTTCTATGATTTTGTTCAATATTTTACTTACAGTATGACAGTGCTGTAGTGAAAATATTGTAGAGCAATGCAATATTATACAGCAAGATTTATCATCGAGAAAAATTGCAAAACTCACTGGATAAAACACAAACGTGAGTTGGGAGACTTTCTCGGAGCATAATTTCTAAGCAGTCTTCTTAGTATACAGCCGGATGTTACCGATCTAAAACTTCTCGTTTCATGGGCTTAAAAGAAATCCTTGCGGCTTTGATTATCCTTATGTCGACTAGTCGCACTAATTGAATAAAAAATAAAAGGAAGACAAAAAAATATTAAAACATTGTGACATTTATGCCTAACCTCTTTGTACTGAATTTTTCTGCTTAGTAAATAATTATTTTTGTATTAATACAATGTTTTTAAAAATTTTCAGAGTACAATTAGTGTAATTAATTGTACTGAGATGTAAATAGAGTTTCACAGATGGTAGTATGCTTAGAATGGGGTAGTAATAGCATCTTAGTTTGTTAAGTCGAGTAATAATGTATCTTTGGTCATGGCTGGCGCGGGAAGGCTCGTGTGAGAGTTCCACGAGTGTAATATGAATATGTTATGTGGAAGAATTTGTATTGTGTGTAAAGTTGAGATTGAGTTTGGAAAGTATTAAACTGAACGTCAGTATTCATTGATTTCTTGAAGTCATTTTAAGAAATCCTAAGTATCGTGGGCATGTTTTCTTGCACGACATCAATTATTGGTAATTAAAAACGAGGTGTTCGGCTTACAGTGTTAGAGGTGGCTCAAAGGGCCAACTAACCACAACACGTCGTAGGTGATAAGCATGTCGCATCATACTACCAAAAAATTGAATATTTAAATTGTAAAATCTTACTCCTAACTGCAGAACAGCAACGAGTAGAGTCCTGATTCATTGTTTGGATGAAGATTAATTAATGGTAAAAAATTATACACGTTTTGAGCACGATTAAGTTGACGTACAATTCTTTTTGTGTTTGTGTTAATGAGGAATAGCAGTGGCTGGTATCTCCAGTGAAAAACGAAGGACTTTTGCATCGTTGAGACGGAGGAAGATGTGGCGCTGTGAAACCAACAGGCTGGTGGAAGCTGACGTCAGTGGAGAACTGTGCCCCATGGGATCACTTGAGTCGGAAGCTGTGCCACCACGCCGCGCAGGGAATAAGTTATTAAGGTCACAGCTTCCGGAAAGAGCCCTCCAAGTGACGAACTGGCGAGGAAAATGAAACCGCACTGAAATCGGAATGTGCCGTCTCAATCTGGGTAGGAAAGAGAAACACCAATTTAATAACCGGTGATTTCTCCGAGTAGTAGTAAAGGTAACGCACTAAAACAAGAGTTATGAACATTTAAGAGGTTAGAGATACCTTTGTTATTGCACTCGTGGTCTAGGTACGCTGTTCACATTGTTCTTCGCTTCACTTTTTAAACGCTTTATATTAGCTTGACCTGTATGTATATATGTATGCATGTATGTATGTACGTATGAATGAATGTAACGGAATTTTACAACTCCAATTTGACCCACATCTAGTTGTTCGAGCTGTTTCAAATTTCGCACATATATTAAGAACCCGTGTCGATACAATAATTTCATAGCAATGTCCTGCTATTCACATTAGATTGACTTTTTGCAAACCATGTGAATGGCTGGCAAAACGTGTCGAAATCAGAAATTTATAATCAGCCGCCCGCGGAATTGAGGACAGTGGTATCTGACATTGGAATATTTTTTGAGGACTTCGTTATATGCGGTAATGAAGTTATCACTGCTGGGTTCTTATCTGATGATAAAATTATGGATTCAGTGGCTCAAAAGGTCGATGTAGATGACGTAGCAGACTCAAGTAATGCACCATACGCTCCGTCGGTTTCTACCAAAGAGGCAACAGTAGCATTAAATACCTCAAGGAATATTATAGAGCAATCCACCAATGCAGGAAAAAAAAAATACTGCTCTCTATTCTATTATATAATGTGACGTGTTGTTGGAAGTGCCTTAATCTATTCATGAATTTATTTTTTTCTATCTCAGGGAATTTTATTTTTAAATTATTTCTAACAAAGGTTTTATAAATAATGAAAAATCATAACAGCACATGAAAAACTAGACTGCCGTAACCTGGAAATATATCCTTATATGGTTTACATTCAAATATGTTCAATTTAACTTATGAACGATTTAACAACAAATACAAACATCTCAATAACACTATCATGGTTATGCTGAAAATGAATGAAGCAAAAGAAATAAATTAGAAAGCAAGCAATGAGACATTTACAATTTACAAACAAAATATTTGAAGTGATCATGAAGCAATTCGATGGATATTAGAGGATCAGTGAACCAGCAGTCAAAATTAAGGGGGAAATAGGTACAATTATAAAAGGC
>CM061920.1:323100872-323366067 GCA_031002005.1 Vandiemenella viatica | reverse complement strand
TAAAGAGTTGTCAGTGTGTGTGTGGCAAGTGAGCCAGACGCGCCAGAAGGTCGCGGTAGCCTGGCGGCGGCCAGGGACAATGGACACCAGCTACCCTTCTCACGCAGTCGGTCAGGCGTATAATCCCTTAGCTCCGGGGAAACGGTAAACTAAGGTGAACAAACTACCCGAGCCCAAGTTTTACGAACGGGGAATTTCGGAGGTCACAGGTGACGGAAATGTCCGAGGCTATCCCGAGTTCACCCGAGTCGAGGAAGACAAGGTTCGCCTATCGTGACAGCCGAAGGGAGGAGCTTAAAAATGGCAGAACCAATCGACAGAGACGTTCCTTTGCATTTTGTAACGATGGTGTATTTTTTTTCATGTACACCACGAGTGTAAGAGGAGGCTTTTTCCGGCGGACGCTAGAGAGAGGACTTGGTTCCGAGCCTTCAGAGGAGAAGGAGCGGATCTGCCGAAGCTGGAGATCGCTCTTGGCTTCGAACCTGAGGGTTAATAAGCGTGTTGTACAGTGAGGTCACTGTGCACGCATCCATTGCGTTTGCACGGACGTGGTGCTTTGTCCGCTATAGCCAAGGGGCTATAGTACTTCCGCCGTCGCGGGAAATACATCGCCGTCACGGTAATCATCCTACAAGTGCAGTGTGGTACTTTTATTCGGTCATTGAGTACAGCCCTGTAACGGCCACTGAATGATTAGGAGTTCTCGCACCCCCAAATATTGAGCTAGCTGGGGCAGACTTTCTTAAAGCCACACTTGGTGGATAATATAAATTATCCTGGCGCCCGGCATTTGAGATTGAATACAGTTGATGCCAATACTGTGTTTGATTTATGGTTCCCCTATCATTGTGAAGGGAGCTTTCATTTAAACAAATCAAGTGTGTAGCTTTCTTGCTTGCCAATTGACATTGGGAGTTTGTTTCAAGATTAATTTAAAGGTGGTTGTATTTTGAGGCTTTTGTTTATTTGTTAATATGTGTTGGCAATTGTAAGAAGAGGCTTTGCATAGTTCTTTTTATCATATTTCAATGTGTCAATGTTAACGATAAATAAGCCTCGCCTGTACGCCATTTGAGTACCAAATAATTAGCGGCCTAAGGTTTCTTTTAATCATATAAAAAGAAGTAAAAGGTTTTCACCCTTACCTCCCCACCCGCGCTAAACCGCCACAGGGTATCACCGTTTTTGTCACAGCCGAAGGAGTTGGTTATTGTGACTTACCTTTTCCTTACATTAAAGTGTTAAGACGATTTAAATGTGGCGCAGCGTAATGTCAGTTTGCGTCTTTCCACGTGTGGAGTGATCAGTGTTGGTGTACAACAGTCAGTGAATGAGGCACCTGCCTGAGAAGGGCACACTGTCAGTGCACTGTCGAAGTAAACAAGGCACGATTCAGTGCATGTGTCATACATCAGAAAAAAAAAGAGAGGAAAAAATTGTTGTCAAAATATATTGTAACTCAATTTGTAATTTCTTGGTTATATGTCATGGATCTAAGCAAGGACATATGGACATTGAAAGGTTTGATGATTTGTTTCATGCTGTTTCAGACTGTGTGTGTGTTATTCTTAATATGTATGTAATTGTGTTAGTTTAAGGATAATCAAGCAGCCACCCAGACTTCCCCTTTTGTTTGGTAAACATTTAATCTTGTATTTTTTTGTAAAATGTTTCTATGTATATGTGAACAAGTGTGGTTTGTGATGACAAAAGTCGGTGCTTTGTCAATGCCGACTTTTGCCACATTGTAACGGTGGGGGTGTAACGTAACCATGAACGTTACGGTTATATTTGGAGGGGATAGTGTAATCTGAGAGGTATGTAAGGTCTTTGGCGGTGGGCGAGCGCGGAGCGGGGGAGTCAGTGATAGTCAGTGGTAACGTACGGAACAGCCGGCGGGAGCGGAAGGTTTACGGCAGTGTGTTTATCCCGTGAATACATCGTACGGCCGCTTGGCGTGTGTTCCGTACTAAAGAACACTGTGGGATGTGTGCTAAAGTATATGTTGGACTATGAAGGTTCTTCCGAGTGACCTGATTCAATATAGACTGTGTTTAGTAAACTACTGCAGAATCGGACTATGGCGATTGTTTGTTAATTAGTTTCGAGAATTGTGCTCACTGCTTATTTATGTTTTGACTGTACTTGAATCTGCTATCTTCGGTGACGAAGAAACATTAGTATTATTGTCTGGTGGCATGCTTGTTGACTGTGTAGTCTCAGAGGAATAAATCTACGAAAACTAGTACGCATTTGTGTTCTTCTTCTGTGACTTTAATTAACCAATTAGCATAGCCGAAAGACTGGCGACCGCACGGCAAAACGAACCTTTAATTAAAAGAGTAATTAGTGGTGGAAGAAAGCTTAAGAAAAATCGTGTTAGGAAGTGTAGCTGCTCAATTGCTTCAACGAACTTTTAACTATACAAACACGAATAGCGTCGAGTACCCGTTACAACTTCTTTTGGAATGTCTAAGTACAAAATCGAAGACCTGGCTGATGAGCGGTGGGGCATTATTACTATTATTAACCTTCAAAATTTTTATTTCCTTTTGAAATTGTGGTTCATAAACATTGAAAAAAATATATTTGCGGCAAGCTGAGGTTTGCACAGAGTAAAATTTACACCTAGAAAAAAATAATTTTGAAAAGGCAGGACATTTTGGTGTGACTTTTTACCTGCCAGAAAATCGGGAATATCTGAGGCCGCCGATATACTTACTGCTCACTCGCACAAATTTACCGTAGATCGTGCTGGTAGCTCAGTGATTACGACGCTTGCTTTCTAAAGTTCCGCGAAATTTTTTGTCGTATGAACCGTTGTTCGGATTCCATGTTAAGCTGTAGGTTCCACAAATTCAGGGGTGGAATTCGTGTGAAATCATAGGCTACCTAGCAATGCCGTAAGCGTTTACTTTTTTTTCCCCTTATATCGATCCTCAGGCTTTGATTCTCTCGCAGTCAGCTTGTGAGTGATCTATACTAATAATAATATAAATGCGGAAATCTCTGTTAAGTTTTGACGACTAAATGGCAATACTGATATTGATGTGATTTAACAAGGATATATTTTGCATCTTTAGGAAGGACACAGAATACTTTTTTCAGTATGAATAACAGTTTTATCATGAAATTTTGATAACTTGTCAAATGGTGACAGACAAACGGATGCATGTGTAAGTCTGTAATGTTACATCGGTTGCTCAGGATATGCTTCTCCCACAGTAAGTTAATGGATGATCTGTTAATAAATTTCATTTATTGACTTAACTTATTATTTATTATAGATGTCCATTTGCGTTGCACCGTAGTATTACTTTGTGTCTACCTAAAGGTTTCTGGCATCAGTTTATTTTGTCTTTGTTTCTTGGCATGCTTCGCAGGAGTAAACCGGACCTAAGGTGTAGCTCTAGCAGAGTACGAGCAGCTTAAGTTATTAGAATCCAAGAATCTGATGCTGAAGAAAGAAGTAGGAAATGTAGTATCAAAAGAAGTGGAAGTAAAAATGGGTGTGCCACAGGGTAGCGTATTAGGACCATTGCTATTCATTATTCTAATGAATAATTGTGTTGATTGTTTACTATCTGAAATTAGATTGTTTGCAGATGACATAATGCTGTATAAAAGAATCAAAACGATAGAGGATTGTAAACAGTTGCAGGGTGATCTGGACAGGATATCTAATTGGGTTGGTAAACATGGAATGAAGATAAATGCAAAGAAGAGTCAGCTTATTAGATTCACAAATAAAACATAAAAGGTTAATTATGAAGAATTGCTTGCTGAAGACTTGAAATGTAAATATCTTGGAATTGCTTTTGATAACAAACTTAACTGGGCAGGACACATAGGACAGGTGGTAAAGGTTTCAAAGTTCTGCACTTGTTGGAGAGAGTGATGAGGGGATGTACGAGAGAAGTCAAGGAATTGGGTTACAAAACTTTGGTCAGACCATTGCTCGAATATGGTAGTGTAGTATGGGACCCTCATTTTACGTATCAAATACAGGAGTTGGAGAGGGTGCAAAAAAAGGGCTGCTAGATTTGTTTCTGGAAATTATCGCAGAATGCAATCAGTGACGGATATGATAAAGGAGCTGGAATGGGATTCATTGCAAGACAGGAGGAGGATGAGGAGGGTCATGGGAGTGTACAGGGCATATACTGGCGATGAGGCATGGAAAGATATTGCAGTAGGTATGAAAAGTAGTGCATGGAAGGGAAAAGATGACCATGACCACAAGCTGGTACTCGATTTCAGGCACAAGGGTGTGGGAAGATTCTCTTTTTTAGGTGATGGTGTCAGGGATTGGAATGAGTTACCAAGAGAAATGATGAATAATTTACCGAAAATTTTAAAAGAATTTAAAGATAAAATTTGTAGAGGGCAAATTTAGGTAGGTGCAGGATAGGGGGAAGATGGGTGTGTAGGGAAATTGCCACCGGAGCCTGTGCTCCATTGCAATTAAATTAAATTAAATTAAAAAAGAAGATAAAGCTGAAATTGAGGCTCTCCTCGCTCGGTTAAACTCCCATACCACCCCGTTCCTTGTTTTTTTTTATTTTTAAACATGTTGAAAATTGTTCCTCTTCATGAAGCAGATTCGACGGTAGAATGGAATAGTGATGGCTTTCCCGTCATATTATGCCGATTCGGTGTTGTCTGGGACAAATCTTAGTTAACTTACAGCTTTCTGTATCCAATTCTAGCAATTAAATTCTAAGTCCATGCGTACAAAGTCGCAGGTAACAGCTAATATCTTATATTACTGTTTTACTGTTTTATAATTTATTAAAATATAATTTATTAAAAGTACACTGAACAGTTAATACACAATTCTTTTTTTATCTGTTCCACAGAAAGAGGGACTTGTTGGGGAAATTCTGCATCTCGCTAAATATTTGCCAGCTTCACGGGTGTATTTTATCATGGATTATCGCTCAAGTTATCCCGCGGACAATTTCGAGGCCACACACGATGTCGTGTGTCTAGTTGTATCGACACAATGGACGCAGAATTGCAGCGCAAAGGTCTCTCCCATTCAGCAGACATAAATAATTCAGCCAGCACTAACGGAACCTAATCGCTACTCTGTAAATATTTGATTGCTCGTTCGACTGCGAAAATGTCGCCTCGGACGTTAAACATGAAACGATATATTTTTGTTTCTAAAGAACAGGAATACGCGGTTCTCTCCCCAATGAGAACGAATCGGCGTTCTATGTATTTATCCACCAACTACTTTTGACCATTAGATTTAAAAAAAAAAAGGAACTAGCTACATAAAGAACAAGAGATCTAACTTTAAAGTCTCAGAACACGTGGCAGCTTTATCCCGATACAATGACTGTATTCTTGAGCGTGCATCAGTGTTGAATTTCAAGCAATATTAGCCGAGATCTGAAGTTAGGTTGAAATTCAGCCTGGTTTAGACTGACCATGGAGACATGAATGTTGCATTCATCATCTCTTCGCGCATGGCAGAATAGTTCAACAAGCCCTGACATGAATCAGAACTAATATTATAGGGTGCTGTGTAAGGTATCGTACGTGGATTGCAATATTTATTTCTAATTTGTGTTGCCTTCATGAACCACGTATTACTGACGTTCTTGGTTCATCCGCAAGCACGTAATTCGAACTTGATAATGTAGTTTCTTGTTGACGACACCAAGATCTCTCTTTTTAGACTACCTTTAGTAACGAATTTTACTGCCACAAACTAGATGAACATAAGTAGAGTGGTTTAACCTATCTTTCTGTTGTTGTTTTTTAAAGTCACAACATCCACTGTGCGGTTCCAGATCGGAATACAATCAATGTATTCTAGCGAGGAAGTGCAAGATTTATTTTTTCAAACGATAGTACTGGCGGATTAGTGATTGAAATGCAATATGGTCCAAAATGACAACCAACAGTCCGTGGTACAGCAATAAGGCACCGAAAGTATTTCCACATATACTGCGATTTATGCAATATAGACCAGAATTGTACGTAATTAACAAACTGTGGTACTGTATCAAATATGAGAAGTTAAAGAATTTTTAAAAAATACGAGGGAATTACTACCTTATTATTTCAACCACATAAATGTAGTTTCATCTGTATCACGATCTGTCACTGATTCTCTTCACAATAAAAGAAACATCAAAGATATGAAAAAACCAAGATGATCTGTTGTTTCTCACGGTCATAGATAGAAACTTGTGTCTATATATTTTGCTGAATCAGAAGAAGTGACAAAAACAAGCAACGTACAAATAAACGAAAATACATTCTATAATCTGTAAGTTTTATTGCATCCAAAATATTTTATTCTGATTTCAGAAGAATTTTCACCTACGAAAGTCCATCATAAACGCATTTCGTTTTCATTGAAACGAAAACATTTTTCGCATAATGATATACTGTCAATGAGAAACTGCATACTATTTAACACTAGCGAACAACATCATTCGATTATGAACAATATACCTCAAACAATAATAGATTTAGTAATAAAAATACACATGATGCATGGTTGGGCTATAAAGTTCTACCACTATTAATAACAATAGTAATATATTGTCAAAAAGATTAACACAAATATAAATTTGTGAACGTAAAAGTATAAAAGAAGACTACAGTATATAAATATTGTGGAAAACCATTCTATGATCTTCTATATATTTAGCCTGAAATTGCGAAATGTTGATTCCGTGTGATGAATATGATTTATGGCAGATCATCAAAAGCTGCATTTGGAACCATTTTACATTATGTTCTGGGGTCTTGATTACTCTAAAGTTGCAGTGCACATATGTGACTGGGTGGCCCAATTTGGCGTTTAGTCTATTTACTGATTTCCACACTTTCCATCTCTCTGTGTATCTGTCTATCTGAATACTTCGTGACTACTCCCTGTGTCCATCTTTCGACGATTCCAACAAGTAAACAAAAACCAATTTTTCCATTATCTTGTATTATGCAACTATAGCGAATCATAACATCAGTTCGATACATGTTGGAAATTTGGCACTGCTTTATCATATTTCAATTTTAGGCAACTATCAAATATTTTGTAAGTTCTAGTTTTTGTAACTGAAACATATTTAATTAACAGACGAAAGTGTTATAATAGCAGCAGAAACACCAGAACCAAATGTATGATCCTACAACAAATCAGCTCAGTGCGGATTTATGTATAATCCCAGCTACACACACTTATGATAAACTGAAAAAATCAGCTAAAAACTGTATTATGAAGGCATTAAACGTGTTTTACTTAATCCAAAAAGTTGGATGATTTTACAGTTATGCGAAAAGATCGTAAGGTAGTTCAATCCCTTCCTAATACTTGATCAGACGAACTTGATCATATAAAAAACAAATTTCCCACGTATAAGACTGCGATTATTTATTTCGTTATTACTCCTTAATACATTCATAGTGTCGAACGGAATTCCAGTCTACCACTGGAAAATATGCCACCCAGAAAGTATGCATTATTCTAGATTTTTATGCTAACCTATTTTCCTCACCTCTGAAACGAATTTCCAGTGAAAGCTGATTTTCGGGATAGTGATTCTTCTTTAACGATTCCTTAGTTTTACTTGAGGACTAGAAATAATTCATTAATGTCGATTGAATAATACTTTCTTAATCATATTTGTGAACTATCCTGTAAAACAACTATTTTTTATGGTTCTGTACCTCCTGAATGAAAGTCGTATCAAAAAAGAAATCAATGTTTAAACGCCTGCATGTCACAACCTCATAACTTTTGAAACCTGTAACCTAGAAACTCTTAATTGCATTCCGCTTTTAGTTCTTAATACCATAACGTGAAGTTTGAAAAATAAAACATAAGGGTTAAAATAATTATAGGAGCTTGAACGAGAATTTTTTAGTTATATAATGTTCATGATATCAAATGAAAGCTGAAAACCCGCCGAATCTCACAATGTTATACTTTTTTAATTATTAGTTTCCTTCTACTTGTGTAAGCTTTTGGTTAAAAATCATAAAAATCTAATTCCAAATTTATTGGATAAAATATTCTTTAAAATTTCCTGAAAATTACAGGAAAACTATAATTTGTATTTTTAAAAAAGGCACATCAGTATATATATATATAAAACAATTAACGGAATCAGATAGTAAATATGTTATGAAAACACTTTTATTAAAAAATTTCAAAACATGTATATGAATCACCATATTTTATTCAACTGAAATTATATATTATGGTCCTCAGGCATAATTTTAAAAATTCATTCTAACTGAATTAAAAATGTCATAATAATAATAAATAAATTATTAAACGTTTTCACATAAAATCAACACCGTACTGTAACTATATACTGTTATAAGTGACTGTAGCCTGTAAACTTTCTAAACGCACAAATATTTCAGCGTCTGTAAATAAAATAAAAGATTTTTCCATGTTATGAGGATATGATTGCACTGTTACTAGAATAGTCCACTTGCTAAATACGTTTCCAGTCAGTTTCAAAGATAGCTCCTTTTCTTTACAAATTAAGTTAGAGACCATTTTCCGAGGGTTTTGTTGTGAGTGGAAGGGAGAGCGATCGTGCTGACAACAATATTGGTAGGGTTGGTAAAATAAGAACTAACGACAATTTCAGCTGTCGGGTCCTAGTTTTTTGTTTGTTTTATTTTCTGTATGTAGGTCGCTGACACAGTGTAGCATTCAGCCCACAGTAACATTATTATTTATTTTGTTAAAAAACGTTAAGAGTCTAGTCAATACATTAACTCGCAGTGTCATAACTGTTTTCCGAAGGAATTCAAAATATGTTTTTAGATTTGTTATGTTATAATGACACAACACAGTGTGTTATAATTATAAATATTAATATGTTATCTACACATAGAAAAAAATAGGCTCTTATAAATTATTCGTCCGTAGCATTATTTTTTAACATTTTATTATTCCTCGGGTTGAAAAAGACTCAAAACCGCTGATATGTATAAATAATTTGATTTAAAAATAACTTGCAAATTTTTTAGTAAAAACTTTTACAACATTTTTAGTGGCTTGAACTTAGTACATTACCTGCGCACGTAATTCTCGATGGGCCAGACAATCTGGACGCAATTATTTTTTGTAGTAGATCGACAGAACATTTGAATGAAACTGCTTGTCTTGATGAAACACGGAGCCGGCTTATCTTGATGCCAGAGTCTGCTCGCCAGGTAGGAGATTTCCCCAAGGTGAGAGCAGACGCGAAACACAATTATTGTGTCGCCACAGTAATTTGATGACGCAAGCAAAATGGCGGGGTCGCCACGGCTGAGACGAGAGCAAGGCGATGCCGCCCCCGCGTAATCACGCTTAATGACAAACGAAGAAAGATGCGCAAACAGACGCCTAATTGGATTTCTGAGAACAAGGTCACAGTGAAAAACGAAGCTTCGCTGTCTAAATCTACGGGAACGGGTTTCTTAACTCAGACCCCTCCAAGCTCAGTTTTACTTAGGAGCGTCGTAAATCCACAAAGGTATATAATCCTTTATAGCAGCAGCTACTGTTCCAGCCGCTGCCTTCAATCATCGATCAACACATCAAAATATCGAATTATCTCGAGAGAATACGACGACATGGCGTTGCACCCGTTGATAACAAGATGTCTGTGCCACGAAGAATCTAATTGAGAGTTATCTGAAACTGGGTCAGAAACGACAATGCCAGGGGCAAACTGCAAACGGTGAACTCTGACAAAATTTATTTAATTTTAATCTCTAGAAACTAATATAAGTTTATTTCCAAATACAGTATATTTATTTCTAACCACAACATAGAACAAACCGAAGTTTACTGTCAAGGCTGATAAGTTTTAAGACTGCCATTGAAGCTTGGTGCTTCAGTTGTTGGCAAGGTATTTTTGAACATTTTAAAAATAATATTCAGAACTGACAGTGTGAAGAATATGGCTAGCAACTGTTGCGGTTATGATGTGGCGAAACTAACTAAAGATAATACTCCAAATAACTGTGATTTATATTTCATTAGGACTTAACACCTCGACGATATCGTGGTCAGTAGAGTCTGGTGGGGAATCGGTGAAAGAGAATGAAGAAACCATCCCGGTATTCATCTGGAATGAATTCGAGAAACGACCAACCATGTTTCGTAAGAATACTAGTTAAATCGATCAGTAGAGGTTCCATGAGGCTATCAGCCACGATTCAGTTAGAGGAGCCAATAGTAAAAAGAAACTCAATAACTTTTGCTTTTTTGGATATTAAAAGTACGGGGTGAGTCAAAAGTCCTTGGACACCTTCATAAGTTGGAAGAGTGAAGGGAAAACTGAAAAGTGATGATGGGAACAGAGGTCACTCTTCCAACTTATGAAGGTGTCCAAGGACTTTTGACTCGCCCTGTATATTACAAATAGTGAGCGAAAATAGAAGCTAAAAGTAACACTCAACTCACTGCAACAAAAAATTTATAGGAAATGCCTTGAAGGAAAGAAGGATGTTTTTAAACATCGTGAGACCAAAATAAATTATTGAGGGCACAGACGATGGAGTGCCACAAAATTTTATATAACCAGCAGTCATGTTTTATCTATGTGCTAACCGTGTAAGAGTACCAAATGATGATTACTTAGTCGAATTTTCTAAAGAGAGAGCTTAGTTCAGCGTTTGTGACCGATGCTGAATTTGCTTTGCGAGGTTATTTTCATTTTGGCGGAAAACGAAAAACGTTACTCTTAATTAAGAAAAGGCTGCAGCTTCTTTTATTTTACTAAGAAGAATACGTGCTTTTATCATCTATTCAGACTAAATATAGACAGATCTCGTATAGGAACGAAAACCTCACCACCTGAGTGGACTGAAATTGTTATTTTATCATCATATAATGCAGGTTTCAAATAGGAGAACCTACAGTTATACTGAACTGAAGTATGATGTTTAGATGTTAACAACAAGATAATTTTCAAAACTGTCAGCAGAGCAAGTTTTTTTTCTTATAGATGCCAGATATGAGGCAATACAGCAGTATCCGAGATTTAGTACAAACAATGTTGTGGATTTGCTGTCTCTGAATGCAGAGGTGGCTCTAAGAATTTTCCAAACCTGGGCAAAAACTGTGAGATTGCCGCCCCTTGGAATATCGAACACTAAACATTTTTTGCCGCCCCTATTGTCGCCATTCCTGTGTAGCCACCCCATTTTACGAGTAGCTACCAGCGCCAGAAGAGGAACTTAAAAAAAAATCTCCGCAACATGAATTCATGAATTTCCGTCCTTTAAACACGATTTTTCCACCCACTGAATTTGCCGCCCAGGGCAGGTGCCCCGTTTTTCTCTACCCCCCCCCTTCCGTACCACTATTTCCGGCTCTGTCACAATGAAATTAGAAGAACAAATAAATATTTACATGCCATGTCCGCAACGTGAGATAGCAAAAATCGCAGCAGTAGAAAAGGAGTAGATATTCAGAAGCTGAAAATTTGAGAAAAATTAGTGCTGAAGAAAAATAAATGAAGCACTTCGAAAAACTTTATTATGCAAACCAAAAAACTACGCGAAAATACAAGATATTTAGAATAATAATAAAATAAAATGATCAAATACTTTAAAAAACTATAAATAAATTGAAGTGGCTATATTTAATTTCTCTTAGGTCGCGCCAGGTGTGAGAGCAAAGTAGGTTTTTCCTCACATGTTAAAAAATACATTACCTAACGCAAAACGGCTCTTCTACCAGCAGCTGAACTGTACACAAAAACACCGCGAGGTCTGAGATAAAATGGAACGAGGCAGTCACAGTACAGTAGTTGCTGTTGCAACAAAGCCGAAGTAACTTTTGGGCTACTTATTCTTCTCAGAAAGATAAAACACAATTCCGTTTTGTTTTGACTACTGTATGATTGTTTAGAAGTGTACGTCAAACAATTATGGGAATGATGTGTGCCGTAAGTCCTGAAAGAGGCCTCTTAGAACAAGACAGTCAGAACTGTCGGAAATTAATTTTAGTGAAATTAAGGTTTCAGATAGAACTTTCACAACGAAGAATTTGATAGTCAAAGATGGGGTTAAAATAAGGCTAAATTATAGTGTCGCCGTCAGGCATAGCTGAATCGAATGTGGGCGATGATTTAATAATAATTACCGTCGACGCTTCATAGACAGAGGCTAGGATTTCATGGAAGGAGACCAGAGTTAAAGAGATACCGGGAAAGGGTGGTTTAGCGAAGCCACAGCAAGAGGTACATTAGCGGCAAACCGAAAATTTTGGCTCGGCAGCAGAACCCTTCGGGGATTTCCCGGTCAACAATGTCTCACAGGCACTAACTGGTTAGTATGTCATATACAACCTTCATCATGTCTGGAAACAAGCGACCTTTTGTTTCTTCCAGTAATACTTATGAACGGTCAAGTCAACTGGATGAAAGATACCATGATTAACGTCATGGCCGGATGTTTTGAAAAGGGCTTTGGTGTCCATAATATTTTCATCTGTCGTTGAAGGTGAAACAGTCTACTACAACCTTGTGCAATATGTAGAACTACATCTTCTATATCTATAAAACGAAAACCGGATAAATTTAACTTATAAAAACTCAGAAACTACTAAGCAGATTTTGATGGAGTTTTCACCGTTTAAAACTTAGATTCTCAATTGAGTTGTTTGTTATTTCTTATGTTTCAACATTACATAACGCATGAGCATTAAATGAAATTCTGAACGTATGGTGACAAATCCCAAAGATATAACGACAAGATGTTGCATACTTCGCACTAAACATACAATACAATGTCTCTGACAATAGCCTGTAAAGAAAACAATAAAATCTCTTTACAATTATAAATATTTTGCACACTAAACAGAACTTGAAATATTATTTTAATTACTTCGGGATATTCAGTTTTTAAACTACTTAAATGGCCGTATTCAATGCGAGAAATTAATAACTAAAAAACAACAGATATTTTCTTTAATCACAATCTCGGTCAGCACGACTACAATGTCTCTGGCTATCATGGTGTTTTTTTTCTGCTCACAATAAAATGGCGCCGCAGTTTGTGTGTATATATATATATATATATATATATATATATATATATATATAAAATACCTGATATTCAACTGTACAGGTACGGAATACATTTTAATATTGAGCACCAGTGCTAGATGAGCGTTATGAGAAAATGTTTAGCGCCAACGGCAGTCAGCGTAATAAGACAAATATAATGTTTCATAATGCAAAAACTAAGTCGATTCAACAGTTTTCAGATATTGCTAACCTATTCGCAAAAAAAATGCGTCGTAACGTCTTAAGACAGATTAAATTTTAACTTTGACGCCAAGCTTTCAAATTCTGAAAATCCATTCAAGATCTGTATTTTCTGGGTGATGCCGGAATAAACAGACACATTACATATACATTCTTATGTATGTGGTATGTATTAATGAGCCTACGGCCAATTTTCGAGATGCAGATGCCGTTAGGTTAAACTGTAACCTGAACTAAAATTAAAACTGACATATCGTATCAAAGCATCCAAACCACACCATTCTTAGAACTGTGCTTCAAAACCACCGTTTAGTTTAGTACCGCAAATGAACGGTACGAAATCAAAGAAGCTTGGTAGGCATGAATTTTTCGAACGAATAAAAATAGTGAACGGGTAAATCAACTTACACCCACTCCTTTTTTGGTGTGGGTGCGGGTGAACCTAGATTTTCTTTACCTCCGGAAATTAATGGCGAGAATTGTATGAAACTTGGTAGACGTTTCTAACTGAGTGAAAAAAAAATTAAAAAAATTGTATGGTAAATCAACCAACTAGACAGGGCAACGCCGGGAACTCTGCTAGTTCACTATAACCATGTAAGTAAATCAGTGCGTATTAAACTAATTGAACAAAAAAATTAACAACTTAGTGTGTAAGAGAATCGTTAACAATAGGGTATGTCGTAAAAAAGAACTATCTTTACAGAGAATGATTTAACGATAAGAGCTTAAGGACGGATAACTGTTGTGAAATTTACTACCTTTTAACGGTCAGACAAAAGTCCACCTTTCCTAAAACACGATTCTTAGAGCCACGACCGCCATTTGGTGCCAACATTGTTGACAATATCCGAATAAATCAACTATACCTCTGTATTTTGTCCTTCATGTAGGAGTGGAATAAATTTTTATAGTAACTGTAATTGGGAAATCGCATACATATTCCGCCATTTAAGGGTTGGTGAATCATACATTGTCTGGGGTTCCCCAGGGAAGCGTGATAGGTCCTCTGTTGTTTCTCATTTACATTAATGATTTGTGCGACATAATAAGAGGGATGAAAAGATTATTTGCCGATGATGCTATTATTGATTGTGAAATCAAAACCTAGGACTACTGCTCTTTGTTACAAGACGATGATATGAAAATAATTGCATGGAAGTTCGAGTTAAACGCTGAAAAGTGCCAAGTCATGCGTGTAAGTGAAAAGGTGACACCATTTAGCTCTGAATATACAATTAATGGTACTGTCCTCAGAATGGTAGATTCCGCTTAATACCTAGGGGTAACAATTCGAAATAATTTGTGGTGGAATGAACATATCGAGAATGTGATTGGGAAAGCAAATCGTATGATCCGATTTCTAGGTCATAATTTAAAACAATGCACTCCGGAACTTAAATCGATTGCATGCAAGTCAATAGTGCGTCCTCACTTAGAATATTGTTGTTCTGTATGGGGTCCCCACAAAAAGGGCTCAATGGAGGCATTAAGAAGGTCCAAAGAAGAGCCGCCCGATTCGTGACAGGTATATATAGTTGAAGGGAAAGCGTAAGTGCGATGTTGAAGGAGTTAGGTTGCGAAGACCTGGAAGCTAATTGAAAAATTCATGACTGACGTATTTCGGAATGACAGCAAACAAATATTGCTACCAGTAACATTCATATGACGGTGAAAATAAGATGGGAAAAATCAGAGCCAGAACCGATTCATTTCTGTACTCATTTTTTCCACGAGCGATTAGGGAATGGAATAGAAAGGATTTACCGGGCGAATAAACTTAAAATCCGACAGGAGTAGCTCTCGATAAATCACTCCGGTCATCCTGATCTGAGTTTTCCATGGTTTTCCCCAATCACTCCAAGTGAATGCCGCGATGTTTCCTCACAATAGCCCATGGACGCTTCCTGCCATATCCCGTATATCCTTTCTAAACTATCACCCTTTCGGATACGTGTAATCTCCCCCTCCCCCACCACACATTTTTAGCGAATCGCTGAGTAATAATAACTTGTGTTTAATTTGTAAATGTTTACCTGTGTACCTAATGTTTCTGATAAGAGAATAAAAATATCTGATCTACTGGTTTCTGTAGATGTAAAGAAAGCATTACGTTGCCTGGGTTATAAATATTATCTATCTTGAATCACAGCTCCAGTCACGTTTTAGAAAGTTGCTAATATGTCTGACACCTCTTTTCTAATCCGGGAAAGAGTTTGGAGGCAAGTGCAGGAAGGCCATTTCCTATTCTGTTCTAATATCTTTGTGAAATAAAGCCTAGCAAAAGCTCATTTGTCTAGTCCATGTTGGTTTGGTCTATCTGCTCTCAAAGTCAGTTCCTGAAACCTTCAGGCTGCCTTCCAGAAATTGGAATGAAACACGTCTTATCATTTTCATTTGCACAATTCCTTCTTTAATGAAATCAGTTCCCTCCAAACGTAAGGTCGTTACCTTTCCGCAAATTAGGGAACCATGACGTAACATCTTATCAAATCCCATGTTTGTTCCGAAAAAATTAATCGTTACTCTATTTTTGTTTATGCCTTTATGCCTCGTCTACACCGACGTCATTACAGATTGAAAAGAAATGGGGCCAAGGAATGGGGAAAAAATTGGGCCATAGTTTTATAAAGGATCCATTCCTGCATTTGGTTGGAGTGATTTCGTATACAACAGTATCTCTGGATTTGTTTTGTATTAAACAGTGGAAATACGTTATCCGTGGGGGTTGCATCTGTACCTAAAGCACCTAACAGCGCTTACATTTATTTGCTGTATTAGCTTAATAACCTTACCGAACCTGAAGGATGAGTATAATAGTAACGTTCTAGCCAGTTCAGGAGGATATGTTTTTTATTCCCCGTCCAGCTACCCAGATCTCGGTTTTCCATAGTTTCCAAAAATCAATGCAAGTTAATACGCGGATGTTTCCTTCAAAACGCCATGACCCAATTTATTCCCGTTCCTTGTCACCCATCACCCTCTCCAGGTTTCAATTACCTCGACGTCGATGATCCGTGAAGCCAAAGAAAAAAAATTAAAGAAATCGAATACTATAACACTTCGATCA
This sequence comes from Vandiemenella viatica, assembly GCA_031002005.1. NCBI lineage: Eukaryota > Metazoa > Arthropoda > Insecta > Orthoptera > Morabidae > Vandiemenella > Vandiemenella viatica. Next base: position 323,349,744 of record CM061920.1, on the reverse strand, counting down.
CTCACTGAGAATAGTTCATAGGGTTGTAACGGAAATCATCTTTTGGGATGCTGATGTGGATGTTGTTTGCTTGACATCCGCGGATGCTGATGTTTTTCGGAAGCGGAAGTGGAAAAATAAATTTATAATTATTTTGATATTAATATTTTATCGGAAATAAACTTAAAATCAAAATGAGTATGTTTTTTATGCCAAATTCTACATTATTTTAGAAGCAACGTCTATTTCTATATAATAATGGCACACTGATTTATTTTTTTGCCTAATATTTCAACAACAAAAAACATGGTATGATGTTACAAGCGGATTAAATTATTTATATAACTATGCACGTGTCTAAAAAATCAATCTTTGTCATGTGAACTTTGCGGAGTTCGCGCCACGCCTCCGCACATCTCCGTGCCCGCGAATAGTCTTTCCACCGCTCTAGCGGCCCGTTCACAGTTCAACTTGTAGGACCTAAGTTCATCCGATTTTCTATAAAGAACTCTTTATGGTCCGTAAAAGGGATTAGAGGACTACAAGCAGGACGTGTTGGATGTTGAGACTCCCAAACAAACAACACGGATCCTTACTGTCCAAGAAGCTATGGCGTTGGATCATGACTGGAGGAAACTTCCTGCGAGTGTGCGATGAGGACACATGGTGTGCCGCGAGAAAGTAGGAGTGGAAACGATTGCTTGGAACATTTTGTTAGACCCCTCTTATTAGCTCGAAAGGGTGAGCGCATCCTACCATAGTTCTACACAGATGTTCTTTAAGTGGTACTGTGAAGCAGCCGCTTTACTTTGCATGCAAGTTCAAACTTGTAAATTCATCGTTTAGGTAATAACTAGAGATGAAACAGATATCCGGCAACTATCCGGTATTCGGCCTATCCGGCCAATATTTACTATCCGGCCGGATACCGCATAGTACGTTAATATCCGGAGGATATCCAGCGGGTATCCGATTGTCAATAAATTACGAAAATTTCAAAAAAAAATTCTTTAAATTCACAAATGATAAGTATGAACTAAGTCTAAACACAAATAAAAACATTGTCTTCAAATCAAAATAGCGTTTATTATTGTTTTTAACATAAAAAATTGGTACTTGTACTGAATGAACATCAATTTCTCTGTAATAAAAGGCAATAATCAGTTTTGCTTGTCCTCGTAAACAAGGACATGTTCAAAGAAAAGTCTTTTGCTATATACACTACTGCAAGGCGCTGGAAAATAAATTCTAGCAAATTTTGTCATATTCTGGTACTCTGTTGCATTCGGTGACCATCAAATAAAAGGGGCACCCTTCCGATCAATTAGAGATGACTTTAAATAAAAGTAAATCTCGCTGGTAATCACTTTTTTTCTTTTTCTTTTTCTTTTTCTTTTTGATACTGGCAATCTCGCTAAACAGTTCCAGAAGGTGGCGTGAGCTTCGTGAGTCAGTTGATTCTGTCTCGCCTCTTTAGGCCTTTTAACAGACGTTGAGGATGAGCTGCTACTGGCGGAAAATTCCTCGCAAGACATTTTTATAGATTTCAATAGAATCTTCTGACGAGCTTCAGCAAACTCCAATAGTATGTCTTGAATCTTGGCTCTAGGAAGGTCGCAATCTATTTATTTAAATCTTCACTTAAACCGAAACGTATTTTTAATTCAGTTTTTAAAGAGTGTTTTATATATGGTAAGCAAGGATTGCTTTGTGCTTTATCATCGTTATCTAACGATTCTGATATAGTCAACTGCTTTTGTTTCAATGTCAAAGATGAACTTGTCCCGGGGATGTCTAAAGGCAGTATAGGCACGATAGAGGCTGTAGCTTTCCTCATTTCATAAAAATTTGCTAGATGTTTCATTTTCAAGTGGTTTTTCATGGCAGAGGTATATGGTCGAAGACAGAAAAAATACGTCATTATATTTTCTTTAATCTTTAAGTCCTCAAAGAGAAAAAGTAAATGATTCAAACTTCGCCTCAAAACGCGCCTTGCGAAAAGTAATTCAAAATCTATAACTTATTGTCATTATTTAAGTCAAAATATTCTCAAATAGGCGATCCATTCTTTACTGACAATATTTTTATTTTCATTAACCTCAAATAACAACGTTCAGCCGGATATACGGCCGGATAACCGGTATACCGTATCCGGCCAAACAACTATCCGTTTCATCTCTAGTAATAACAACGTTCAGTTCATAGATATTTTTGTTGCAAATTCATCATAAATAAACAATCATGTTGTTGTTAGCTAAGCGACGATAGGCAGAATCTCGTTTAAAGAGAAAAGAATAATATACATTGAAATGTAAACAAAACATCCGCTATACATCCGCAACAATTATAGCGGATGTAGGATTTCAAGCGAAAGTTCCGCACTTGCGGATGCGGAGATCCGTAATATCTCTAATTCATACTGAGTAACGCGGCTTAAAGCGTTCAAAGGTCTGTGAAATCTTTCTAAGGGTTAGCAACAGTCTTGGTGGTATTAACAAGAGTCATTCTCCTTTCTGAACACACCTCGCTTGATCAAATGTTGTCCGACTTGTTCTCAAATTACTGTGGTGCTGGGCAACTCACGGTTCCTCTGTGTGTGTCACAGTAGTTAATCGTCCACCCGCTCGCCGGGTCACCAGGCTGTGACCCGCCCCCCGGGACACGAGAGCGCAAAAACCCCGCGGCACCTAAGCGAAAATTCCATTAGAGGGGCAGCGAGGCTCGTAAACGTGCAGATAGGGTCCGTAAAACAGCGCTGGCGGAGGCCCAACTTGCTCACCCGGTGAGGAGTCCAGTGTTTAGGGATTCAGCTTCCTTAATAGAATAAACATGTGAAAGCTTCCAAACAATTCCTTCTTTTACGTAGTTAGACAGCTTTGATGACGATGTTATTTGTTTTAGGACACAGTGTAAGATCTCTCTCGTAGGCTTGGAGGAATGTAAAGCCTAAAACATCCATACAGTGGTCCTCCATTACAGTTTAAAACAAATTAAGCTTGATATTTGAACCGATTGTTACTAATATGTTTCTAAAGGAGGTATACGAGGTGGTATTTACTTTTTAAAAGCTATAAATTTTCAAATGTTTTACTTAACAACCCTATCCCCATCAAAATACTCTCATTACCCTAATACATTTGTCCCACCGGTGCTTCCACGGTTCGAAACATTTTCTGAAGTCATCTTTAGAAATGGCTGACAGCTCCTCCCTTGTTTTTTCTCTTGGTCTCTTCACTGTTGTCAAATCGGTGTCCTTTCATGCCCCTTTTCATGCGTGGAAATAAGGAAAAGTCGCATGGAGCCAGGTAGGCGAGTAAGGGACGTGGGGCAGCGGAAATATGCCATTTTTAGCCAAAAACTGTCTAATAGAGACAGATGTGAGTGTAGGTCTACCGTCGTGCTGGAAGAACCAGTCTCATGTCTGCCACAAATAGGGTCTTTTTTGACGAAAACTGTTACGTAATCTTCTTAAAACTTCCAAATAAAAGGTTGGATTGTTGGTCTGATGTGGGAGAACAAACTCTGAATGAACTACGCCCTTGGAATCAAAAAATCAGATGAGCATTGTTTTGATGTTTGATATGACGACATTTTTTTTGGACGGGGTAACAATGACGTCTTCCATTTGTTAAAAGTTGCTTTGTTTCTGGGTCGTAATCATAGCACCATGACTCATAATCACTAATGACCTACCACATAAGAAATGAATCGATTTCAATCTGTTGTTTCAAAGCAGGACTTGTTTCAATTCGACGTTCTTTTTGATTGTCAGTCAGTGTCAGAGGAACAAACTTGGAAGCAACCCCTTTCATTCCCAAATCTTTGGTTTAAATTCGCTGAACCGAGCTCCATGATAACCTACTAATCTCTGACAGTTGATCAATTGTCTGTCGATGGTCTGAGAGCACAATCTCTCGAATTTTTTCAACATTTTCGTCGATTCGGGCAGTTCATGGACGTCCAGAACGAGGTTGCCATCAATCGAGGTGCGCCAATTTTAAACCGAGCGAAAGATTCGTACACTTTATTTTTTCCCATGGCGTCATCTTTTTATGCTGTTTTCAACAATGAAATAGTTTCCGCAGCATTTTTACTGAGTATAAACAAAATTTAACATTTGTACGTTGTTCACTTAAACTTGCCATCACCAAAAACAAAACAATAACAAAACAGCGCTAGCAAAAACAATTAATGCAGATTAACAGAACAAGCCAGGTCGAGAACACAGGCGGCACTGAACGGACAATGAGTTGCACTATAAACGCCTAGCGTCAGAAACGCGTATCACACAAGCTCCGCAGTGCTGCCCCCTCGTACTTAACAAGGTATTGAAGACATGATGAACAGTTCCTTTCCTCTTTATCTAACCTAACCCAGCAATCCCAACGGGTAAAGAAGACCTACAGTTTCAAGTGGAATACGAAACACGGAAACGTTCTGTCGTTCGTCACAAAACACTGCAAGCTGGGCCAAGAGTGAACGTCGGGTTAAGGACCCCTAAAAATCCCTGCCGAGATAGGGATTCGAACTCTGTTGAGAAGCATTAAACATGAGGCACCAAGCCGCTACCATTACAGTTTACTAATCAAAGATTCCAAATGTTATTCCATTACTAAAATGAGTTAAATTTTTGAATTATCGTATAGAGAAAGTTTGATACCACTCGACAAATCACTGCTTATAAAAATCCTTAAGCAGCCTTTATTGTGGTTCTACTTTCTCCACGCACACACAAAGACTACAGAACTTATTTAAATTGGCTATTCACAGTTTGACAGCTTAGGGTCTAATTTAAAAACTGCGATAAAATTTTAGTCTATTCGTAAACTGAACAGATAGCTGTTCAAAGATAACACTTTGTCAAACATTAAAAAACCTTTCGTAACCTCAACAGACAAGCGCCAAAGATCACACTACATCAAAGATAAACACTTCACTCGTTCGATTCTCTTAATATTATCGTTGACAACGGAACTTTAATTATTTGCATTTCGTAAAGGTTATTTAAATTATTGAAAACTAAATTCATCGTGTCCTACATGCACACCACGAAAGTGAGCTCCTTTCTCTATGTATGCTTGATGTGATGTTCACTGGGTGAAATACCCGGAAAATGCTAGTAGAGCAATGTTTCAAAAAATATTTTTATTAGTCACTGTAGTTGTAATTTCAATTGATGTAGCCTTACTGGAAAATATTTAAAAATAGTTACCTGAGAAAAATTCGATGTACACAAGTAAGGAAATTTGCCAATTGCACAAATTACTAGCTCAGATATCTGAGTATTTGGATTCAAGCCGGAAAGCCATACGCTTGGTAAATTATAGTTTCCCTTAGTATTGAGAATCTATGGTCAGAATAGACTCCAACAGTACTTTTACTAGTTTTAGTTTATACTTATTGATGGTAATATTTCGGATTGGTAAAGAGAGATCACTTTCTTCCAGAATTGTCAGAAATGTTGTCGTCTCCCATTTTTAAATAGCTAGTACATATTACTGTAAGGATCACTGATAACTATCACAGCAGTTGGTAACGTATGACAGTAATGAAGACATAGAGCACTGAACTTCCTCATAGCATTCTAGGATATGATACAATGTTTCCGCACAGTCCTGGGAATAGTTCAAATAGCAATTCATAAGCGAAGATTTGTCGCTGTCACTCATGAATAGGCTTTGATTAGGACGTGAAAGGTGGAAAATATCTGGGATAAAGGCGCCACCAGAAACCGTATTAATTAATGAGGAACGCGGTAATTTGAGGCTTGCTGGTGTTACTATATTAGGGTATTTTCAGCTACGGATATGACGAACAGTCATCTTAGATTTATTGCAAGCGACTTTAAAGATTTTAACCTACTTTCACGAATCCAAACATCTGGCGAGTATTGGCGTCGTTTACAAATTATCCTTTATGCTGCCTCACTGCTATAAACGGAGACATCAATAAGGATTATGTTCAAGCCGACAGTTAAATAAAAATCGCTTACGCATTTACGCATTGATAAAGACTGGAATGGTGCAACAGGTAGTCAAAAGTACAATTAGACTGATAGAGGATTTAATTCAATGCTGACAACCGCATTGATATCAATACCATTGACTTGATTAAGGCATCAAACCAGCGTGATCTGGTATTCGCCTTCCTATTGATCCATATAATGCCTTGCATTCATTAATTTGAAATTTAAGATCATGGAGTGGCTGAAAAGACCTTGAAATAAATTTGCCATTCACTTGGTAATCTCTCCTATCAGTTCCTATCAGTCCAGTTATCCACCACGCCCCATGAACGTTGTCTCTAGTACACGTAAACATTCCGTGAACTCACGTAAGGGATAAGACAGGACAAGAAAGGATGCGCTTTCTACAGCATCTCTCATAACCATTGTCGTCATTGATAAGACCTAATAATCTACAATTACTTATTTGTGACATCCATATGACCTTGCATTTTAAATTGATTACCGAGTGTTTGATCTATACCTGCGCAAACAAGAAATGTGTACGACGGTCTTAAGAAACGTTCGTTCAAGATGATCTACTGAAGCTTGATGTGAAAGTTTTGTACGAAACACATCTAACAGAAGAATAGTCCTCAGTAAAACAGATAAGTATTCACAGTGGTGTGCCACATGGAACAGGAATATAACCGGTAACGAGCAAGCAACACTTTAGCATAAAATAATAAATAGGAGTTTTCGTAATTTTCAAAGACGAAGGCAGTGGAACTTTACAATATGCAGTTATTTCACCTGTATGAATGTCATTAGCTCAATTATCTAGTTAAAAGTGTTATTTTATTTTCTAGATAGTGTCAACAGTTACAATCTCATAGAAAATTATAATTAACGTTGTTTAAAAGTAGAATTTACAAAACAGACAAAAAGTACTCGTAATTCAAATATAAAGCCCTCAAAATGTCTCATTGATTTGTATAACCACGTGTTTGTACAATGAGGTCCTGTTTCGCTTTGGAGTTAAGCAGGAATGAATGGAATCGTCCATGAAAAAGTTATCCAGCAGCTTTTCCGCTGTGAATAATTAAGTGCATCAAATTTAAATTAGAAGCTGAAATTACAATCTCGCAAAGAAAGGGAACTAATTTATATATGGGGACAATTTTAACCATTTCAGTTGCTCTGTAGCAACTGTGGAAAGAGTATTTGTTTGATATGTAACATGTATAGGAAGATAAGTCAACGACTGAAACAAAGCCTTAATAGTATAGTTTTTGGTAAGATAAAACTTGAAACCTTTAAAGGTATTTGTAAATTCTTAAACATTTGATCATTAAATTTCATCATAAGTAAGGTTATTAATTCAAACGGAATGAGATTAGAATACATAACACTGGAAACCCTGACTTTACAAAAAAAAGTAATACCTAAGATATTGGGTCTAATTAATTTAAAAGGGGGCGGAGGTAGTGAAAAACAGCTGATTGCAAATGAGTTGTTCTATTTTACTTTGGAAACAAATATTAAATTGAGGTTTAAAATCTAGATGCTTCTCTGTTTCATTGCGATGTTGCAGCACTTACAGAAAAAGAGCATTTGTTTCATCCAAACAAATTACTAATAATCTATTGGATTTTAGTATCTTTTATAGATCTTGCTTGTTTATTGAAGATTTTGTATCCGCCTACAATAGCAAATACCTATATCTATTATGAAAATATAGGCTCACGGGAAGAAGTCGGATTTGTAATCAGTCATGCTGAATTATATCTTTGACTAGCTGTGTACGTGACTTTGTCATGCGGCATTTGAGATTTGTGCTTTCAGTTTGCAGATAAACTATTAAAGAAATATTGGCAGAGCAATACTTTATTCATCCAGTAATTGGGAACATATGTTCTTGTCAACATAAAAACTATTCTTCACCTTAACTGGTGACATAACCTATTGGTATGTGAAAGTTCGTTGAAATCCATTCATTAGTTTCCACGTAAAGCACGCACATTAAGATTAAAAGTTCTAAATTTATGTTGTTTAGAACTTTGTCATCAGTAATAATTGTAACATATTAAGATAAAAGTATCCTTTATGCTGACTGACAACATAAGTTATCGCTAACTGCACTTTAGTTAAAATCCGTCAGTCAGTGATGGGTGAACATACAGACAGACGGACAGACATTAATTGTAAATTTTAAGATTTTAGCTTCTCTATCAACAGTAGTTTACATTTAAATTTGACGATTCTTACAATTTTATTTTGTAGTATAAATTTGACTTACGAGAGTAAATGAAAGATATTGTTCTATGATTGGAGGAAACGTGGTTGGTAAAAAAAGTTTTCCCACACGCTTTCTGTGGGGCCGATCGGGAGCCAAGCGCACGACTCCCTGTACCTCGCGACAAGTTTTTATCGCCTCCCCGCCTGTTAGGTCGGCAGCCCCGCCGCGCGCGCTGAGTGCGGAGCGATTTACCAGGCGCTGCGCTTGCGGATTTACGGTGGCCCGGCGCGCCTCGCGAGGATAAAAGTGGAGACACACCTTCGTCGTTACCGGGCACACACACCACATCAAACACTTGTCGTCCCACCTACCTCTACAGAGTACGCTCTCTAAATGTAGACGATCCAGATTAATGCCAGGAAAATTTAGTTTTGAACCTACATTACTCACTCTTCTTCTTTAAATAAATCATCAGAACTTATTTTAATTTGAAACAGATTGATCTAAATAGCACTTCAGTAATATCATCTGATTGTTACTGATACCTCTTCCCTCCTCAATTCTAATGTTTCTGCTAATATTCATCAATCCATTATCGTGATTATAAACCTTGAACAACTCAAACACTCTATTCAACCGCCTATAGTCTTCCAATGACTACTAATCCAGCTCCTTCATCATAACAGTCACTGATTGTATTCTGTGCAATTTACACAAACAATTCTATATCCTTTACACCTCCTCCAACTCCTTTCTTTCTTTCTGCTGTACGCCTCGTCGACAGCTAAGGTCATTAGAGGCGGGATTGGAGAGGGGACAAGGTACGGGAAGGAATTTGGCCACGGCCTTTTTGAAGGAAGCATCCCGGCATTCGCCTGTAGTGATTTGGGGGGAATCATTCAAAACCCAAATCTGGATGCCCGGACGGGGACTCGAACCCGCGTCGTCCCGAATGGCCAACTCCTAAATTCATTAACAATAATGCGGGTCCCATACCACTCAACCATATTAAATCAGTGGAGTTGTTTGATCAAGGTTTCATAACTCAGTTGCCTCACTTCCCCCGAACATCCTCTCATCATCCTCTCCTATAAATGAAGGATTTTGAAATCTTTTCCTACCACCTGCCCATTGAGTCTTGCCGAATTGAGTTTACTATCAAAAGTTATGCCAGTATACCCACAGTTAAAGTCTTCGAGAAGCATGTCCTTTCATACCTCTAATAAAAGAAAATCTTTATTTTTTTATCTGCGTAGCTAATAAGCTGACAATTCTTGGCGTTTATTTCCAGTCCATGTTTAACTATCCAGCGAGGTCTCAGATTCTCTTGTAGCTGATCGAATTCCTCTCCTGTTTTAATCCTGTATTATAGTATTATACCATTTCCAAGCAACCTAACTTCCGACTTCAACCCGTCAAACATAATCATTCATTAGAACAATGAACAACAATGGCCCCTTCACACTATCCTGTGGCACTCCTATTTTAAAGTTTATCTCTATTGATACTGTCTTTCCAACCCTAACACTTAGCTTTCTTCCTTCTAATAATTCCTCCAAACAGCAAGCCACTTTTCATCCACTACAATGGTTTTTACCTTATCTACCACCATTCACTTATTTTTGTGGACTGTGATTAGTTTAAGATAGTAATTTATAAGCAGTTGTTAATAAGAAGCAAAAAATTGAACTGTAGTTAGAACTGTAAAGTACAATAAAATGAGCAATCAGATCTATTAATTACACCTATGTATTAAATTGATAAGAATTGTAAAAACAAAGGGTATACTTTAAGTAACAATGAAGTAGGCTATATAAAATCAAAAATAATAATTAAAAAATAAACGTCCTTAATATACATCCAGCACCTATCAGCCTACCTGTCAAATGAGCATCAAAAAGATTTCCTGTGTGAGCATTTAAGGAAAAAGTGTGGTTCTGGTAACTCATCCTACACTAAAGCATGAAGACTTTAAAGTGAATATAGAGCTCTGTCTCGGCCAATAACATTATAAAGATCCCAGATTTATCTATCATTTACCTATTCTCTATTCAGGTGAGCTTACTAAATTCTGTTTTCGCAAATCTGCTGCAGTTACAGCCAGCTGTTAAGACCTTAGGAACTATTAATCGCAGAAGAATACAACAGGGTAAATTTTACATGATATGTATATATTTGAAAAGTACAAGGATGTATCAGGTATTTGTGATTATTACATATAACACTGGGATATAAAATATGTGTAAAAATAATACATGCAAGCTCAAAATAATATCATATTCCCTCTTAACGACACAACACTGTGAATCCAGTATTCATAATACATTCTGCTAAAATAAGTGACAATGGTATTTAATTTGAATTCTACCTCTGTAGAATATTGAAAACTTAAATAAATAGATAGGAGCTATGAAAACTGATGAAAAGAAATAAATATCTGAATAATATTTTTAAGGTAGCCAATACGGAAATTGTTTTTGTAGGAGACACCATGAGCACTAGCAAAAAGAGCCCTCATGAAAAATAGAAACCTTTTAGTTTGAAATATTGATCTAGGTATTAGAAAGAACTTTTCAAAACTCTATGTGTGGAGCACAGCACGGTAGCGAAAGATGGACTTTAGGAATACCGGAAAGAAAAAAACTTGAAGCATTTGAAATGTGGTGCTACAGAAGAATGCTGAAAATTAGGTGGACAGACAAAGTAAGAAATGAACGAGTTTTGGAAATGATGGGTGAGAAAAGAAGTTTATGGAAGAAGCTTTCAGAAAGAAGAGATAGGCTGGTAGGTCATATTCTGAGACATACAGGATTGGTTAATTTGTTAGTGGATGGAACAGTCGAAGGTAAGAACTGTAGAGAAGACAGAGATTAGAATATATGAAGCGGATAATTGAGGACGTGGGTTTCAAGGGGTATGTAGAAATGAAGAGGTTAGCACAGGATAGGAAGGAATGGAGGATTGCATTAAACCAGTCGAAAGACTGACGACAGCAAAAAAAAAAAAAGTGACACCATTTAACTGATGACACTTATCTTTAACCAAGGAGGTCGTGAGAACTGAAGTATCTTAGACCTACATCAGCTCAATACTTACTGCTGATGATCAAGTTATGACATACAACTATGATATCAATAGATCTCTGAATCAGTATGTGTAAAAATTACGATATGTAGTTCAACAAGTACAAGATTACAGTTATGGCGTAGTTAGCTAAATATTATATTAGTTTTAAGGCAGTAATTGATCATGAGACAGTAGAACTGGTATATAATCTAACACACTTGGAGTAATACATTAATGATGACGACGAGGACAATAAAAAATTTCACTTATTTCAGGACATCTATGAAACAATCACACAGGACTATAGGAGAAGGTACGAGGCGAAGTCTGCCTCAAGTTCCGCAAAACTTATGGAATCCAGACCTGGGAGGAAGACAGAATCATAGAAACAAAATACTCCCATCACAGGTATGATTAGCGGAACGGTGTCAAACGAAGGAAGCAAAAGAAATGAGACAACGCATTAAATTATCTGTCAGACATGTAATTTGACGGAATAGGATAAACTGAAAAACCACTTCCTTATAACTAAAACAGCAGTATCGTAAAACTTTTTGTTAAATTCGATAAATTAAAGGACGAAATATCAGTCGCAATTAAAGTGACAGGTTCTTAGGAAGTAACATAGTTAACTTGCGATGAGACCTGGACTGATATTGGAAAAAGAACGTGCAAGAGAGAAGAAGATATTTGAGATTAAAAGAAAACCGTAAACTGTGAAATTAGGTGTGCATGGAAACTGGCACCTGGGCATATGCACCATTGCAATTTATTAAAAAAAAAAGAAAATATCCCTAAATACCTTGTGAACTACCAGTATGTAAATTATTCGGCCAAGATAACAATGTAAGTTACACATACGTGGTAAAAAAAAAAAACTTAGAACGATCGACAAATGCATCTGTCTCCAACAGAGGATACACCCCGAAATAATATGTTGTGGAAGGTAATAGCTCTAGGTACCGCGTTCTTTCACATCTCACATATTCGATCAATATCTTATTCAGTGATTCCGGTGGTTGCATCTCTATATTTATGAGTCTAATAGGATGAAGAAATGTTCGTAGCGATGTATGGCTGTAAACGGTCTATGAGTAAACTTCAATTCAAGATACTTCATATAACTTCTGTTAGTGGTACCACACCGGTGGGTCTTTGAATTCTTCATTTATTAACTAGTGTAAGCCCGTGACCGTTTTTTGCGTATCGTATCGTCACGGGTCGAGAATAGATCCAGCCAAAGATTATGACAGTTTGACCTGATCTGAACAACTATAAACCTGACCTGTGTTTCAGGGTTAATGAAATCACTAAGCTTGATAAACTCAGAAGCATTAATAGATGTAGGCATTAAACACGAACAGGAACGATAGCGTAATCGTATAATTGCTTAAATACAAACTTGACTTGTATTTGATCCTTAAAGTTCACACTGCAAAATTTCTTTAAAAAAAAATCATGTTTGTTTCGAAAGCATCACGTTGTTTTTTTTTTTTTTTTTAATTATTATTGAGACTAGGCAAACACTCGTAATCATCTGACAGAGAACTTAATACACATTCCATATTATTAAACAGTTAAGCAACTACGAAGAAATGAATTGCCAGAATAGTTGATTCGGTAACATATTTGGTCTGATGTCCACTTAAAAGTGAACATGGACAAAGACCATTAACTAAAGTTATTAGTAAAATATCTAAACAGCAGATAAACCGTAGTGTATAAACTATGGTCAAGCAACAACATTAGTGAAAGTTTTAACTAAGTTTATTTATCCTAAGCCGGAATGACAATTGGCATTGGTGGTTACAGCAGAGACCATGAGTATTTTAAGTTTTTTTCATTAGAAACATGTTACTGAAAAGCAGACCCAAATTTGTTTCAGATTTAAAGTTTATCGATATTTTTTAACTGTGAAACGCTACGAAAAGAAAACTTAATGAATGTATTATGGCAATTAATTTGGCAGCAGGGCTTAGCTATTAAATTATGGACATAACCACGAATTTCTTCTAATGAAATCCCTGCTGGCTGTTGATTAGTGAGCGAAGGCTGACACGTGACACCATTCTCCCGCCAATAGCTATCAAGGTGAGTGAATAAGTGGGCTTACGCAATTATATAGTAGTCTCTAAGCCCATCAAAAATTACGTGTGAAAGGAATGTACCAGTAATTCATTTTCTTGCGATTGCTAAAAAAAATAGAGTTGTTGTTATGTAATGCTAATAACCTTGACTTTGTAATGTTGTACATAGTTTGGTTGTAGATTACACAGCAATACAGTTGGAACTTCTAATGAATAATGATGTCAGAATTAGTGAAGAAACGAAATTAAAAATAAATTATGAATCCCAAAACCTTTTGCTGTACTGGTGATATTTTTTTTCATTCCTGGTCTAGGCCCCATTCAGCACGATAAATACGGAACTACTTCCATCGGTATGAAGTAATAACTTCGGTAACTCGACACTTATGAAAGCAACTTAAGTTATTTACGAAACTAAATTCATCGTGAATTATTCGGTAAACTATTGTGTCAGTTACATTATGATCTTCCTACATTTCGACCTAACTGCAACTTCCTGTAATATTGCTGTTCAAAAATCAAAGCTTCTATTATCCGTGTAAAAACACATTCAATGTATTGCAATCTAAATTTGACTCACTGGATATATTTACATGTATCTGATATAGTGACATCAATAATAAAAAGCAACTAATAATTAATATAGGTATAACTTTAAACGCAATACATACTTTTATTTCAATGTTTCGACAATTCATTTCTTCGAATGCACTATAAATGTGACTTAAAAAATTTGCATGGGATATAAATATGTTGCAAGCTGGTCGAGAATAACGCGTTGAACGAATTATTTTGGCACTCATCAATTTCTTCCCTACCTAAAATTTATCAAAAAACGCTCATAACCTTGAAAATGGTGTATTACAGAAGTTTTTTGGCTTACCAGTAACAACGATATTGCTGTGCAGAGAGTAATAAGAAACATATACATGGAACGAGTTTTAATTAATAAAAAGCAACTAATAATTAATTTGTCGATTTTTACGAAATACATACTTTTCTTTTAATGTACTAGCAGCTCATTTACTCGCGGATACATAAATAAGTAGAACTGTTCATAATTTCGAATAATATCTATGGCAGTTGTAAATCCAAAAGAGAAGACTGCGTGACGTAATAGTGTGACGTCACAGCATGACGTCAAAGCATGACGGCACAGCATGACGTCACAGAATGATGTTGTCGCATTACAGAACGCAGTGACCAAAATTAACGTTTTATAAGAATAGATGGCAACAGAAACCCATTTAATAATGAAATATTAAATGATATTGACTAGAAAACAGTTCCGATGGAGGAGATAAATCTGTTTATTTGGTGGCAAGTTTCTCATGATTTTCTTCTTGAATGTTAAAGGTGTTTTATACATCGATTCTCTACTTGTACAACGAATTGTCGATGCTTTATAGTATTGGTAAGTAAGCCATGTTAGAGAAAGTTATCTATCCAAACGGCATTAGAATAGATCCTTAGATTCTTAGCTCTGCACTGTTATGCATGACACCAAACTATTGCTGCTATGCAAGTGAAATTATTACAATTAATAATGACCTGTTCGAATTATCAAGACCTTTTCGAATTACGCCCACTAGATTTATTAATACTGTGATGCGAGGTAGTTTTTACTATTGCTGTAAGTTTTAATATCAATTTGATTATTGATTTTAAATTATGAAATTAATTTTCAGGTAGCAAGGATCCTGATTGCTGTTGATGACAGACATAAAATGCTTAATTTATTGTTTCCCTATGGCTTGTACATAGCCGGATACATTTAACGTTACGTTAGACATTATGTGTATCTGCAAGCAAAAGCCATATCCGGCTTTACAATCTGCCTGAAGATAGCAAACATAAACTGAATTTTAAATACTTCATTTTAAAATTAAGAACATGATAACATCGTGGCCACAAGCCAACAATTGAATGTTACATGAATGGTGGATAAAATCCCTTGGGCGCCGAATTGAATTAGAAAAAGATGAACGATAAATATTAAGGCTCAAACTGAACTTGCAAGAAGCTTTAAAGTTCATGAGGTCATTTGCCAGCTAGCTTTGAAATGGATTCGAGCAGAGATCCTGTCTCATGAGTTGATTACAGATCCTTCAAAGTTTTTCCAAACCATGAAACAGCGATGGGCGATGGAACACATTACCAAAAATCTCCCGCATCAGCAGCGGTGACGTGCGGCGTTGGTCTTTAAGTTGTTCCACCAGTGAATGGACTGCATAAATCGACCAGCCTGTGATCGAACCAGAGCCCGCCAGTACAGTGCCACTCCGCTCTGTGAAGTCTGGACTCGACGACCGCTGACCACACAATGACCAAGTATATCCGCTTTTCCTTCCCTCTTCCGAAAATCCTTCTCGAAGTTTCGTTACATGGAAAAGAAACCCATTAACATCTGTAGACCCCGCATATGATACGGCATTGGTTGTTTAACTTCTTCCCAAAACCACGCGAGGCTCGAAGTCAATCTTATTCGCCCTGGCCTCCCTCGCGTCGCTCACCTCTTCCGCCGCATGGGTATCATTGCGCGGGTTTCAACGCACTGACCTTGACGGCTAACGGCGCCTATCCACTCTGGGATCAAAATAGCTCTCGTCAGCCCACGCGTTCTGGAGATTTCCACCGGATATACCGTTGTCGACTTCAAAATCTCTCCTGCTCTCCCAACTAGCAACCTCTTTATTCAGTTATATTAGTAAGAAATTAAGGCAGCCTGGGATATCAATTACGTTGATCAGATAATTAATTTACAAAATATTCACAAATATTAAATTAATCTGAATATAAAATATATACGATATTTAAATATTTGTAGTACGCCACAATGTTGCGTGCTACAATATGTCACTATTGGTTCTTTGGACACCCTCAAAAAGATTTAGAAAAAAAAAATTCCAACTACAAACAAATACAAGACTTTGTCCACGTTTGGTTACGAACATTTTAACAATATAGATTTAACAGATTCTGATAAAGATAGAATTGCAAATTGTCAGAGCGGTGGAAAAAAATATGAATAAAATGGCGAAAAGTATTTACAAGATAGTTTGGTATTTGTTTTGTTGCATGCTGATATGACCAGTTCTTTTTGTTCACATTTTTGATCCTGCCTCATAGTTTAACCCGCATCCCAACGTACGTAAAATTGGTTTTCATAGCGAAGAAATAAAGAATAAACTGACATAACGCGTGCAGATCCCGTCACATTGCACAGTGAAAAACGGTTATTACGGTGCCTATGTTAGTGCTGAATTCTGCACACTGACTACATAACGTCATTACATTGATACTAATGTGCGATGTATGGAAAGCAAATTCAATTGCAGTGGGTGCAGAACCGCATTCCATGACAGAATTGGAACTATACCGATGGTAATTGGTGCTTGTAAATGAGTGTGTGTTTTGAATCCATTTGCCAGCAGCGTGTTTAACTGTGTGTGCTAATTTTTTGATACGCGGTAACAGAATTTCTATGTTAAATGCGTTATTTTAAGCACTGTGTGATGCTGTGGCAGGAATTTAATGAGCACAGTTTAAACATTGGTTCGAAGTTGAGAAAAATGCTGAATGCGCAAATGTAAAGATTCCACTGAAATTCAAATTGACTGCTCTTTAAGAGCACGAACACAATTAAGTTGTTTCCACTGTAGCTATAATTGCAGATAATAACCACACAACCGTTGTTAATACCCTGCGTTTCGCAGTGCGGATTACAGAGTGCTTTTTTTTTTTTGCTTTGTATTCTAACTACGTGAGCGTTGTACGAAATAGGTGCTGAAAAATTGTTGGGCTCCGTTATCAGTAAAACAAATATTAGGGCTGCTATCCGATATGCAGATACGTGCAGCAGTATAAAGTGAGTGATAATGCAAGCAGTTTTCGCTAAACCCATATTCCCCATTTTTTTCAAGCGCTTAAGTATCCGAAACTCAGTCTCATTAGTAAATAAAATTATAATATTTCCTACATCAAATATGAATTGTCCCTGGTGAAACTTAAGTTTTAATCAAGATTTTAGATACAGCAATAGTAATGAACTGGGTATGTATATCGTCATGACAACACTAAGCTTTGCTCTCCAACAAACAATTCATTTTATTTTTTTTGAATTTAAAAAAAAATGAAATTGCTTAGTTGTGAAAGAATAACCCATCTTTCAGCTTTAATAAAAAGTCTTTGCATCATTCTACTGTAATTTGATTCTATTTAACATTTTTATTATTTACATTTCACTTCATAATACAGTCTCATTGAAACACTATTGCTACTAACAGATCCCACTGTCGGTAATAACAAGCTGTTCATTGCCACATATCCATGTTTCTTTATTAACATAAGATTTATGAATTTATATAAAAGATATACATCTGATTTCCAATTATTTTTGGGTTTTCACATTACTGTTTATTTCTTTCAAACAATAATAGTGGTTATAGAAACCTAAAAATTTTAAAAAAAAACATATCCATCACATAGGAAAACTAAAGGGAAGAATTTTGTTAAGGGTTTATCAAAATACCCGACCAGACAGGAATTCATACCAGAGACATTTCGATCTCCGGTCAGACTCCTTAACCACTGAGCTACCATACTCTAATAGTTTCAATATTATTATAATTTATTAATTGACCAGCAGAGTGTAATTGTAAATTCGAATATCCTGCTCGATCGGATTTAGCTTTTGCTGATGAAGTTAGCACCCATATTTACTCTGAAATACAGTCAAAAAGCGAATAATTCATCGTGCTGCCAATTTAAAAATTTCAGTTGCTCATAAAAAGTTTTTTACAATATCCTACAATTAATAGTTCGTTTATTATTTCAACACTATTTTTTGCAGTTCGAGACCCTTATCCTGTTGTATATTTCATTTCCTCTGATAAGAGTTCTTCATGCTATGCTTTCATTATAGTAAAAATTCATCATTCAACATAGATCGGGAATTGTTGTACTACAAACAGAGGTAACCTGAATTATATCACAGGCCATAAGTTTATCGATTATTCAGGATACTGATTTCTGTCATTTCGTGAAACAAAACTAATTAGCAAAGATTGTTGAAGTAATAAAACCATTCACAAAAATAATTGACAGTCATTAAATCTTCATTATGCCTCTGATTAGCTTCTTCTTGCTTTAATATTCAAATTAGGAGTAACATGTCTTTTCTTAATAAGTCTTTCGTACTTTTAAATAACCAAATTATTTTCATTCAGCGCACTTATTTCCACGTTATGCCTCTCCATAATAGACATATAGTTATACTTTTTACAATTGCTATTGAATTACAAATTACCTCTCAATAGACTCTAAAACTTAAACAGGTCATAAACGTAACTGTCCGAAAATCATTTTAAAAATTTGTAACAAAACTTTACTATTTCACAGATATAAAAATTATTATTGGTTTATCAATGCCAAGCACGGGGGTCATTGGAAGTCTTTATTTATTACCAGTAAGTTATATCAATTAATCTATTCATCACAACAATTTGTACCTTGAATGATTGTAATAATTGCAGAAGTTCAGATGGCAGTCATTATATATATATATATATATATATATATATATATATGAGCTGCGATTTAGTGAGACAGGCGCTTTCTTGAATGTTTAGTCACTGAGTTCGTCTTATGAACTGACGATGGAAAGTTTGTTAATTTAACAGACAGAAATTTTTGCCTTGCTCATTTATTTCGTTAGCTGGAATCTCCAGACTAGTATTCAACCTAGATGAAATCCCGCGACCATGTTTTGGGAAATTGCACGGGTTGATAATAGTTCCCAGTTGGCAGAATGTTTCAGGCAGGTAAATGTCTGCTTCGTCCAGATTCTGTCTTTGGGACTTCTTAATTGTCATAGCAACATGATAGGAAACTCATTCCTTCTCATTTGAAAAGATAGGTTGCCATTTTTCGATAGTTCAAAGGAATATATATGAGACAAACAGAACCTTACCTTTAACAGCGCTACTCAACACTTTGTCAATAAACAAGTTGGATCGTTTTTAAGGACTAAAGATTATTTTTTGGGGTCATTTGTAGTGAATACATAGCATGATCTGTTTAATTTCTTGAATTTGATCTTTATTTGACCTATTAAGTTCGATTTAAACCAAACGCATTGCATAGATCCTAAAATTGAGTTTTCATAGTTGAAGGTCATGACCACGTGATCTAATTTGTCTGAAAATTATCCTAAGGATGCGCACTAAAAATTTTGAAGAATTTCTTCGTCTGAAGGGATTTAGTTGTTTTAAGGAGGAACACAGACAATCTCACCATGTAGCGAAAAAATACTAGGTAGGTTATTATTTTAAATGAGGTCTGTTTGTTTATGAATATATGACGCGCTATCGCGCCAGTGCGTATGCACTCTGCTTCCAGCATGCTTTGCGCGCGTTAGAGACGCCATTTCCAGTCATATCGTTTGTCTGTGTGCTGACCTGTAGACGTTTGATTGCAAATTGATTCCCTCGCCGACTGTGAGATGCGATCTGTTATTCGATTCTTGAGTGGAAGAAATTTGGCAAAAGTGGAATTTCATGGTCAGATTTGTGAAATGTCCGGCAATATTGCTATGCGTGGTAGTAAAGCTGGAATGTGGGTGAGAATGTTCATGATAAGTGACACCAAGGCCGACCTCCGATTTCTGCAGATTTGGTTTCTGAGGTAGACAACAAAATTCGAGATGCCCTACGATTTATAATTTCACAACTATCAACTGATTTGCCACAGGTGAAAATAAATATTTACAGTATTTTTCTTCTTACTAAAAATCGAACTTATTCTAAAAATAACAAAGAAATTTATGATAGTATGAATCATTTTACAGTTGACGCTGTTCCTAGTTGCATTTAGCTCCAGGATATTTGGCTCGCCTTGGCGACGAAGCTTGATCCCCACGTCAGGCGTTTCCAATGGGGGAAATTATTCTAGTGGCGGAAAGAATATGATGCCACCTGATTGCGAAAAGTGTTACTTGTGTTCTGAATGATGAAAGTATTTTCATTTTTGAAATGTACAGTGCAGTGATTGAAAATCATCCCAGCATACGCGCAGTTGATTGACTAAAAACCATAATCAAGACGGCCAGCATGTTTTGTTCAGGACCCAAACCTGGGTCCCTTGTACCTCTCGTATCCAGTGCTGTTGCGTCTTAAAGCGCACAACCACCCTGGATGGTACAGTGGATGCACTGGTACTAGTATGATGTAGATTGCATGTTATTTTAGTTTTGTGAGAAGTTAGAACTTTCATCCTGCTATGAGATTTATTTTTTTCTATTACTGATTCTTCATGCTATCGATTTGTTTCAGTTTGTCAGTTATATCGAAGTTTTGTTTATATATATTTTTTCAAAATGTCCTGTGTAGTTGTAGCTAGCTTTAAAGGGGTAGGTACAGCTAAAACACACAAATATTTGTAGAAATTGAAATTTCGTTATCTTCAAACATATTTAAATTTGAGGGTTCAAATTTCATAGGTCCATAGAACTGTTATAGTTATGTATAAAAATTTATTTTTAGAATATAATTTAACAATATGTTAATGTACCATCCAATTTGGCAGTTAAAATTTGTTTTTATTAAGGTCTTTGTCGACAGAAAGCATAAAATTTTAAATTTTGTATAAGTGTTTTTTAATATTGTTAACTAATATTTAGGCAATTTATCAAACCAATAATATAATATATTTTACTCTATATTTGTTGTTAATAATTTTTTTAAAGAAATTAAATTTCTTGATTTTTTTGTTTAGGCATAAAGGCATATTTTCCATTTGTGAAAAGATGCGTAAACAATAATGGTAGGAACTGTAGTAATTAGTATTTAGAGCATGTCCTGCCAATTTGAAAAAGATCTATGCATGTGTAAAGAAGTTATCTTTAAAATTAATTGACAAATGCTGTTTTGAGATATTTAAAGTTAAACATGTTATGCTACCTTCAAGTGTAGTAAGGTTTAAATGGCTGCCAATCATGCAGGGCTTTGTTTACTCACGCATAATTCCCACACTGTAAAAGATATTGAAATAATTTTTCACCAACATGAAGTCAAAAGTAAAAACTACGAATTTTTGTGAATCAAAAGAAATATTTTTGAAGCCTGATAACTGTATCTACCCCCTTAAATATTCGACATGCAATTTGAAAGATTTTGCTTCGAATGATATGGCGATAAGGTCAACAAAATTAGTAGTAGCGGCATGCGAAGTATAGCCAGTGAGTATTACTTCTCATTATAATTTTTGAGTTTATCAGTTGTGATGAAGCGTAGTTTTAAACGAGAAAGCAGAAGATGAATGCCATCTAGAATTTGACCTTAAAATAAGAACGCAATCGATGAGGTGCCAAGGTAGTCAATGGCAGATGATGTAACATTTATCTTTGCTTTATCTGATAACACCACACAGGAGCAGTTCACACGATTAAAATTTCAGAAAATACGTTCGTAATGGTGTCGTGAGGTTCTAGTTCCAATTGCAGTATAACTGGAATTGCATTAAAGGCATATCATTCATGATTCACTCATGAAGACCCCTCCTACATTAGGACACGTCATGTGCCTAATCGTAATGTTATATTTTTTTAACAGAGGTTGTGTCAGTGTACGTACGAACTAAAAATGATCCGTTTTCTCTCTATACACGCTTCCACCTGCTATTGAACACCGCGCTTGGCTACTGGATTTAATTTCTGACCTTCCTCGATCGTCCTTTCGCCTCTCTAACCTTTCTCTCCTTCCTAATTATCTCTTAAGCTCCTTTCCGTTCGTCGCTCTAATTAGACCCTACAAGGGCTCTCAATCATCCAGACGTATTAATTTAATTCTGACTGATCTGTGTACCACTCTACGGTTCTCTGTCTAATTTCATAACGACTGAATCGCCTCTCGTGGCAATTCTCCTCTTCTACTGTAACAGTCTGCAAAGAGATAACACAACAGATCGACCAGCAAGCAACTTCAGAATAACATATCTAAGTGGTACCACATATTTCTTTTGCTCTTGACTTTAGATTCAGATGTGAATAGAGGAGAAGTCAAATATGTTTCTGGAACAGCCAATAGATAGTCTTGAAAGTAATTTAATTTAAATATTTTTCCCCTCGACAAACAAAACTATAGTTATTCTTTGATAACAGTGTGTAAAGTTACTCATAAATTTTACTGTTCGCATAACCATGATACGAGCCAACACATGATATTATGTTGAATTCTAATGTTTCTTAGACTTATTAAACATTTATATTTACAAATTGACTCGGCAACAGAAATTATTACTGCTTACCAGAGTTTTTAACTTTCTCAACGGGGATGACTACTGTGTAGCAGCCGTGGTTAAGTGGTTAAGACCACTGAGTACAAATCAGATTCCCTCAAAGAGCATAGGTTCAAGTGCTACCGACTGCCAATGTTCAATCAGAAAAAATCAGTATGTTACGATTTTCTGATGACATTGTCCTGTTAGCAGAAGAGACTATGGATACTAACAAGTCACTGAATGTCAGGATTAAAATATGGAGGAAGATTTTAGACTAAATATAGATCAAAGCAAGACAAAAGAGATGAAATGTAGTATAAATGATAGCAGTAATAGTGGATTAAATATAAAAATAGGATCCGATGCGATGAGAGAGCTAAATGAGTTGTTCTACTTAGGAAGTAAAAATACAAGTAATGGACGAAGCAGGAATGATGTTAAAAGCAAAATAGCGTAACCGAAAAGAGCTTTCATGAAAAGTGAAATCTTTTAGTTTCAAATATTGATCTAAGACTCAGAAACCACTTTTTAAAAATCTACGTGTGGAGCATAGAACTGTACGCTAGCGAAGCATGGACATTAGGAGTACCTGGAAAAAAGAAAATTGAAGCATTTGAAATGTGGTGACATGGAAGGATGCTGAAAATTAAGTAGACAGATAAAGTATAAAATGAACGTGTTTTGGAAATGAGTGAGGAAAGAAGCTTGTAAGAGAGTCTTACAGAAAGAAGAGTCAGGATGGTAGGTCACATTTTAAGACATGCAGTATTGGTTAATTTTTCAGTGGGGAGAATAGTCGAAGGAAATAATTGTAGAGGTAGACAAAGATTAGAAAATATGAAGCAGGTAATTGAAGATATAGATTGTAAGGGAGATGGAGATTAGTACAAGATAGGAGGGATGGAGTATTGCATCAAACCAGTCGAGAGACTGATGCAGAAAAAAAAATGGTGATGAAACGTAGCACTTTCTGTTTTTTGACTTCATTAGCGACGGGAGAGGACTGGGGGCTACGAACGGGAAGGAATTTAGCCATCGCCTTTTTGAAGGAATCATTCCGGCAATTGCCTGGAGTGATTTGGGGAAACAATGGTAAACGCAAGTCGGATGGGGATTCGAACCCATGTCCTCCCGAAGGCGAGCCAAGACCGTTACCACTAATCCTACACCCTCGGTGGGTACCTTTAAATGAGAGAGCAGAAGATACTTTAACTTCGATATAAAAGCGTCTAAAATGAACATCAGACTTCAAGGCACAAGTCCATTGCCGAATTCCTTCTCGTTCGCTTTCCATAATCGTTCCCCTCCTTTAATTATATTGACGGCGAAGATGCGTTAAATTACATTTAAAAAAAAAAAAATCGGATATTAAATGGAAATAATCTTAAAATTACAAAGAATTTAAAAATTTCTAACATTTTCAAAGCACTGAAAACACGTTCGACATAACACACTAGTATCGCTTACTTAAAATGTTCGGTATCGTGACCAATTCAGCACACTGACACAGTCTATCACACTCAATAAAAACAGTCTTAAATTACATACGAACGAAAACAGCACACATTAATGAAATGATTTCACATAATTAAGATGAATGAATCATTTCCTTCATACTTTTTATTGATTTTTTTATATTATAGGGAGCTCACGGCTGTTTCTCCCGCAGGATTCGCGGATGTAGAGCTCCCGAGCTGGGCACGCCCTATTGACCTTTGGCACTAAAGACTGAAGTGACGGGAGCAGCGCCGCGTTACGGAACACCTTTCCCGTGTAGTTCCTCCACGGTACTCATTATATAGCCAGGGGAGCTGCTCTAGACGTCTTAGCTTCGATGAAAATATTCGGCAGCGTCGGGGATATAACTCGCTCGACCAGGCAGCAGTCAGGCGCTCAACCGCCTCAGCTACGCGGCAAGAATTCCCCTCACAAACACAGTTATTTAAAGGGAGGATAAATGGATGTTATTAGGCTATGAGTACGTCGAAACTGGTTTAAGAAGGCAATTTGCCAGTGTCATTACAACTTAACAAAATACCTAGACTGTGGAGTGATTTACTTTGTATGAGCAAAAGATAGTGTTCATAAACAGAAACTGATGCTCGGTAAGGGAAAAATTTCAAGATTTTGTAATTTTTCTGTAATATAAACCAGGTCCAAATCCAACATATCTCAAACAAACCTTGAAGATTTACATCCAAGTAACTTTTGTCTCAAAATATATTTACAAACATCTTAAAATCAGACACTAATTGCTATATTTTTAATGAATTAGCTTGGTATAATTTCACGAAATTATGATTACAATTAATAAAACGACAAGAAATAACGTAAGCGATTATAAGGTGCAGTACATAGATAAATTAAGGATAACGAGAAAAAATATCTTCTTATTGTAATGGGACGTGTTGTCTGGGGTGGCTTAATTTATTCTCGCATTTATCTTTACTATCTCAGGTAAATGTTTATTAAAATTATTTCAAAAGAGAAAGGGTTCATAAATTATAACTATTGAAAAACCATAACAAAACGTGAAAAACTAGACTACCATAATCTGATAAATCATTCTTATATGGTGTAAATTTCCAAATAAGCCCATTTTAACAACAAAAACAAACATCTTAACGACACCATCACGGCTATTCTGAATATGAACTTATTAAGCAAAAGAAATAAATTAGAAAGAAAACTATCATAATGTAATGTGACGTATTGTTGGGGGTGTCTCAATTTATTCATGAATTTATTTTTTACTATCTCAGGTAAATTTTTATTAATAATTATTTCAAATGATAAATTGTTCATAAATATTTAAAAATCATAACAGCGCATGAAAAACTAGACAGCCATGACCTGATATTTTATTCTTGTATGGTGTAGATTTCAAATATGTTCAATTTAACTTCACTACCACTATAACAAAAAAACACGAACATCTAAATGACACCATCACGGTTATTCTGAATATGAACTCATTAAGCAAGGGAAACAAACATGTCGGCAAGCAATTTGACATTTACAGCTTACAAACAAAATTGATGAAATAAAGAAACACTGAAGGCACGGCGTTGATTTTATAAACAAAGAGTTATTTGAAATGTATGCTCTGGCTAAAACTCATTATTATTCACCCGGCTGAGACACTTATCTGAGAGTTTCCTCGGCAGAGCCATTATGCGGGCAAGAGAATTTTAGTGCAGTTCATAGTGCGCGTGTTTACCTTAAGTCAGCATCGGGGTGTGTACACCAACACTTCGATCTCCATTCAAGCTACCTCAAATCACACTTGTGTCAATATGAACATAAACACTTATCACTCTGTACTGGTCGTCTCTTGACGGCTGTCATCTCGTCGCAATGACCTCTCGCCTCAAGAGTCATCGGTCGAGTCTCCATCATGCCCGTGCCTTCCACCTCCGCAGACTCTGGGTTCCATTCCACATGCAGTCACTCTCATCCCGCTTCATCTCCGCCTCTCCCATCTCCGGATACGTCCAGACAAGGAAAAATGTTTTAAACAAAATGGTAAATAAAACAAACTAAGTTTGCTATTGGAGGGTCACATTCATGAATCTCCCACACATGATCTCTCTTCACTCAGACTCCGCGAAATGAATAATTACATTAATAAGTTAATCGTGATGTTATCTTAACATTACTCAGTCTAACAGATAGTCTGTCCTTGTCTCTCGTGTTTACGCGATAATCAGCTTATCTGGCTTTTCCTCGCTTTTTCAGTGTTAATGGGAAGTCGATAGCACACCGTGTCTGCACTTGAACACAAAATATTATTTGATACGGATAATTCTTGACTAGTTGTCAGGCGCCTTAAATCTTTGCAACTCTGAGCTATGCCTATACCAATTCGACACAATCCATTCACCGATGTTTATTCGGCCCAGGAAACGGTTGACAAAAGAATTGTCTGAGCATCCGTCCGAGATCTCTTGACACACCGGCCTCGGTAGCGTAGGGGCTATAGTGTTAGCTCCGCGTGCCGAAGGTCGCCGGTTCGAGTCCGGCCGCGGGCATGGGTGTTTAACTGTTGTGTCTGTGAATGTCATATCCGTCCTGTGGTGTGTCTAATTATCTGGAAAAATTCATCAGGCTGGCTGTGTGGCCTAAGATGCCGAAAGCCATTGAAGAAGAAAAAAAAAAAAAACTCTTGACATATGAACGCTGGCAGGTGTCATTGTTATTGGGTCGCTGAGGAGCCCTTAGGAAATACTATATTTCATGCACACTATTGCATTATGAATTAAACTGTACTGCACATACATGAATAGTGGAATTGTGCTGTTATCTTAAAATTACAATATGCCTTCGTCGCCCCCCCCCCCAAAAAAAAATTTGTACATAATGTATTTTTATTATTATTACTATTACCATTAGTTTATAAATTCTCTTCACTGTCCACTGCACCGTTTTTTGTGTCCGTAGCTATCACCTCCAAAGGAGTTATAATTTTAGCCATGTTAACTTGATTTTATGACTTGCCTTTATAGCTTATTACTTTATACATTGACAAAATAAAAACTTATGAACGCTGCCGAAATGCTTTTTTAAGTTAACAACCCTTTTTCATTTTAAGGGACATAATTTGATAAGTCGCATTTAGTGAAATAGATCGTCATGAAGTAATTGCATCCCACTTGGGGTTACAATCTTCCATTCATACTCTTATTCATGCCTTATGCTAAAACTTTATTGCAACATACTTATATTTAGACCTGGCACATATACAATTATGATTAAAACAAAGAAGAAAAAAATGAATACAAAATTATGATGAGCTATCATAAAATTATTCAAACTTTATTACAAGCATACACCTTACAAGACCAAAGAGTCTTTACACATGACATTTATGTCTCTTCGTCCTTCACCATAACAAATTTAAAAGACATGGTATACGATATAGAAACATTAACTGCACATGTATTATAAATATTGTATCCATATCGACTTTAAAACCAGATGTGTCATATTCATTCGATAATCTTGGAATGATTATTATCATTTACAACTTATAGGCGTTTAGAAAGTGGTCCCTAACTCTCCCAAACATCATTGCAGTTAATGAATCCAAAATTATTAATATTTGAAGAAATAATTGAAATAAGTATCCCCACTATGCTATTACTTCAAGATATTTAAAAAATCTACCATCCACAAACTTTATGGTTTGAACAATAGTATGCGATCTCATGCGTGATTATAATTTCCCACCAACATCAATTACAAATTTGCTCACAATATCCAAATCGGTGACTTTGGGCAACTTTACAAATTTGTATTCCCATTTTCCTTTTTCTCCCTCGTTTGTTAAAACCGTTTGTGTGGATCTGTCGATTCCTTTTGTCATGTATCGCGATAAATATATGACCAGTGTCCCCCTTTATTGTCTGTTTGCATAATATATCAACATGTCACCTCAATATTCGTGAGTGCCCGTAGTACAATGCAACTCAATTATGGCTTTTATACCAACCTCATTAAACAAAAAAACCTATGCAGTACACCATGACTGTAAGTTTCAAACACATAATACATATTACCAAACAACGTTTTCTCGTCTCAGGTTCAAATCTTCTCAGTACAGACACAAACAAAATAGTAACTAGAATTAATTCATTTTGCTATTGGAGGGTCACAATCATGCATCTCCAGCACATGGCCTCTCTTCACTCAGACTCATTCTTATTACCTGCGGACTTTTTTTCCAGCCCACATTTCGTAGAATTACAAATATCGAACTGTCTAACATATAGTCTGTCTTTGTTTGTTCGTGATAAGGCGATAACACACCGTGTCTGCACTTGAGTACAATTTATGATTCGAGAGGGTGAATTCTTGACTAGTTGTCAGGGGCCTTAAATCTTTGCAGCTCCTAGCTCTGCGTGTACCAATTCGACACAGTCCATTCACCATATTTTATCCGGCCTAGGATACGGTTGACAAAAGCACTGTCCGATCAACCTTCCCAGAATCCGCCTGACAAATGGTCGTTGACGGGGGTCATTGTTCTAGGCTTACTGACGGGCCCTTATGGAATACTATCTTTCACGCATACAACCGCGTAATGATTTAAACTGTACTGCACGTACATTAATAATGTAATTGTGATGTTATCTGGACATTACAGTATATAGGTAACGTGCAGAAAGGTCCTAAAACAATATGTTAGCCGTAGCGTACTTTTTTTCCGACAAGTGGCTGGAAATAATTCATCCATATCTAAGAACGCTAAGCAAATGTAAAAAAATACTTTCCAAAACAAGCACTCTAAAACCACAGTATACCTGTAAATATCAAGAAAAGATTGATATCACTACATAAACCATTAGTTACTGTTGTTCATGTAACAAAACACTTACAAACATGAAGGTATCGTAAAACGTACTGATCAGTGTACATATTTTAGCGTCTTCTCTCTTCTATGATTTTGTTCAATATTTTACTTACAGTATGACAGTGCAGTAGTCAAAATGTTGTAGAGCAATGCAATATTATACAGCAAGATTTATCATCGAGAAAAATTGCAAAACTCACTGGATAAAACACAAACGTGACTTGGGAGACTTTCTCGGAGCATAATTTCTAAGCAGTCTTCTTAGTATACAGCCGGATGTTACCGATCTAAAACTTCTCGTTTCATGGGCTTGCCTTACGGCTTTGATTATCCTTATGTCGACTAGTCGCACTAATTGAATAAAAAATAAAAGGAAGACAAAAAATATTAAAACATTGTGACATTTATGCCTAACCTCTTTGTACTGAATTTTTCTGCTTAGTAAATAATTATTTTTGTGTTAATACAATGTGTTTAACAATGTTCAGAGTACAATTAGTGTAATTAATTGTACTGAAATGTAAATAGGGTTTCACAGATGGTAGTAGGTTTAGAATGGGGTAGTAATGCATCTTAGTTTGTTAAGTCGAGTAATAATGTATCTTTGGTCATGGCTATAGGCGCGGGAAGGCTCGTGTGAGAGTTCCACGAGTGTAATCTGAATATGTTGTGCGGAAGAATTTGTATTGTGTGTAAAGTTGAGATTGAGTTTGGTAAGTATTAAACTGAACGTCAGTATTCATTGATTTCTTGAAGTCATTTTAAGAAATCCTAAGTATCGTGGGCATGTTTTCTTGCGCGACATCAATTATCGGTAATTAAAAACAAGAGGTGTTCGGCTTGCAGTGTTAGAGGTGCTCAAAGGGCCAACTAACCACAACACGTCGTAGGTGATTAGCATGTCGCATCATACTACCAAAAAATTGAATATTTAAATTGTAAAATCTTACTCCTAACTGCAGAACAGCAACGAGTAGAGTCCTGATTCATTGTTTGGATGAAGATTAATTAATGGTAAAAAATGATACACGTTTTGAGCACGATTAAGTTGACGTATAATTCTTTTTGTGTTTGTGTTAATGAGGAATAGCAGTGGCTGGTATCTCCAGTGAAAAACCAAGGACTTTTACATCGTTGAGACGGAGGAACTTGTGGCGCTGTGAAACCAACAGGCTGGTGGAAGCTGACGTCAGTGGAGAACTGTGCCCCTTGGGATCACTTGAGTCGGAAGCTGTGCCACCACCCCGCGCAGGGTATAAGTTATTAAGGTCACAGCTTCCGGAAAGAGCCCTCCAAGTGACGAACTGGCGAGGAAAATGAAACCGTACTGAAATCGGAATGTGCCGTCTCAATCTGGGTAGGAAAGAGAAACACCAATTTAATAACCGGTGATTTCTCCGAGTAGTAGTAAAGGTAACGCACTAAAACAAGAGTTATGAACATTTAAGAGGTTAGAGATACCTTTGTTATTGCACTCGTTGTCTAGGTACGCTGTTCACATTGTTCTTCGCTTCACTTTTTAAACGCTTTATATTAGCTTGACCTGTATGTATATATGTATGCATGTATGTATGTACGTATGAATGAATGTAACGGAATTTTACAACTCCAATATGACCCACTTCTAGTTGTTCGAGCTGTTTGAAATTTCGCACATATATTAAGAACCGGTGACGATACAATAATTTCATAGCAATTTCCTACTATCCACATTAGATTGACTTTTTGCAAACCATGTGGATGGCTGGCAAAACGTGGCGAAATCAGAAATTTATAATCAGCCGCCCCCGGAATTGAGGACAGTGGTATCTGACATTGGAATATTTTTTGAGGACTTCTTTATATGCGGTAATGAAGTTATCACTGCTGGGTTCTTATCTGATGATAAAGTTATGGATTCAGTGGCTCAAAAGGTCGATGTAGATGACGTAGCAGACTCAAGTAATGCACCATACGCTCTGTCGGTTTCTACCAAAGAGGCAACAGTAGCATTAAATACCTCAAGGAATATTATAGAGCAATCCACCAATGCAGGGAAAAAAATACTGCTCTCTATTCTATTGTATAATGTGACGTGTTGTTGGAAGTGCCTTAATCTATTCATGAATTTATTTTTTCTATCTCAGGGAAAGTTTTTTTAAAATTATTTCTAACAAAGGTTTTATAAAATATAAATAATGAAAAAATCATAACAGCACATGAAAAATTAGACTGCCATAACCTGGAAATTTATCCTTATATGGTTTACATTCAAATATGTTCAATTTAACTTAAGAACGATTTAACAACAAATACAAACAACTCAATGACACCATCATGGTTATGCTGAAAATGAATGAAGCAAAAGAAATAAATTAGAAAGCAAGCAATGAGACATTTACAATTTACAAACAAAATATTTGAAGTGATCATGAAGCAATTGGATGGATATTAGAGGATTCAGTGAACCAGCAGCCAAAATTGAAGGGGGAAATAGGTACAATTATAAAAAGGCACAGACTTCGAATTTGAAGAGATATTTCAGAGAACGTTTCAGCAAATGGAAGGAAGACATATGTACAGTAGAGTCAAAGTTGGAAGAGTTCAAGGATATAATAACAAAGGGGGAAGAAAAATTTATTCCAAGGCAGAAAATAAAGAGAAGTAGAGAACCTATGTACTGTAATAGGGAAGTGAAGAGGTTAAAGGGGTTGGTAAGAAAAGAACATAACAGAGTTAAGAGACAGCAGGGTAGTAGGGAATATTTAAAAAAAACTAAACAAGGACTTAATAACAGAAAAGAAAATGGCTAAAGACAGGTTTATGAAGAGTATAGTCAGTGGAGGAGGACCATTGACTGATGTATCTTGAAATTTCTATGGCTATTTTAGAAAACTGAGGCCGATTTCAAAAAGGCAGAGATTTTAAGTAAGTGGTTTAGTGAAAGCATTAGGGACAATGAATTAGAAACGGGAAGGTCTAACTCGGAGAGCGAGCTTAATGATACAATTAGAAATGAACAGAAAAAAAATTTCATCCTGAGGATATCATGAATGAAATAAGAAAGTTGAAAAAACATAATGGAGTTGGTGTAGATAATATTACTAGAGATATCTTAAAGATTGCCAAATGTGACATTGTGCCCTATCTTGAAATATTATTTAAATTGAGTCTGGATACATACTGCTTACCACAGGACTGGAAAAGTGCGACAGTAGTGCCGGTACATAAAGGAGGGGTGAGAAATAAAGTCAAAAATTATAGGCCGATCAGTTTGACACCAGTGGAGAGATTGATATGAAACGACATCAGAAATGTATGTGAAAGTGGATTTCAAGTAGACAACATGTCTTTAGGAAAGGATATTCATGCCAATCGCAGGTAGTGGGATATGTGCAAGATATTTCAGATGAAATGGACGAGGGAGGTCAAATTGATAGTGTAGCACTAGATCTATCAAAGGCTTTCGACAGAGTGAGTCATAAAATGGTAGTAAATAAGGTAAAAACTATTAGAGTGGATGAGAAAGTGATTTTCTGGGTTGAATAATTTTTAAAAGGTAGAAAACAGAAAGTTAAGGCAGGAAATGCAGTATCAAAAGAAGTGGAAGTAAAAATGGGAGTTCCACAGGGTAGCGTATTGGGACCATTGCTATTTATTATTCTATTGAATAATTGTGTTGATTGTTTACTATCAGAAATTAGATTGTTTGCAGATGATATAATGCTATATAAAAGGATCAAAATGGTAGAGTACTGTAAACAGCTACAGGGTCATCTTGACAGGTTATCTAGTTGGGTTGGTAAACATGGGCTGAAGACAAAAGCTTGAGCTTATTAGATACAAAAATTTTAAAAAGCTAAAGGTTGATTACGATTATAAGGTGCGAAAAAAATTACTTGTTGAAGACTTGAAATGTAAATATGTTGGGATTACATTTGACAACAAGCTTAACTGGGTAGGACACATTGGACAGGTAATAACAAAAGCTTTAAAAATTCTGCACTTGTTGGAGAGAGTGGTGAGGGATGTACGAGAGATGTAAAGGAATTGGATTACAAAACTTTGGCCAGACCATTGCTTGAATATGGTAGAGTAGTATGGCACCCACATTTTGGAGTATCAGATACAGGAGTTGGAGAGGGTGCAAAAAGGGGTTTCTAGATTTGTTTCTGGAAATTACCGCAGGATACAATCAGTAACAGACACGATAAATGAGATGGAATGGGATTAATTGAAAGACAGGAGAAGGGTGAGGATGATCATGGGAGTGTACAAATCGTATATTGGTGATGAGGCATGGAAAGATATTGGGGGTAAGAATTAAAAGTACTGCATAGAACGGAAAAGATGACCATGACCACAAGCTGGCACTCGATTTCAGGCACAAGGGTGTAGAAAGAGTCTCTTTTTTAGGTAAGGGTGTCAGGGATTGGAATAAGTTACCAAGAGAAACGATGAATAATTTAACAAAACACTGAAAGAGTTTAAAGTTAAATTTTGCAAAAGAAAAATGTAGGTGGGTGCAGGAAAGGTGGAAGATGGGAGTGTAGGGAAATTGCCACCGGAGCGTGTGCTCTATTGCAATTTAATTAAATATTATTATTATACTAAATATTATTAATAATAAAAAAACGCAAAAGGCACAGTGTAGATTTTACAAACAAGAGTTATTTGAAATATGTGCTCAGGTTAAAACTGATTATTGTTCAGCAGATTGAGACTCTTATCTGCGAGTTTCCTCGACGCGGCCGGTATGCGGGCAAGAGAGCTACTTAGAATTTTAGTGCAGTGCATATTTTGTGTGTTTACCGTAAGTCAGCATCACCTCGATCTCCATTCAAGCCACCTCAAGTCACACTTGTATCAATATGAACATAAACACTTATCACTCTGTACTGGTCGGCTCTTGACGGCGGCCAGCTCGTCTCAACGACCTCATTGGTGGAGTCACCATAAGATGGTCCTTTAATATTTGTATACCTTTGGTTCCACTCCCCTTCTCTCTGGCCGCTTCATCTCCGTCTCTCTTACCTCCGGATACGTCCAGACATAGAAAAACGTTTTAAAGAAAATAGTAACTAATTTTGCTATTGGAGGGTCACAATCATGCATCCCTCACACATGATCTCTTCACTCAGAGTCATTTTGACTGCGTGCGGGCTTTCCCTCCATTCTCACATTTCGTAGAGTTACAAATATCGAACATTTCTATCTAACAGATAGTCTGTCCTTGTCTAGAGTGTTTACGCGAAAAATAGCTTATCTGGCTTTTCCCTCGTTTTTCACTGCGCGTGAGAAGTCAATAACACACTGTGTCTACACTTGAGCACAAAATATGAATCGACACTGATAATTCTTAACTGGTTCTCGGGCGCCTTATATCTTTTCAACTCCGAGCTCTGCCTGCACCAATACGACACTGTCCATTCACCGATGTTTATCCGGCCTAGGATAGGTTGACAAAAGAATTGTCTGAGCGTCGTTCCGAGAACTCCTGACGTATGTTCGTTGACGGGGGTCATTGTTCTTTGCTCACTGGCGGACCCTTATGGTATACTATCTTTCACGCCGACCACCGCGTAATGAATTAAACTGTACTGCACGTACATTAATAGTGTAATTTTGTTGTTATCTTAATATTACAATATGCCTTCGTCGTTCAGGAAAAAATATTTTCATAATATTATATTATTATCATCATTATTATTATTACCATTAGTTTATAAATGTACTTCACTGTCCACTGGACCATTTTTTTGTGTCCGTAGCTATCACTTTCAAAGGAGTTACAATTTTAGCCACGTTAAATTTTTTGTTATGACGTGCCTTTATAGTTGTATTAGTTTATACATTGACAAGGTTCAAGCTTATTAACGTTGCCACAGTGATTTCTTAAGCTAACAACACTTTTTCATTTTAATGGACCACAATTGATAAGTCGCGTTTAGTGCAGTAGATCGTCACTAAGTAATTTCATCTCACCTGGAGTCACAATATTCCATTCATACTATCAATCATGCCTTGTGCTGAAACACATATTGCGACATACTTATATTTAGACCTATACAATCAAAATCAAATGAAGGAAGCAAAAATAAATGATCACAAAATTATGACGAGGTACAAAGCTATCATGAAGTTATATTCAAACTGATTACGATTTGTATTTACATTTTAAGAAACAGTCACCTTACAAGGTCATACAGACTTTACGTGTGACATTCAATTTATTACCTCTCACCATAATAAATTAAATAGGCATGGTAAACGATATAGAAACATTAATGCCTATTGTAGCCAAGTCAACTATAAAACCTGATGTGACATATTCATTCGGTACTTTTGGAAAGATCATTGACATTTACAACTTACACGCGTTCATACAGCGCTCCCTTAGTATCTCAAAAATCATTACTGTTAACAAATTCCAAATTTATAAAATTCTTCAGAACCATAGGGAATAAGTATCCCCACTATGTTTTTACTTCAAGATGTTTCTAAAATCCATCTTGTAGAAACTTTATGGTTTGAACAATGCATTGTGGTCTCATGCGTGATTGTAATTACCCACCAATATCAATTAGAAATTTACTCCAACAATATAGAAATCAGTGACCTCTGGGTAACATTACAAATATGCATTCCCGTCTTCCTTTTCCTCCTAGTGTGTAAACATCGTTTGCGTGGATCTGTCGTTTCTTTGTGTCATGTACTCGCGATAAATATCTGACCTGTGTTTCCGTTTATAGTCTGTGTGCATAATGTGATTTACACATCACTTTAATATTAGTGAGTGCTCATAATGCAGCCCAACTCAATTATAGCTTTTATTCCAACCCCATTAAACAAAAAAACATCTATGCAGTACACCGTGAATGCAAGTTTCAAACACATAATACTTATTATCAAGCGACGTTTCCTCGTCTCAAGTTCAAATCTTCTAATTGCAGTACAGGCTTAGGTTTTACATCTTACCAAATTTGTCATCGCTTACGCCAAAACACTTTCAATATTATATCTACTCTTATGAATTCACACACAAGATTACTATTTGTTACTGTTCTATCCGCATAATTTTATTTGATGGTCTCTAATCAAAATAACATTCTAATTAAGGTGAACAAAACAGCCTGAGACTCCACACATTAAATCCCACATACTTGGTCTCAATGTACGATTCAACAGGAAAACTTCGCCACATTTATAAATTTTTCAACGACCCACAATGCAAGAAATTTTAAATGATGTCTTTCAACATCGAGAGGACAGATTTTCTTTATAAATGCCTTCTGACTCACATTAAAGTTTTCATGTGTATTTCAAATTAAGTAGCAAAACTTTGTAACTTTCATCCCAAAGATAATTTAACACATAGATCATTACTGAATTTTCATAGGACACATTATTTGAAACTACCTCGTTATACCCAATTTTGTATCCAAGTTTCCTTTCCTGGCTGAAATTAATTATTACTCATTACATATTACTCATTAAATTAGGTAACATTCATTTACTCAAACTTTTATATATACGTACTTTTGATAATTTCAGTCAGCTAATTACTATTGTAAGAATGCTTTCATAGTTGGACCGTTATTTAATTAAGTCGAAAGTTACCATAGATTTGATTATGCCATTATACTCGTAAACTTTCGGCCTCGTCTCTATAAACGCGCCCTGTGGTCATAATTTCATCAACTATCATTTATTGTACAGAACGTTGGAGTATGCTTCCAGCGTGCTATGTCAGTTCGTTACACATTCGGGAACTCATATTGTTCCGGAAGCTGTTTCACTCCTCCTATCCAGCTTGTCCTTGAGGTGGCCTTTGCCCCCTAACGGCTTTACCTGCACGCCATTCATTCGAATTCTGGGAATAGCCTCCTTTGAAACACTCAGATCCCAAACCTATAAGTCTCAGTTGTAATTTCGACCAAGTCCAAGTATTTGCGATCTTTAGAGTTACTGTCTCCATATTACCATTATTGTTTACCCGTTCCTAAGTCATTCCCGATCTTTACTGTTGATGAATATCAATATTAGACTAATCTTATGGTCCTCTGTTGTATGTAAGCATTTATCGTACAAATTTCTTTTATTGATCAACATTTTTCTCCTGCTTTCTTCAATGCAATTGTGCTAACAAAACTGCCAGAACCACATTCAACAACTCCCGTCTACTTACTGATCTTTAACCCTGAATGTTATGATACTACAACTGACAACAACATTTTTCTTTGTCTGACCAAACAATGGTATCTTTCTTCGTAGTTAACAATTTTATGACTTAGGGAAACTCCTATTGGCATATACAATAAAATTACCAAGCTACTTAATTCTATGTATTTACATTTCGCAAATCTCGAAAATTTCATTTGTGTGCATTTTGCGGCCTTGTGTTCTCCCTGCTTTTCTCGTAAGATGGTCCTGACTCATTTTGTCCCTGTTCTTCTTGGCAAGACTTGACTTCAACAATTGCATTTACATGTTGTTTGTTGTCAGTCTGCCTTCTACGATTGTCATCCCCCCATTGATTTTGATTTCTGTTATCTTGCTTACATGACGGGTGGTGTTGGTTGTTAGAATAGCCTCCACGGCTATGCCCATTTCCTTGACAGCGAGATTGATTATTTTGATCATCCTTCAACTTTTGTTCTTGGGTGGCTTTTTGTCCTATCGTATCTAGGTTTTTTAGCATGTCCAAAAATTGTGAGACCGTGGGGATAGTTACAGGATTGATATGCGCTTGGATTTGCGGGGAAAAAATGGGTTCCTACCGCACCAACAAACTCAGCCTCCGACATTGGTTGGTCCAAAGAACGTTAGAGTACGACCAATCTTTCCTCATATGCGGCCATAGAATCAATCGCTTTTGGCTCATACTTTCCTTGATAAATTTTTATTCTTGTGTAGTTTTTGTGCTTGGCTGATCAAAACGTTTTTAAGAAGATTTTGAACTTCGCATACGACAATCTATGCCGCAAGACACATCGAACCAAGAACGGTCTGTCCCTGCATCCCTTGTTGTATCATCAACAACTTAAGGTTCTCTGGAATAGCTTTAATACGAAAGTATGTTTCCAGTTCAGCCATAAAAGCCTTGGATAAACGTCCCGACGTGATTCAAAACTAGGCAACTTCAAATTTATGTGGGGATGCTCAAATTGTTCCGATACAGCGGAAGGCATCCTCTGCATAGGACCCGACTGTAAAGCAGTAACGGCACCTTCCACTCTTTCGTACTTCGATCTCATTTCATCATGAAATTTACTCTGTGCAATTTTTACTTGGGGATATTCTTCCTGCGAAGTAGAAACCGATCTGGCTACATGTTCCACTTTGTCATTTAATTCTTTAATTTGCCCTTCTGATTTATCTTTACTTTCATGTCCCCGATATTTAAACTTGCAAATGCTTGATCGCGGAATTTGTTTTAGCATTTTTAGAACGAACTTTTTCTAAGCGATCGCAGAACTCCGTCAATCGTTCAGAGTTTTTCGCTACTTTAGAAAATTTGACCCTTATAACAGACTGGAAATTATCCCTATCTTGGAACATTTCCTATTGGAATTCAGAAAATTTACTCACCATGTTCTTACAAAAATCGTTTAGGCGTTGTTCTAAGGTCTCTTGTCTTGTATTTGTGTTGTCTAGTATATCCGATAAAACACTAAGTAACTATTTTCAGACGGTGATTTCTCAAAACCCGCCATTAATGATAGTAGGACTACCAATAAACCGTCTTGGTTCTGTTGTGCAGGAGAGGATTATAGAGTGATGTAGTTACTGTTACTGCAGATGTAAGATTTACCCGACTTTCCGCTACCAATACGGTCGAATTTATAGTTGAATTGTTATTTTCCTCCGAAATTGTGTCATAGTGTATGCTTTCTAACTCACGTAATCGCGTCGTTTCTGCCCTTTCCATTTTGTTTGTGTGATCTGCCATTTTACTGTTTGTGTTTTTACTTTTGGTGTCGTACTGTATCTGCCGTCCCGATCTTAGAAACATAAAATGTGACCTTTCACTGCCTTTAAATTCCCGAATACCGACAGATTTAAGACATCAATTGTAAAAGAAAAGAAATAATTACTACTCGAAAAATAACGCCAATGCAACTGTTTAATTTATTTATTGCTGCGTCGTACGCGTTTCACCTCTCATCGAGGCATCATCAGCGACGAATTATTTACATTTGTTATTTAGGGTATGCAGCTGCGCACCTTCGTTTTATTATCCAGCTGCATACCCTAAATAACAAATATTCGTCGCTGATGATGCCTCGAAGAGAGGTGAAACGCGTACGACGTAGCAATAAATAAATTAAACAGTTGCATTGCTGTTATTTTTCAACTAGTAATTAAGTAAGCAACTGCGGAAACATGGCCTGTAACAACATTGCATTAAAACCAAATAACTTTGCTGAAGCCCTCACAGCACTGTCTCCTCAATTAAAATAAAAAATATGTCCTGTTAATTTTGAAATTTGTTTAAAACCACAGCAAAAACAATAGGCAACGCTAGTCTGAACACATATGAACATGACAGAAATATTCTAAAGAGACAAAATCAACCTCCAATAAAAACATCACATGTGTGATATGCAACCATAGACACAAGGAATCATGATATCACGTTCACACCAACAGGTACAGCCATCGTCTCTGAAAACTGTTTTATGCATAAACATTACACATATCATGAACATCAACATATAAAATGCTGTAAACAAATTATTTAACTATCATTGGCTGCCTCTCGTCCATCCCTCAATCAAATGCTGTAAGACACAATTATATTCATGAGATAAATTAATTCTATTTGCACTAAAATTCTTGCTCTCAATACGTATCTTGTCCCACGACTTCGGAAAGCCAAATGTATTGTGACGTGTTGTTGGGGGTGCCTTAATTCATTCATTAATTTAATTTTAATTATCTCAGGTAAAACTATATTAAAATTTATTTCAAATGAGGAAAGGCTCATGCATTATAAATATTGAAAAATCATAACAGCACATAAAAAACTATACTGCCATACCCTGAAATTTTATTATTCTATGGTGTACATTTCATATATGTTCGATTTAACTTCAGTTCCAATTTAGTAACAAATACAAATATCTCAAGACACCATCATGTTTATGATGAATATGAACTTATCAAGCAAAAGAAATAAATTTGATATAAAACTAACATTTCGGCAAGCAATACGACATTTACAATTTACAAACATAATGGTTGAATTAAAGAAACACTAAAGGCACAGCGTTGATTTTACAAACTAAGAGTTATTTGAAATATATGATCTGGTTAAAACTCACTATAGTTTAGCAGATTGAGACTTTCAAAGGCGAGTATCCTCTCCAAGGCTGTTATTTGGGCAAGAGAACTCCTTAGAATTTTAGTGCAGTGCATAGTATGCGTGTTTACCTTAAGTCAGCGATGGGTGGGCACCATTCAAACCACCTCAAGTCACACTTGTGTCAGTTTGAACATAAACACTTATCACTTTGTACTGGTCGCCTCTTGACGGCTGTAAGCTCGTCTCAATGAACTCTCTCCTCAAGAGTCATCGGTCTAATACCCGTACAGACGGTCCTTCCATCTTATTTCGATCTTATTTCATATTGAAATTTACTCTGTGCAATTTTTACTTGGAAATATTCTTCCTGCAAAGTAGAAACCGATCTGGCAACATGATCCACTTTGACAGTTAATTCATTAATTTACCCTTCTGATTTATCTTTAATTTCATGTCTCCGATATTTCAACTTGATAATGCTTGATCACGGAATTTGTTTTAGCATTTTTGGTATGAATAGTTTGGTTGTCCTTTTATAAACGATCGCAGAACTCCGTCAATCGTTCCTTCCACCTTCGCAGTCCCTGGTTTCCACTCCCCTTCTCTCTGCTCGCTTCATCTCCGTCTCTCCCATCTCCAGATACGTCCAGACATGGAAAAATGTTTAAACAAAATAGTAACTAAAACTAACTAATTTTGCTATTGGAAGGTCACAATCATTCATCCACCACATTTGATCGCTATTCACTCATTCTGATTGGCTGCGGGCTTTCCCTCCGTTCCCACATTCCGCAGAATCACTAGTATCGAACTTCTCTGTCTAACAGATAGTCCGTCCTTGTCTCGGGTGTTTACTCGAAAAACAGCTTATCTGGATTTTCCTTCGCTTTTCCATCGTGTCTGCACTTGATCATATGATTCGACAATTAATTCGTTGCGCAACATATCTGTTCCAAATTGTAATGTAACTGGTCACTCTATGCATAGGACACCTATAAATAGAGCAGATATTAAGCTGTCTGGTAATATAGTCACGCAGCCGCCTTTCGGCTTCATTCTTGACAGACATCAGTGGAGTTCACGTTGCGATAAGCAGTTAAGAATCAATCTCATTTCCCAACTGTAGTGAGAGATACTTTTGATCTGGAAATAATCAATGTACCCGGTATTTATTTATTTAATTTTAAAATATGGTATCAGATTCTATAAAATAAATGTATTCCATCCCACATTGTTCTGTGGTTCCACAGCGTTAATAAAAATAAAATTGAAGCATAGCTACATTTTTATTCTTATTAATTGGATAGTGCTGATATTTACATACAATCTTAGTTTTTCCTTAGTTCCATTTTTGCTTTATATTCTGTTACTATTTGGGATACAGTGTTTAACACTTTTCTCATTAGTTTATATTAGTCTCTTGGTTTCTTATCCAAATACTTTGTTTCTCAAATCAACAATTAGTTTATTTTCGTGGTCATCTCTTCCTTCTCCCATAATGTTAATTATTCTTCTCTTATTATCCATGGACGACACCCACCAATATCTTCGCCCATCATCTATCTGCCTTTTATTGCCCACCCAGCTTCTTTATCATAACGTTTACCAATTGTATTCTAAGGTAATTTGCGCGGTCAGATCTACTTGCACTACTTTCCACCATATTCAATTCCTGGTTTAATGCAATCCTCGATCCCTTCCTATCTTGTGCTAACCTCTTCATCTCAACATACCCCTTACAATTCTCGTCCTCAGTTACCTGCTTCATTTATTCTAATCTCTGTCTTCCTCTACAGTTCTTACCTTAGACTGTTCCTTCCATTAACAAATTAACCAATCCAGCATGTCTCAAAATATGACCTACCAGACTATGTCTTCTTTCTGTGAGCTTGTTCCACAAACTTCCTTCCTCACCCATCATTTCCAAAACTCCCTCATTTAGTATTTTGTCTATCCACTTAATTTTCAGTATTCTTCTGTAGCACCACATTTCACATGCGTCAATTTTCTTTGTTTCCGATATTCCTAAAGTCCATGTTTCGCTGCCATAAAGAGCTGCACTCCACACATAGAGTTTTAAAAATTTCTTTCTAATTCCTAGGTCAATGTTTGAAACTAAAAAAATTCTCTTTTTCATGAAGGCTGTTTTTCCTAGTGCTATTCTATTTTTAATATAATTCCTGCTTCAGTCAACGGTTGTAATTTTGCTTCCCAAGTAGCAGAATTTACTTACTTCTCCTATTGCATCCGATCATAATTTTATATTGAATCTACTAGTATCGGTATCATTTCTGCTACATTTCATCACTTTTGTCTTGCTTTGATTTATATCTAGTCCAAAATCTTCGTTCAGTATTTTGATCATGCCATTTAGTGACTTCTCAATATCCTTAGCCCTCTCTGCTAACAAGACAATGTCATCAGCAAATCGTTGCAAACTGATTTTTTTCTCCCTGAACACTTATGCCACAGGAAATTTTTTCTTTTTCCTTTATTGCCTCTTATACATATAATATTAACGGGTATAGACT
Source organism: Vandiemenella viatica (assembly GCA_031002005.1). NCBI lineage: Eukaryota > Metazoa > Arthropoda > Insecta > Orthoptera > Morabidae > Vandiemenella > Vandiemenella viatica. Next base: position 323,306,983 of record CM061920.1, on the reverse strand, counting down.
ATAACCTTGTCTCACAGCGTTTTTTAACTGATGCGTGTGTCTCATTGTTCTCTACTTTTATTATAACCACTTGATTTTTATATAGTTCTTAAAGCATTCTTCTATCTCGATATTTTAGACCTGACTTCTTTAAAATTTTCAACATCTTGTCCCACCTAATATTATCAACATCTTTTTATAAATAAACAAACGCCATAAAAGTATCTGTGTTTTACTTGATCCGCCCTTCAAGTATTAATATTAATGCCAGATGCCATAAGAGTATCCTTGTTTTCCTTGATCCGCCCTTCAAGTATTAATCTTAATTCCAGAAATCCTTCCCTTGTACCGAGATTTTTCCTAAACACGAAACTGATCTTCACCTACTATCTATATCTGATACCAATAATGTCGGTTCAAACAGACTTACTATGTGGAGAGAAGTGACATTTTTCCAGATTCAGGGTCATACGATACGAGTATGTTTCTGAGTGTCTGTATTTGCAAATTTTAATGGAAATTAAATCAGAGGTATAGTTAAATACATTACGTTTATAAAAATATTACAATTTGTCTGCTGCTTTACCTACGTGTTTCTAGGTGTGTGGAATAATGTGTTTAATGTTGAATATTTTTTAGTAGCAATGTCATGTAAATTGTTTTGTTAAGCAACTTTCCTGTTTCTAGTGTTCCATCAGCTTCTATAATCTCTTATTTTGAACTTTTATCATAATTTAGAAAAGTTAAGAACCTAGTTATACAAATGTTCTTAAAGTTACGTCAAATGTAGGCATTTTAATACGATGAGGAACAATCTATGTACGTGATATGAAATTTTAGTACCAATTATAAGAAGAAAGTTTGATTAGAATTCTAACTCAGTTTTACAATGTAATATCTTTGTAACCTTTACTCGCAAACTAAATATCACATATTATTGAAGTGTTCATCTTTGATGTAATGACCGAGCGTGGTGGTGTAAAGGTTAACGTTCTGGCCTCGCATTCGGGAGGACGGTGGTTTGAATCCCCGTCCGGGCATCCAGATTTGGGATATCCATGGTTTCCCCAAATCCCCCCACGTGAATGCCGGGATGCTTCTTTCAAAAGGCCATGGCCGATTTCCTTCCCATTCCTTGCCCCCCATCCTTTCCCGTCTCTAAATACCTCGCTGTTCAGAGACTTTAAGCATTTAAAAAAATGATGTAATGGTTTGACTAACATTTTTAGTATATGCTAACGTACTACATTTTAGAAAATAGGTAAAGTTACACGTTCAAAAACAATATTAACAGAATCGGAGAGTTTATTTTTTATAGGTGATGTAGTATTATCTTTGGTGAGTATCTTTTGAGGTTAAGAAAATGATGTTTATCTTAGATGTAGTGTGATCTCTGGTGCCTATCTGATCAGGCTAAAAGCAGCTCATCACTTCTTCTCTGTACCCACATAGAGTGATAATAATAAAACGAATTTTTAAGCAACACTATAAGCTGTCAAACTATAAAAATCCCATACAAATCGGTTATGTAGATTTTGCGTGATACCTAATCATCAATCATTTACCACTAGCCTCGATTCAGGCTGACTACAGCGTGAATCGATGATGATCATGATTTCGTGAAATTGTGGAAAACAGTCTGCATGCGTCGATCGGCGGGCGATTGAAACAGCATCGTCCCGATTGATTTTGGTGATACCGGCCGTAAGGATTTACTGTCAATTTCATCGCTAGTTTATGATTCATGAATACCTAGTGCGGATCCTCACGTTCGTCGCTCAGTGGTCACCTTTAATCTAGCAACCAATATTGTGTGTTTGATGCCGTCAGTCAGTTATGTCACACCTGATAAGCAATATCTGTGCCTTCTCAATTCAAGGTCTAGTGTGGCGTATATATTATCGTCTACCGATAAGGGACCGTGCACAAACTACGTGGCTCGGTCCGGGGGGGGGGGGGGGGGGGGGGGGGTTTGCTGTAAGGCTACGTTGGGATACATAGGGGGACGGGGGGTTCCGAGCCAGGGCACGTAGCTTTGTTTTCAAAACCTATTTCACAGTTAAAATGAGGAACAGAACTCACAACAGCATGTGACTATTTATTTCCCTCAGTTAATTATCTTCGTATGTAATTTACAATATTCTGACAAGAGAAAAAGTACAAAATGTGTTCTGGAATCAAAAGGGAAAAAAGCTACGTTCTCCGTGTGTGTGTGGGGGGGGGGGGGGGGGGGGGTCAAATGCCACGTAGGGCTACGTGTGTGGGGGGGAGGGGGGGTTCACAGGAGGCCAAAATGGAGCTACGTGGTTTATTCACGCTCCCTAATAGAACGTTATAAACCAGTGGGTATTTCCACTGCTTTCAGTGCAGTTAGTTTATTTCAAACGCGAATATGCTACGGTAAAAATATCGAACATATGGTCGAGTGCTTACTTATGCTCGTGGCTTTACGCCTCGTCAACATGGAAGTCATTAGAGACGGGAGGGGTGGAGGGAAGAAACTGGAAGGATTTGACCATGGCCTTTTGAAGGAACCATCCTGACATTCGACTGAAGTGATTTCGGAAAACTAGATTTTGGAATTTAATCCACAAACTCCTTCTAAGGCTCCAGCTCGAACGTTACCTCTTTTTCACCGGGCGGTCATATGGTCGAATTCCTATCTTGGTATTCTAGATTTAATCCCTGTTTGTTCTAACCTTTCGCTTTATTCAAATCAATATTCCTGTTTAATTTGTTAGTTCCATCCTGGTTACATGGCTTGCCTACTGAATTTTGTTTTGTTTTTTTGTTACATGTATAAGTTTGCACGTCGCCTATACCTATTTTTGTATTCTTTCTTTTTTTATGGATATAGTTAGAATAGCAGATTCAAAACGGGGACCCTCCTTCCTTCTTTGACAAATTCCGGAATTATCCGTTGGCTTTTGATCAGAAACAATCTTTCATTCCTTAGAAACAAACAAAATCAGCATTGTTACCAGGCACTGATTGTTCTCCGTATGAGCTTTGAATCGTATCTATGAAGAAAAGTGACTTTTATGCATACAGAAAAGTTCTGCATTTAAGATTCTTCTTATAAATCTCTTATTTTCTACTTTTACTAGTACATATAAAATAATGTTAGGACCTGAGTATAATTTTCTCGAGCTTTCCACCGGGATAGTATGAGGCGGCGTTTCGGGGCCTGCCTCTAGCTCCATATTCAGGCGAAGTGTCGGATTTCGGAAGAGTCCTCGCTTTTATAAGTAGTGAGCCCAAGATTTTGCGCGCCATTCCTGAAGGTATGAAGGAAGTTCGATAGGAGACTAAGCCAGTCGAGGCGGTGACAGTCAGCTTGCAACAGCTAGAATAGACCTGATGAAGATGGCAGAGCTAGCTGCCGAAACGTCGTGTGTATACAACATCCGGCTGGAAACCCGAGAGGATTTTATAACACCTTTCATTATGCTGGTCCTAACCAGTGACACAGGCCGTTGCGCCACCAAAACAATGTTCTTAGAAATTTAAATAATACCCTCCGTAGTTTTTTTTTTTTTTTTTTTTTGTTACAACTTTTTACAGCCTAACATCTAGTATCTAAATTAGGCCATATTTACAATAACAATATGATTAAGTTGTTACATAGATTTCCGCTACCTGGCGAAATCAAGTGAATTGTTGTTTACAGTTAGAGTACTGTTGTAAGTATAGGCATTTTATTACAAAAACTTAAGTGCTTGACTACGTTTAGGTTAATTTTTTAATAAAAGAAAACTAATATTAGTAACATAACCCCTTAATTAACCCACCACCACTAGTTTATTACAAATTTTACTACACTACTGCTAACTACAGAATAAAGGTCAATTTTCCTGGGATAGATCTTCAGCGGGATCCACGTCCTCCGGAATTCCTTGAGGTCTGGCCCATCAGATGCGGTTATGCGATTTCTGGAATGACCAAGACCGTCCAGGGTCTTCAGAGGGGTCGCCACCGGCTCCCGGTGGCTGTGAATCCCAAATCCTATTTGGGTCAATACGGTGCTGAGGAGGTGTATTACATCTCCTTTGTTCTATCAAGTCACAGTTTGTTTCCTCTTGTATAATTTCTTTTATATCTTATGTAAGGAACTTAATTTGATAGTTGTCTCCTTTCCATTTTGCTGCCACATCATTTTAATTTTTCCAAGTGAGAAAAATAAACAATAATAAAGTATAATAATACTCTCTTTTTCCTCTTCATCATGGCATGCAACGCTTGGCAGTCAATGCCCGCGCCGCTTAGTAGGCATTATACCTTCCTGCTGATGTAGTGATGCTTTGTCAGGCTATCCGCCGCATACCATAAGCTGACTAAGACTTGAATGCAGCGAAATGTTAAGGAGAAAGAAGTCTTTAATTACGGTATCGTTTACTGTTATGTTTCGTTGTGTAACACGCACTTCAACAAAAGTCTTTAACTACAGTATCAATTATTATTATGTTTCGTTATATAATTACGGATACTGTAATAATTGTCGGTCCAGTATTTGAGGAACGGCCTCCAACAGAAAACGGTGTCCTCCGGTAACACAGCGTCCAGCCCATCAGAAGGATCTTCTGGAACAGCCGGGTGCGTCGGTCTCCAAAGGGTGCTATTGTTCTTGTGTCTGTTTATGACATATCCTTTGATGTTCAGTGCTATGCTTAGAAGTTAATTTCTCCATTGTTGGTGCCTTCTCGAGCTTGCTAACTGCTCAAGGTATTTTGTTTTGTAGTGCACAGAAATCCTGTCTGCTATTTGAATCAGAATTTCGCAGTCAGCCCTGTTTTTAATGATACTTCGAACCTCTTTTCCAATTAGTTGTTCACATTCTATTTCCCTCGCTTCCGCAAGAAGAATGCATTCGAGAACCACATGTTCAGGGGTCGCTTCCGCTCCACACTCGCATAGACTCGATTCTTTGAGGCCCCTGCTGTGTAGCAAACTGTTATAAGGACCATGTCCGGTTATGAAGTGTATTAAGCCGGCGGAAGGATTTAGATGTTGCAGTTCCAACCGTTCTTTGACATCTGGAAGGATGCCGTAAGATCTCCGACCTGTACTGCTAATATTCCATTGATGTTGCCATTCTTGTAGAAGGGCCGCCATGACTTCCTTTTTGGCTGCCACCGGTCGACCTACTATTTCTTCAGCTGCTCTCTTATCACCGGACTTTAGCCAGTATATTGCACCACGTTTTCTTATCATTATGTCTAGGGGCCAGACACCTAAAACCGTCGTCAAAGCAACTGTTGCGGTCGTGCTATATGCACCACTTAGTCTTATAAGTAGAGGTGGGCAAAAGAATCGTGAATCGATTCAAAGAGTCTACTCGTCTAAAAGAATCGTTTGCGGAATCGACTCACTTGGAAGAGTCACGGTTCACTCAAGAGTTGTTAAGAGGAATCTCAGGAGCTGAGCCGTTGTTGCGCAATCGCTCACCGACTCGTCCAGGTTCTGAGTCGACTCCGAGTCGTTAACTCGATAATGTTTACGACTCTCGGCTCACTTCTGTCTTAATGACTCTTCCATGGATTCGGCTCTTTTTAACTCTTGATATCTGCGTAACTCGTGATTCCTTTCGATTCACAATCTTAGTTCCCACGGCGTTTGGCAACTTATTTGTAAGGAAATAAAGAATATTTATCTTTGGAACAGTAAAATTAAAAATAAATTACAGAAATAAAAAGTATTCTTAAATTTAGGAATTTACTTTCTTAAATACACATTTTTCTAGTGTTTTTGGAACTAGTTATAAGTTTTTGGTTTCCTTCCAGACTGTTATAGATGCTACCACAACACAGATTTAGATTTACAAATAAATTATCAATGAATTATACGTCCTATAACTTTTATATTTTACCACAAATAAAGTATTTCCCGATTATTAGAGGACAGGGAAAAGTATACCGATTTCAGAGCCATCTGCTATTCCCATGTTGCGTGGGTTTTTCAAATTGCGAATGCATCGACTACTGAATTTAATTGCCATGGAGCGCGTCCAGTTATTATCATACAAACTTCATCAGTGTTTTAGTTGTTCTTCAGTTCTTAATTTTGTGAATAATGCAAACATTTTGCAATAGAAATGAACGAAGTTTATGAATTGGACCATTACAATAATTAGCAGGAGCTGAAGCGGCATATTTACTGTTCCAGCTGGTGAGGTTTCTACGAGGAAAAAGGTTAAACGAAAAGACGTTGGGGAACAGTGCCGTCGATGAATATAGGGGAGAAATTACGTGAGACTTTTTAGGGGGGAAAGGGGTCCGGAAAATCTCACTAAATCTCACCAAGGGGGGGGGGGGGGGTCGACGGATATCTCACGTGAAATTTTGATCTTGAACGAGTGTAGAACTAAAAAAAGCGTAAAGAATACTAGTTTACAGGGCCAAAAACCGGCTTTTGAGGGGGTATCATTCTTTTGGGGAGCACGACAGCTAAAAAAAGTCTCGAAACTTCTCCTGGTCGAACAACTGGGGGGAGGGGGTTCCGTGAAAATCTTATGAAATCTCACCAACGGGGAGGGGGGGGGGTCCGGCAAAATCTCACCAAGTCTCACGGTGGGGGGGGGGGGGGAGGGGGTCTAGATTTCCGGAAAGTAGCCTCACGTAATTTCTGGACGTCCCCCAAAATACTAATACTGAAACCAAGAAAATAAATATAAAATTTAAATTATGCCATTTAAACAAACTCTGATTTATTGGTTTGTAGGTAAAATGCTAGTGATACGCTGTTTAACTTGGGAAAAGCACCATCAAGCAAATTCAAAAAATTTGCCAAATTTATGGAGTAAAATTGGAGCATATGTAAGGGGCGTCCATAAACCATGTAGCCCCATTTTGGCTTCTTGTGAACCCTCCCCCTCCCCAAGTAACTCGACGTGGCTTATGTCTCTAACCCCCCTCTCCCCACGTAGTTTTTTCCATGACGGAAATAAATATTTACATGGCGTTGAGTGTTCTGTATCTCATTTTAAGTGTGACAAATAATATGAATGAAAAGCTATTTGGCCTGGCTCGATCTACGTGGTTTATGGACGCCCTCTAGCGAGACGTGTAACAAACATGCCACCTACAAAATCAACAATCTAAATCAACAATCTCAATCGACAATTACAATCTGCAACAAGGCTTAGAATCAGTAATGAGGTTTGACAACAATTAGCTGGAAGCCTTGAAAATTTCACAGTGTGGCAATCTCACATTTTGTTGACCCGGTTCGGAAAATTCCCAGATCCACCACTGGTTGTATTTAGACAGGGGGCGGCGTAATCGGTATTGCGCAAGGGCGCTCAAATAGTTAGTGGAGAGCCTGCTTTTTGTGCTTCACTACATTCAAGTCACCGGTCTAGTTTCACGTTTCAGGTATTTATTATTTACATTTACACTTATAATCTTGCCTAGTCTTTTTTAATAATGCATCCGCTGCCAAGAATGAGCACATCAGTCTCCATTCTTTGTGGTATTTATTTGTCACTGGGGGCAGAATTTTTACCGAGTTGCAGATCATATTTTAATATTTTTTAAACCAGTAGCTTTATTTCATTGAATTTTAGGGTATATTTCTGATTATCTTAAGAGTATGTATCCAGGATTTTATATAACTCGCTTCACTCATCTGAGTGTATAAGCTCCATATTCAACATCAGTATCTAAGAGTTCGTGAGACAATGTCATTGCCACAGTTAATCTCAGTAACTAAATCGTTATCACAATAAAAAAATACCGTATTTTCGCTTTCCGAAATTTCTTCCGCCTATATTTCTTTTATTGTAACGAAAATCTCGTAAACAAGCCAGGGGCGAATATAGAATACATTTTCGGGGGGGGACGATTTCGGTTTGGGGGGCTCGAGATAATTTTCGTTTGGGTGGCCAAGGGAAGGAGGGGAACGATTGAAAATCACCTCTTTTACGCTACTGGCCTTAAGTTACCTGTAGAGCAAAAAAAAAAAAGTCTCCAACAAAATACTATTTTGTTCACATTCATTATTCGGGGGGGGGGGGGGCGGGCCCCCTGCCCCCCCTTTTATACGCCCTTGAAACAAGCAAATGCTCGAAATGAAATTATTACGGAAGTGGAAGCAGATATCGATTAAACTACAGTAATCGTTAGCTACGGTTTCAAGAAAAAAGATGGTACCAATTTCTTTGTATTAGAATATTACCTGTTAGTGAAATCATGAAGTACTTCTATGCATGCATGAAAATGATGAAAATTTCCAGTGACTTTCTTGGCAGTAAATGTGTTTCCTAATTTTTAAAACTTAATAATTTATCAAATATCAAAACTTTATTCAAAGTTTTGTAAAAAAAAAAAAAAAATAAACTTTCAAAATTATAAAGGTAATTACACTGGAAAACAATACAGATATCACACAATCGCATTTCACCCTTCAGTGAGTAACACGAGGCATCAGACAAGTAACATTTAATTGACTGTCATAATGTAAGCATCTGCCATTTTTTGACTCATAAAGTCACTCATATTTCATCTGTCATCAGGTAAAATGTTCGAGTCACGAACCCCTAGATCCTCGATTTGGTACCATTTCCAAAAGATGGATAAAAAGGGAAAATGCCTGTACTGCAATTCAGAAGTCGCTATTTCTTCAGGTTCGACAAGCACCTTCGTCGCCACCTAAAAGGAAACATCCGACAGTCGCCATCGAAAGACAGAATTCTCGGTCTCCATCGCGTTCTCCTTCAGCATCAAGCTCAGCCACACAAGAACAACCACCACAATCAGGTTGTTCAGGTATATGAAGCTATGGCTCTGATTCTGCACCTCTGTAAAGTCTGTGACGGACACATCCTCTTCACAGACTGACGACGTCACCTCAGTTTCCTTCCTTGCTTTGTCGTCACAATCTACGCTCCCGCCAAAAGACTTTGCTCAGTCAACAATGAGGCAGTTTGTAGATATCAAGAAACGTATCTCCCTCAAAACTAGTCGGGACTTTGATATACAATTATTAAAAGTAATATGCAATTAATACCAACCGTTTAGCATAGTAGAAAATGAAGAGTTTAAAAAATTTGTCAAAATGCTGAATCCCAATTATAAATTGCCCAGCAGAAAAACCATTTCGTCCAGTCTCTTGCCATCAGTTTATCATGAAATGGTAGGGAAAATTAAAGTAATGGTACAAAAGACACCCGCCGTTTGCGTTACCTGTGATGGCTGGACAGGTTTAAATACCGTGAGTTTTTATGCCATCACTGCTTATTTTTTTGATGAGAATACAAATCTGAAATCTGCCCTTTTAGATTGTAGTGAATTTCCAGGTAAGCATACCGCTGACAATATAGCTAGTTGGGTAAAAGGGGTGTTTGATCAATATCAAATCGGTTTTAAAGTGTGTGCAATGGTAACCGACAATGCGGCAAACATAAAAGCGGCTGTTGCTTCTTTAAACCTGGGGCACATAACATGTTTTGCTCATGGCCTTAATCTGGCCGTTCAATCTGCAATTAAGAGTTCTATAGAGAATATTGTTGACAAGGTAAAATCAACGGTACAATTTTTTAAGAGAAGCAGCCATACAACTGCAAAATTGCACGAGATGCAAAAAACTATGGGTACTGCTACTTTAAAATTAAAACAGGACGTTCCTACTAGATGGAACTCCACATACACCATGTTACATAGGTTTTCAGCTCTTAAGGAGCCTATAACAGCCGTATTAGCACTTGTGAATTCTCGTGTGACATTTACAGAGACTGAATGGAAAACTATTACACAGGCCGTAAATATGTTAGAAGTGTTTTTGAAGTTACAGAGGAGGTGTCTGCTTCAGAAACGGTGTCCCTGTCAAAGATAGGCATATTGGGTCGTGGCATGGGATAAAGAGTGAAATTACATCTAGAAAACAAACAACTTTTGGGGGAGGTTAGGAAACTGGGGGAGGGTTTGCTGGAGGAGTTGAAAAAACGATTCGGTGGAACAGAATCTGTAGAACTGGCCAGTCTATTTTCTTAGATCCAAGGTTCAAAAACAAGGGTTTGGGGATGTTAGTCGATTCCAAGAATCTTATAATACCATTATTACAAGTGTGAAGGGACTAATTATGTCGTCACGTTCAAGGGCTCAGCCAGAAATTGGTTTTGAAGAATCTGAGGGAGAAGCTGGATTACCTAAACCACCAACAACACCAAGTTCTTCTATTTGGAATGAATTCGATGAGTCCGTCAGCCGACTTCAGGGACTTCATGTACCCGATGCAAAGGCTTCGGCTATTATAGAGGTTGATAAATATTTAGCTGAACCCCTTCTACCGAGAAACTTGGACCCTCTTTACTGGTGGAATGAAAGAAAGAACATATTTCCTAATTTGTATGAATTAGTACTAAAAAGACTTTGCATTCCAGCAACATCTGTACCTTGTGAACGGATTTCCTCGAAAGCTGGACAGTTAATGACTGAAAAGAGAAGTCGGCTCACATCACACAAACTAACGAAAATGCTTTTTGTAAATAGCAATAAAAAACTTGTGTAGTTTTCATAAGTAAATTGAATCATTTTTTTTGTAAAATTAGTGTTTTCATTTGTTTAAATAATAAAATAAATTGTTTTTGCAATAAATAACTTACAATTTAACTATCAAAAACAAATGTTATTATTTTAGTTAGAATTTGTTAATCATTTCCTTCTTGTTGGTTAATAACTCGTTATCTATTTTCGTCATTCAAAATATCATGTGAAAAAATCGAAGACTCGTTTAAAAGAATCGATTCTCAGTGAGGAGTGAATCGATTCCAAACGATTCATCAAAAAGAATCGGTTTGCCCATCACTAATCTGCACTATGCTGCCACCTACAGGCCATTCTGCACGCTGCTTCTAGCACGCTTACCAACTTACAGGATAACGGCGCGAAATTTCGGTTTTTTTATTACAAATTTAAGGTTTTCATTTGACTCACTCTCGTAGTAAGAGTTCAAGAAAATAATACAAAAGGGTGAAGAAATGTTTAATACAAAACAGAAAATAAAGAGCAATACAGAGCCTACATACTCGTACTATAACAGGGAGGTGAGGAGATTATAGAGGTTGGCGAGACGTGAAAGAAACGGAAAGGCTGTAGGAAATTCTTGAAACAACTATCCGAGGAATTAATAATGTAAAGAAACTGGCCAAGGATGAGTTTATGAAGAATATTAGTGGTGCAGGGGGATCTTTGACTGATGCATCTAGACATTTCCATAGCTATGTCAGAAAACTGTGGGGAAGAGAGGGTAGGGTGTTGAGACAATTATAGATAATAATGGGGAAGAAATAACTGAGGATTTAAGGAAAGGTAGAGTCATTGAGTAACTGGTTCAGTGAGACCATTGGGGACAATAATTCCGGAACGGTAGGGATCATATGAGAAAACGAGCTTATCTGCACAGTTAGAAGTGATCAGATTAGAAAATTTGAATTTAAATATGAAGATACCACGAAGGAAATAAGGAATCCAAAAAACGGTTAGGGGGCCGGTGTGGATAATATTACTACAAATGTCTTAAACGTAACAGGATGGGACATTGTACCTTATCTTGAAACAGTTGACTGGAAAATTGCGATAATAATTCAGATTCATAAGGGAAGGGTGACAAATATGGTATAAAACTATAGGCCAATCAGCTTGACATAAGTGGTATGTAAATTAATGCAGAGATTAATATGCAACCATATCAGATGTGTCTGTGAGGAACGTAATTGGTTTTCAAGTCTGTATCATGGCTTAGACAAGGATATTCATGCGAATCTCAATAGGCTATATGTAAGATATTTCTGACGAAATGGATAGGGGAGGTCAAGTTCATTCTGTAGAACTACAGTTTTCAAAGGTCTTGGACAGAGAGCCATAAAATGGTGCTAAATAAGGTAAAAACTATTGGAGTCGATGAAAAGGTGATTTTCTGGGTGGAGGAATTCCTAAAAGGTAGAAAGCAAAATGTCAGTACAGAGAATGCAGTGTCATAAGAAGCAAAAGTTAACATGGGAGTTCCGCAGGGTAGTGTATTGGGACAGTTGCTATTCATTATTCTAATTAATGATGGCGTTAATGGTTTGTTGTCAGAAGTTAGATTGTTTGCAGATGACGTAATGTTATATAAAAGGGTCAGAACAATAGAAGACTGTAAGCAGCTGCAAGGTATTCTAGATAGGATAACTAGCTGGGTGAGTAAAGAAAGTAAGAAGAGCCAGCTTATTAGGTACACAGATAAAAAGCTAAAGATAACATTTGGTAGCAGAGTTAACTTGGCAGGACACATTCAACAAGTAGTAGGGAAAGGTTTTAAATTACTTCACATGTTGAAAAGACTGATGAGAGGAGTGTGTTGACACGAGGACTATTCTAAAAATCAAAACGGCTTTGATTCAAAACAGCAGGAACTGTTCCTGGCGGGGAAAATCAAATGTGACATCTATAAGGGAGATTGAGTCTATACTCTGTTCACCTTAAACTGGCGGCTCAGGGTTATGTTTCCCTTCCCCTCCGGATTCCACCCTAAAATAGTTTGTGGTACAAAAAACAGCATTTTAGAAATATTCACATTTTTGTCCTTTTAGGGTTGAATTCCGTAAAATTTCTTTCTTGAAATGTAATAAAAGTGTAGACCATAAGCTTTAAAATTATACCACATTCATTCATTTCGATTAGTTATCAAAGGAGATAATGGCTTGTGACAAAAAACAGCTTATAGAAATAATATATATGATGTGTAACTGTATTCAGTTACACAAACTTTGTACCCACAGGACCCAAGGTATCATGTTAATTACTTTGTGGCAATTACAATTTACGCCGAGGAACTTAATGTGAGAAAACAATATTTTATTAAATAATTTATCAAATTATAAAATAAATAAAGGAATTCTGGAATTGTCGCGCAGAACGTGGATATACGATAAACATGATTGCCACGTAAACAATTTTTCAATTAAAATAACCCCCCCCCCCATCCCACACAACCACACACACACACAATTGAATAAGTTTCAGTTGCCGCCCAGGTACTAGGGCATTGTTTCTTACTAACAAAATGTTACAATTCAACATATTGCTGACAATTGCACTTACTGTTATCGGAGTTGTTTTTCCAACCCCGTAACATCATGCTTAACATATGTTAACAAGAGACTCATCGGCTCGTGAACTGGAAAAAGTAATTAATCACTTTTATGTAAACAAAGTTTCTTAATTTAAGACCTTGAAGAGTTTATAATAAGTTTAATGTTGTGCTTTGTTTATTCTTCTTTAAATTTCAGTTCATATGTGTTGCTATGTCAATAACTGATTCATGTGAGTTTTGGTGACAGGGAGTTGAATCATCAATTTACGATATGATATTCAAGTTAGCAAATCAAATAAAGAATTAAGCTATAGCTTCTACTTATAGCAGTAGATATAACAACACAAATTGGAGCTCTCTGTGTGGTTTTAGGAAGCAAAAGTCAAGGAAATAATGTCTGTTATTTTAATGCACATCTCAAAACATTACTTCAGTTTATAGTGTATAGTCTGAGCCGTGTAATGATACGATCACGTACGTCACTGCAGAATCGTCGTAATCGAAGTAGATGTTTAACGTTTTAGGGTATAGAAAGTTTCCGGATAGGGCAGGAGAGGAACGTTCTCGTTCCAGAAGTCCATTCGCTCTGCAGCCTTACCACTGGCCACAGTGAATTTTGCCTGGATAAGCATGTAACTGCGGGACTCAGAGTCGTACTGTGGCCACGTCAGCAAGTCGGCAACCGAGCTCGGATCCCTGAACAAACCAGAGATATCGCAACATATCACACAACATCTCTGGTTTTCCCTTTTTTTCTATTTAAAAAGAAAATTCTTGGATTTTTTCTACTCAAGGAAAGCAAAACGAATCTTAAAGCTAAATTGTTAAATAAATTACGAATATCAGCAATAATGTACCAAAAGAAACAAAACGTTTTTGTTCGAATAGAACATCATTGTATCAAATTTTTAGCTTATGGGACTGTAGTAGATTTATTTAATGTATTTTTCATTTTTTTATGTACTTCAGGTGTATTAGTATAACAAAATGACGGTTATTCAAAATATGAAAAGTCTTATAATTAGTATGTAACGTTTCCATAAATGTTAAAAACACACTTCAACGAAATCGCATTACAGAAAAGAAATCCACCCACAAATTTTGTGCAATTTTAGGGGTGCTAATATGTTAGCAATTTTTTGTTTTTTAATGTATATCACTTCGGAATACATATTTAATGACGATACTGTAATAGAATACAATTTATAGGGGCTACGTTGAGACAAAACTTGCATACAGAAAAAGGGAGGGGGGATTTATTAATATAATCTGAAAATTAAAATGCATATAAAATATGATAAAGTGGAGCTAAAAGGAACCAGAACCATGAATATTAGACACAAAATATCCCATTTATTGATTCTTATGGTTTTACAAGGCCGGGTAATAATTAACTTTACGTTAAACATAGTTAGACCAATAAAACAAGCAATACCCGACGTTTACAATCCGCCGTTGTAAGCAAACAAAAACTGAATGAAATATTTCAACAAATAAAAAAAACAGCAAAGTTAACATTGAACAACATGGCAACACAGGCCATCAAATTGAAGCTAACATTTTACTGTAACAAAAGAATATCCCAGGGGCGCCGTATAAAGTTAAAGAAAAGCATCAAAATGAATTTACATTTAGCAAGATGTTTGAAATTTACAGTGAAATATAAAATCAGCTAGCTCAGTGATTTTTAGTGGCGGGAGCAGAGTCTTATCCCAGTGCCGCTTAAGGGTTCACAAGTCCGTTAAAAACCCGATGAATAGTGACCGTCTGCATCTGGTACATTACCATAAAAGCATCGCCGTGAAGTAGCGTGACATGTACAATGTCACTGCAGCTATGGAAGTCAGATAAGCGGGTACGACCGCGTTATTAGAACGACTTCCAGATAATGGTAGGCATACCATATAACATCTCGCTTCCCAAAGCAAGAGAGTGATCACAACCAGACAATGATCACCAGACGAGAGCATGTCGGCTGACACGTCTGTTCACCAACTCGTCCTGGCAGCAAGTGTCGCTTAAGATGGCTCCTTCCTTCTTCTTCGGAAAGTCGCCACTCCACATGTAACAAACTCCCTAGAATTAGTACTGTGGACCCCAATAAATGTTCATGATTGGCTATCTACACATGTCCGTCGTCACGTGTTTGATATCGCGTCTCGCATTCGCTGCATCCCTCCGCGCGTTTTCTGCATGGCCTTCAGTGCAGTAGCGGAGTGGGGCGAGGTCAGCGCTCCTACCCTAACGGAAATGTAGCCGCGTGGGCCCGGCGCCGATGTGTCGCCGCGTCCTCTATTGTCCCTCTCTCAACCGTCCGAAAATGGCAGTTTCCAGCCTCCAATATTCACCACCTTTCTGAGCCACGAGCTTTACAGAAAATAAATTTATAACAATTCTACCTTGGGCTGCCCTGGTTTAATACCCATTTAATTTATCCATACAACCCCCATTATTCACGATATTTACACGTCATAAGACTGAAATTAATTAATAAAATTGAATATAATGAATAAAACTATGAATATAATTAATAAAATTGAATATAATTAATAACAATTTAATTATATTCATTGTGGGTGACGCTGTCACACCACAATATATCTGCTACCCAATCAAAATAAAATTATTGCAAATAATTTTATTTGAACTATTCTACCTCTCTTCAGTTGCAACAAAATCATTGCCTTCCCTATAGTCTCACGGTTCTAGTTCACTCAAACTATCGCATACATGTGACCTTTTAAAATATGTAGTTACAACACGTGATTCTGGTTAACACAAATTACAATGAAATGCCTTATCCTAACATGTGAAAGAAAACATCATAAAACATTGATAAGTGCAAGATGTAAATAAACAACAAATTAGATCTGTTCATTCAACAAACAAATGAAAACAGATTGTAAACATAACATATTAATCTTAAAGCGAGATAACTCAATTAATTATTTTCAATGGACTATGCAAATTCAGCACATGTGTTGAAGTCAGAGTTTAGCAACAACAAAAATAAATACTCGCACTGAATGTCAATTATTGTGGTCGACACAAGCATGTCGAAATCACATTAACACGAAAACTAATGGAAATAAATTTCTCCGCGAATTTACATAACTTTCCCATAAGAATTCAAAGGACAGTTTTCGCAGACAAAAGATATTGCGCCTTCAAAATTTTTACCATCATAGCGATGACATCACAGCGGTGAAACTAAGCCATCAGCTGTTCCAGCTTTATCAGTTTCGTTGTTGTCAGCAGGCACTGTACCGTTAAGCTTTCGGCTAGGGCTACCTGCTTCTCGGCCACCCTGATAGCAATCTTTCCAGGAAACTGGCTATCGGCAGTCACCTAATACAGTGGAGACATGTTTAGAAAATAACATTACAGAGACGATTTTTTTTTATTACTTCGGGTATTACAGCTGGGCAATGATAAATCCTCCGAACACCGGTAAACTCTACTGTATGGGAAAGGAACAGTAACAGGAACGATTTTGAATCCAAATCCCACAAAATACTGAGTTCGAACCAGATTAGTTCGATCAGACACATTTTTTATATTCCGCAAAATGCTTTCTATCGGAATAAGTAAAATAATAATAATAGTTGCATTTATAAATAATCTCCACACATATTTTCGAGAAAATTGATTTCGTTGCAGTGGTAACGCAAGAAACGAATGCACATTGATTAATTTTTTGTCAGTCGATTTGTTACGCAATATAAGGCAGACAAAAAATATCATTCTTTTTAGCACATCTTTCAAATATCTTTGAAGTACAACCACTGAAGACTTGAGATGCCACCAATAGGTAAAAACTCACATCCGAGGCAACTATTATCTGGAAAAGTGACAAAGTGCCCGGGAAAATGTTTTGTTTGGAGTGTGGCTCTTTATGGGGCAGAGACATGGACACCAAGAAGAGAAGATGAAAATCGGTTTGAAGCGTTTGAAATGTGAATGTGGAGGAGAATGGAGAGGATCAGCTGGATGTATAAAGTAAGTAATGTTGAAGTGCTGGATAGGGTTGGTGAAAGGAGAAAACTACTCCAAGCCAGAAAAGAGAGAAAGAAGAATAGGATGGGACACTTGCTGAGAGGGGAGTGTTAGCTAAAAGACGCTTTGGAAGAACTAGTTTTTTGGAGGAGAACGAGTGGAAGGAGGTGCATCATAACAGATAACATCAGAAAAAACGGCAACTACATGGACATGAAGAGAAGGACAGAAGACAGATGAGACTGGAGAGCAACTATGTGAAAACCTGCCTTAATGCAGAACACTGATGGTTATGACCTAAAGTTCGCAAATGTTATTAACTTTCTACTAACTTGTATGTATTTCTGTAAAATTAGGTACTCACCCGTATTTTACGAAGTTTGTCCACAGTGTCAACATTTTCCTTCGCACTTGATCCTCCGAATCGGGGTCCACGTCATGCACAAGCTGTTCACGAACGAACAAGAAGCCCATTTCTCCGGCATGCATAACACCTGAAATGGGTAGCAATAAAATCATCTTCAATACCAATGAAAGGCTGAGTTTGGTCGTCGTGTCCGTAACGGTGTGACGTCACGCACCAGACCTCCGTTGCTGTGTTAACAACGACCAGAGATATTACTATATACTAGAGGTTATGGGCGTAATTTAATAACAGTTCTATTTAGATAATCATCCGAGAAGAAATGAATTACCAGAACGCTTAAAGAAAAGTATGTATTGCATTTAAATTAAAATATTAGTTATTAGTTGCATTTCATTTTTTTATATTCGTTGGATGAAGAGGTTTTAGTTCAATTCTTTTCCCAAAGATTAGTAATATAAATGATTTAATTTTCACTGAAAGTTTTATTAGATTGAACTTTAGCATGCTATTTGACGGTACAGTAGCGGCGACAACTGAATCAGTTAAAAAAATTAATAATAATTTAAGTTGTTTTTATGGATACTACGTTACAAAATATTACTTCGTTTGAATGAAAGTAGTTATACATTGATCTTGATCTGTGAAACCAAGATCACGATTATAACTAGTATTAAGAGGCGATATTTAATTTGATAAGATTTATTTTTAATTTCATTTACTTTTACTGACGCCATATTATTAAGGTCTTTATTTCAACCGTATGAGACGTTTAAACGTTGTGATATTGGTATGAATAAGGAATAAGAAAGGTATAAGAACTCGTGAAGATTTTGGGTCAAGTTTATATCGCGATACATGACTTCACTAATATGTGATACAAATTAATTTATTACTTTGCTTGTGATCAAATCTTTGATTCAGCTGTGGTAATATTAGTTTGTCTTAAGGTTGAAAATCGCGTCTTGCACACACATTGCAGTTTCTTGACAACAGAACGGACTACTATACACAACGGCTATCAGACTATCCAACAGACTCATTCCCTATTGCTCTACGACAGAACATAGATATTTGAACAACGAGCTCCTGATACAAACTTATCCACTCGTGAACGTTATAAAATACTCATTGACAGTACTGACATCATTTATATTAAGTCGCGAATTTTTCTATTACATTTAAAAAATATTAATACATTTATATACCAAAAATACCATATACCTTACATGTTGATTGATGGGTAAACGTGAAGTTGAAGTACACCCAAACATATAACAACAGATGATTATTCATATTCTTATCAAATAAGTGGTTAAATCATCACACATTTGTGATAAACTGAAAAGAAAGTGTGTATGTCGAAGGGTCTAAATAGTTCTTATACCTACCCCAGGGCGTGTAGTTAACGTTAACTTCTCGATAGTCGAATTCGTAGGAGTAGACTGGTAGCTCGGTAAGGTTAGTCACTGTCCTCACTAGAGAGTCAGTTGGCTCAAAGAAGGTGATGTCGTTGACCACCTGTAGAATTCACAAATAGTTCACAAATACATAAATAAAGTCTCATAGCTGATGCCTTCAGTAATAAGATTGAACTTTTGAAGTTACTACTCCAAGGCGATGTGTTAAACGTCACTAACAAACTTAAATCAAGCACAATACACGGTGATACAAAGTTGATTGCATGTTGAGTGTAGCAATTATTTTTATCTTTAAAACAGTAGGTTCAAATACGAATACAAACAATACCGATTTGAGGTAAAGATAAAAGGTGTCTTATAAAAGAATAGAGTTTAAAACATTTGTATCTACATGGCATAAATATAATTAGTGATATTCTCTTGGTTGCCCGAGTAAGACAAGAGAGTACAGACAGTCTGTGAATTAAAGTTATTTTGTATCAAAAGTATACCAAGTAAGTACGAACATAATGAAGTGTTTACTATTTCATAAAAGACTCTGGACAGACGCTCAATTCATTTTCTAGTAAATATTTTCATACCAGTGTATGTGATACATTAATAGCTCAGAAGAAAATCGAAAAAGAGCACACGTGTTATGGTAAATAATTCTTCGTTGTGGTTCTATCATTACTTACGATTACAATGTATCTATTTTATTATAGATTTTAAGTTTTAGGTGTCACCAGACTATAGAAGGGGAAATCAATAGACATATTAAATTTCGTGTGATATTCCCCTAATAACGTGCTGGTCCTGCTTTAGCTCGATAAAGTTCAGAGATTCGATGTGAAATGGACTCATTTACTTAACGGAAGTTCCCAGGAGGGATCCGAAGCCATGCTGTTTCGATAGCCACCCACATTGATGATGGACGTCGTCCATGAACGGTTCTGTCAATCACATCTCAAATATGTTCTGTCTGGCTGAAATTATCAAGAATACTATTAAAATAAACCACGCGCAATCTGGTCCCGGCGCCACAGCGCCTTATCATCCTGAACCTTTCCATCGTTAGCTGTGCACGTGAAGTTTACGTAGGGCTTCCAATGGACAACAATCTGCTGAGCATAGCTTTGGAATTTAGATACAGTCATCAACCAGAGCAAACAATAATTGTCCGTAAACACGCCATACACCTTTAAAATTGTTTCCTATGGTCGTCATATCATGAACCGCGCCGCATTGGGACGAACTGTACAGATCAGCACGCGCTACAGACTAGACAGTTGGTACTCGGCACACCATTGTCTCCTTAAAGGGTAGAGTCCTAAATTTACAAACACTTCGTAAATGCTACGCCACATAGTCAGGGCACACTATCACTTTGTGATCAAATTCTCACCGTGTAGCTATTCTCATATTGTTTATATCATTTTGAAAAGAGTTGTTCGACAGGTGTACATTTCATCCGGCAACCCTATGATTATTCCATTGTATTACGAGGTTTCGTTAATCATAATAGTTAAAATGAAATTGTAAGTATTGGTAAATATAAATTGTCAGAAGTAAAGCATCAAGTCAAACTATAGTATTGTCAGGAACAGTAACGTTACTGGGTTTGAGGCCGGTCATCGGTAATCCCAGAGCTTTCGTTCATACAACGCAGCTACTGACTACTCTGCCCACGCGACCGTCACAGAATGAGGCCACCGAGGAATTACGGTAGGGACGGTTGACGTCCAGCGCACTTTGCCACCTGGATATGTGTGCCCGCGGGGAGACAGTTGGCGGCTGCGCCTTCATAAGACACGTATAAGACTTTAAAGTAGCAGGACCTTATAGCATCCTGTCTGCTAATCCAAATATGAGCGCGGCCACATCGGCGTCGTGTGGAACTCCTCATAACGGTGACTTCCCACGACCAGTGGTTTTGTAGGTCGCGCCATGCAGTCCAATTATACGGATCAGCACGCGCCACAGGCTAGCCCTCCCCACCTCGCAGCCACCTCCCCAGTGCCCAGTGTCGCCTCAGCTACCCGACCGTTCGAGGTTTACCGAATGGATGATGGATAGAGGCGTGCCATCCCTGCCAGCAGAGGCGGGTTCCTTCCCACAGCCCGCTGTTCATAGCTAGAACGGCGTGTACGGCAAATGCAGAGGTTGTGCGAAACCCATTAATGGAAGACCAAAGAGGCCAAAGAGTCCGTGTACCCGACCCGGCGTGCACACAGCGAACTTCGGTGGACGCGCAAAGGCATCCTGTAGAGCCTAAAGACAAAAACAAGAATGCACGGCTCCCTCCTACTTCACGTATCTGAAGGTAGCGGCAGATCGTGCTTACCAGAGGTAGAGAGCACTTCACCAGATATCACATTCACTCTTTGAATGAACCAGGCGCCACCGGTACCGTGTGAAAGTCCCGTTCTGCAGGATGTTACCAATACCCTGAACTTTTCCGGCATGCAGATAGGAATAATCGGAGCATCGATACAGTTTGCACGCTGGCGGCGAGGAGCATCACATCCTTGGGCTAAGAACGTACACTCTTTGGCAAAAAAATTGACTGTGGGCGCCTGAGACTAAGACAATTATTTTGCACTATGTGGCATCACTGGAGAGTTTGTTCCAGGCATTGACTTAAGGAAATGAATAACAGATGCCGCTAAGTTGAATACCCGCAATGATGCCACATGGTGCGAAATAATGGACTTAGTCTCAAGCGCCCACAGTCAATTTTTTTGCCAAAGAGTGTACACTGCCACAAATGTCTGTGCTATCGAAGGCTGATCATCTCTGGCGAATAGTCGTGAGAGGCACCGACCGCGAAGAGGTTTCCGCCGCTTCCATCTAGCCCGAGGGTTGATTTCCCACTCGCTTCAACCAGAAACAGTACTAAATTTTACTACAGCTACGTTCCTTTCAGCACTCACTAAATATTTAGGCCTTACATTCGCGAGGAATTGAAGTCATTCCTCCCCCCTCCTCGCTCCCCCGTCCCCGTTACCCCTTTCCCGTCTGGGTATCCAAATTTTATTTTTACATCAATTCCCATTATTGCTCTATTCTAATGCCGAAATAGTTTCTTCCATTCCCTTGTCCTCTATTCTCTCTTCGTTGCAATCACATCATCATCGATAAAACCAGATTTTAAAATAATTTTTTAAAAGTGAGATAGTAAACATAGCCAAACACAGATCGTTAATGACAGCAAGAATATAATTTTCGTATATCGTAATGAATTTTTTCCCCAAGTTGGTATTTGCTATAACTATAATTTATATTCTCATAATTTCCAATATAACCAAGCAGGCAAACAAATGTTGTACTGAGTAGTTTTCATCACATTTGTATGGGACGCCATTAAAGGCGCAGGCTTAAGATGCGAGGAAGATCTCGTGTGCAAACAGACTTCCGCCCGCAACATCCCCTCCCACCTATTAGGAGCACCAATGGCTTCGCGCTGTACGATGTTCGAATGAGGACGTATAGAGGGTAATCTTCCGACCCATGTTAATCACTTTGTTAATGCATGTGTCTCGGATGTTCCATGTCGGGGTCCACATTGGTGACGCCGAGGAACTTCCATCTCCCGCCGAGACCTCACCCGATGGACGAGAAGACGGGACTAGCGCTTCTTTCCCCACCTTATATTCATAATTAACCTTTTGTTTTTTATGTGTGTAACTAATAAGCTGACTCTTTTTTGCATTTTTCTTCGTCCCATGTTTACGAACACAACTAGATATCCTGCCCAGATCACCCTACAACTGTTTACAATCATCTATCATTTTGATTCTTTTATATAGCATTTTGTCATCTGCAAACAATCTAATTTCAGATAGTAAACAATCAACACAATTATTCATTAGAATAATGAATAGCAATGGTCCCAATACACTACCCTGTGGTACTCCCATTTTTACTTCCAGTTCTTTTGATACTACATTTCCTACCTTAACTTTCTGTTTTCTACCTTTTAAAAATTCTTCTACCCAGCAAATCACTTTCTCATCCACTCAAATGATTTTTACCTTATTTACTACCATTTTATGGCTCACTCTGTCAAACGCCTTTGACAGATCTAGTACTACACTATCAATTTGGCCTCCCTTGTCTATTTCATCTGAAATATCGTGCATAAATCCCACCAACTGAGATTCGCATGAATATCCTTGCCTGAACCCATGTTGCCTGCTTGAAAACCACCTACGTTCCTCACATATATTTCTGATGTGGTTGCATATCAGTCTCTCCATTAATTTACCTACCACTGATGTCAAACTGATTGGCCTGTAATTCTCAACTCTATTTCTCACCGCTACTTTATGTACCGGTACTACTATTGCACTTTTCCAGTCCTGTGGTAAGCAGCAAGTATTGAGACGCAATTTAAATAATATTTCAAGATAAGGTACAATGTCACATCCTGCCATCTTTAAGATATCTGTAGTAATATTATCTACACCAGCCCCTTTATGTTTTTTCAGCTTTCTTATTTCCTTCTTGATTTCCTCAGGATGAATTTCAATTTTTTTACTATCTTCATTTCTAATTGTGTTGTTAAGCTCGTTCTCGGAATTAGACCCTCCCGTTTCTGATTCATTGTCCCTAATGCTTTCACTAAACCAGTTACTTAAAATCTCTACCTTTTACAAATCCTCAGTAACTTCTTCTCAATCCTTATCTATAAGTGTCTCTACACCCTCTTTTCCCCTCAGTTTCCTGATATAGCCAAAGAAATTTCTGGATGCATCAGTCAATGGTCCTCCTGCAGTGACAATACTCTTCATAAATCCATCTATAGCTACTTTCTTTGCTGTTATTAAGTCCTTGTTTAGTTGCTTTAAAATTCAATACTACCCTGCTGTCTCTTAACTCTGTTATGTTCTTTTCTTACCAACCTCTTTAAACTCCTCACTTCCCTATTATAGTATACATCTCTTTATTTTCTGCCTTGGAATAAATTTTTCTTCCCCCATTGTTATTATCTCCTTGAACTCTTCCCACCTTGACTCTACTGTACATGTGCCTTTCTTCCATTTGCTGAATTGTTCTCTGAAATATCTCTTAAAATTAACTTAATATTATACACACATAAGACTGTGGTGTTATTACCTTCAAGTTGTTTAACAGCTTTGTGAAAGTTAAGTAAAAAATGGCTATCGAAATTTAAAAAGACTTTAGTGTCTCCATCAGTTTCATTCTTGGTGAAAATATTTTGGACATCCCCTAATCCAATAAAATAATCTCTCAATGAATCACAATAGACGCACTTTCATTGTTGCTACCACTTTCCAAAATGTAATTAAATATCAAAAGAAAGAACGGGCATCGTTGGTGCTGACGGACGAAACTAGAAACTTCTGTAGCTATGTTAGAAAATTGAAGATTAGGAGGAGAGGAGGGGGGGGGGCGGTTGAGACAATTATAGATAAGGATGGAGAAGAAGTTATTAGGATTTGAAATGAACAGAAATTTTGATTATCTGGTTTAGTAAAACCATTAGGAATGATGATTAGGAAATTAAAGGGTGTAAATCGGAGAACGAGTTTATACGCAATTAGAAATGAGCAGGATAAGAAATTTGAAATTCCTCTTTGCGATATCATGGAGAAACTAAAAAAACTATAAAAATGCAGTATCAAAGCAAGTGGAAGCGAAAATGGGAGTGCCATAGAGTAGCATATTGGAACAATTGCTATTCGTCGTTCTAATGAATGATTGTGTTGGTGGATTACTATCAGAAGTCAGGTTGTTTGCAGATGTCATGAGCTATATAAAAGGATCAAAACGGCGGAAGATTGTGAACAGCTGCAGTGTGATCTAGACAGGATATCTAGCGGGGAGGGTCAACATGGGTTTTAAAATGAATGCAAAGAAGAGTCAGCTTATAAGGTAAACAGATAAAGACCTAAATGTTGATTTGATTGTAAGGCGGGGAAAAAATTGTTTGTTGAAGACTTTAAATGTGAGTACCTTGGTTAACAAACTCAAATGGTAATAATGGAATGTACTCGTACTTGAGAAGTAAGGAAATTGGGTTACAAAAACGTTGGTCACGCCATTGCTTGAATATGGCAGAGTAGTGTCAGTCCCACATTTTGGGTATGCAAAGAAAGGCCGCTAGATTTGTCTCTGGAAATTATCGCAGAACACAATCAGTAAGTGATATGATAGAAGATCTGGAATTGGATTCATTGAATGACAAGAGGAAGGTGAAGAGAATCATGGGAGTGTAGCAGGCGAATATTGGTCACAAGGTGTGCAAAGATAGTGGTGGAAGTAGGTGAGGTGCATGAAAGGGAAAATATGATCATGACCACAAATGGGGTCAGTGGTTTGAATAAATTGACAAGAGAAATGATGAATAATTTAACAAAAACGCTAAAAGAATTTAAAATTAAAATTAGTGGGGAGAAAAACTAAGTAGAAAAATGGATAAGCAGGAAAGTTGCCACCCGTGCAAGAACTCTATCGCAATTAAATTGAATTACACAAATTGTTTAAATGGATCAATTGCCAAATCATGTACACCAACAATTTCAGACGGATCTAATCCACATAAAAATTGTTGAGGACTCTAAGTTTGGTATATCATTACTAGATTATAATCGTTGAATTTACCGCAATGGGATTAGACCTCTGCCACTAAGGCAGTAGTCCGTGAACGTATAATAATAAAATAATGATAACAGATATAGTATCAGTTGTTTTGATGAAATTGTTACAGCTCAATATACGATGTTCGTATTTGTAAATAATTTTTATTGACAGCTACCGACATGCAACCACCATAGTGCACGACGGGAGACTCGGGGTCAATACCACACACAAACACCAGTGATCTGTGCAAGGTATTTACGGCTGCAAAGTAAAATATAGTGTCACACAAGTCTTTGTCTAAAATATGAAAATGCCCTACGTCGACTAATTTCAAAATGCATATCTCCCACACCCCCATAGTGACCAACATGCAACCACCATATTGCACGATGGGAGACTCGAGGCTACTACCACACATACACCAGTGGACTTCTCTAGGCAGTTTGTCGAAAAATGAAAATGCCCTCGGTCGACTACTTTCAACATTCATACGTCGCACACCACCACAGCTACCAACATGCAACCACCACAGTGCAAGATGGGAGCTCGATGCTGCTACCAAACACAAACGCCAGCGGTCTGCGCTATGTAGTTGTGACAGCGAAGTGAAATATACACACATGTCTTTGTTCGAAATATGAAAATTTCCCAGATCGACCACTTTCAAACACCACATCACTGACACCCCCACACCAATAGGTATAGGCTCGAGGGGAAACTCCGTGTTACTACCACACACAAACACCGGTCATCTGCGCTAGTCTATGGAGCCTGCAATGTGAAATACAGCGACACACACGTCTATTTTTATATATATGTACTAGCTTTGCCGTGCATACGCTACAATGCCTGTTTTTGTTTCTTAGTGGGTACACATACGTAAAGTAGACACATTTAATGTATAAAATAAATGAAACCATATCGGTTTGTGTGCATAAATTAAACAGGAAAATGTTTAATCTAGTGCTTTAAAATTCTGATGTTTTACCCCTTAATATTATATTGTAATAAACATTTTCCATTACTTTGGCAGATTTCCCTATCGTATGGAGATACATGCAAAACAAGGAAAAGTTGCACATGCAAATTTGTCTTAAGAGGGATGAAGGAGGAGAGCGGGTGCAGTAATCTAAACTAATTATAAACATCATTTTCACTTATTTTTAAGGAAAGTTCCTTCAATATCGAATAAAAAACTATAAATTTGTGAGTCGTCACAAAAACTTTAACATAATTTTTAAAATTCACGTTCGAATTCCTTGGTCAGCAATTGTCCGATCGGAATAGGTCCAACGCTGTTTGACAGATAATTTTATGTACTCTAAGAAAATCGCTAACTGCTTTTGCCAATTTCTCAACAGTTTTAGAAATATTTGCACAAAATTAATTAGTTTTAAGCGTAAATTTTGCTTAGGCAGGGTGATGGGGGAAAGTGGATGAGTTTTTTGTAAACCAAATGTAGACGGTATTTTTCTCTTTGTTTTAATGTTCACATGTGCAAAGTTCCATTCAGATCGAATGAAAACTGTGAGTTTGTGTAAAGAACATTGGAGATTAAGAGGGGAGGGGGTAAAGGGGGAGATGAACTGAATTTTTGTAAACCACATTACGTTTCTGTTTGCTTTAAAGTATTCGTATGCAAAGTTCCTTCAAAATCGGATGGAAACTATATCTTTGTATAAAAAATGTTGACGAAAATTAATGGGGTGGAAAGAGTGAGAGGGTTTGGGTTTCTGAAAATAAAATTCAACATTATTTTTCTATTTATTTTAATGTATACGTATGCAAAGGACTATTGAAATCGTGTGAAATCTTTGAGCATGTATAAAGAAAGTTTACAAAATAATGGTGTGGTAAAGGGGAGAAGGAAGGGTTTCTGAAAACCAAATGTAGATACTATTTTTCTGTTGGTTTAAAGAATACGTGAACAAATTTCTGTCGATATAGGATAAAAACTTTGTGTATATATATAGAATGATTACAAAATTACGGGGGTGGAAAAGGGGAGAAGGAAGGGTTTCTGAAAACCAAACGTAGATACAATTTTCTGTTGGTTTTAAAGAATACGTGTGTAAAGATCTGTCGATATAGGATGAAAACTTTCGGTATGCGTAAAGCCAATTGACAAAAATTAAGGGGATGGGAAAAGGGGGGGGGTGTTGGGTTTTCCAAAATCAAATGTTTATAGTATTTTTCTGTATGTTTCAAAGTACACGTGTGAAAAGTTACGACAATATCTGATAAAAATTGTGGGTATGTGTAAGGATCGTTAAGAAATTAAGAGGGTGGAAAGGGGGAGAGTGGTAGGATTTCTGAAATCCAAATGTAGACAGTATTTTTCTGTTGGTTTTAAAGTATACGTATGCAAAGTTCCAAACTGTGGGTTTGTGTAAAGAATATTGGCAAAAATTAAAGAGATGGAAAGGGGTTTGTGGTGTTTGATTTTTCCTAAATGAAACGTATATAGTATTTTTCTGTTTGTTTTAAAGTATACTAGACGACCCGTGCGAAAATTTCGCGAATAAAATGCAATGAATAGTTAGGTTGAATATAATGTCACCAAGTTCAGTCATTACTCTTCATACTCCTACTTCATTTATCGATTTGGTTAGAAATCCAGGGAGATAAATGGCTCGAAACACAAAAAAACGTATTTTAGAAATATTGACATTTTTGCTCATTATGGGTCGAATTACGAAAAAATTCCTTTCTTAGAATATAATGTTACCACGGCGGAAACCTTAGTCTTTACTACGATATGTAATTTATCTATATCGATTAGATATCAAGGGAAATATAAGGCCCGTGACACAAAAATACGTTGTAGAACAATTTATACTTGTTCCCTTTAATAGTTGAATTCCAAACACTTCTTTCTTAAAATATGATGTCAGCAAAGCTGAGACATTATTCCTCACAATCGTACTTGATTTATCGATTTTGGATAGATATCCAGAGAGATAAGTGGCTCGAGACACAAAAAACGCATTTTAGAAAAATTGACTTTTTTGCCTTTTATGGGTCGAATTACGAAAAATTCCTTTCTTAAAATATAATGTTACCACGACGGAGACCTTATTCTTTAATATGATACCTCATTTATCTATATCGGTTAGATATCAAGGGAGATAAATCGCTCGTGACACAAAAATCAGTTATAGAAAAATTTATACTTTTTTTCCTTTAAGGGTTGAATTCCAAAAACATTCTTTCTTAAAATATGATTTCACAAAGATGATACATTACTCCTTATATTCCTACATCATTTATCGATTTTGGTTAGATATCCAGAGAGATAAATGGCTCGAGATACAAAAAACGCATTTTAGAAAAAGTGACATTTTTGCCCTTTAAGGGTCGAATTACGAAAAATTTCTTTTTTAAAATATAATGTTACCATGGCGGAGACCTATTCTTTAATATGATACCTCATTTATCTATATCGGTTAGATATTAAGGGAGATAAATCGCTCGTGACACAAAAACGCATTGCAAAAATATTGATACTTTTGCCCTTTAAGGGTCGAATTCCGAAAACTTTCTGGCTTAATATATTACGTCACTAAGGCGGAGATCTTAATCTTTAAAACGATACTTCATAAAACTGTTTCAGATAGGAATCCAGGGAGATAACTGACTCGTAACGCAGAAAACAGCATTTTAGAAAAAAATACATTTTTGCCCTTTAAGGGTCGAATTCCGATAACTTTCTTGCTTAAAATATGATTTAACCAAAGTGGAAACCATAAGCTTTAAAATGACACCTCATTCATTGATTTTGGTTAAGTATGAAGGAAGATATAGGCTTGTGACAAAAAAATACCTTATAGAAATAATATATATGATGTGTGGAAAGTTCCGTCGATATCGTATAAAAATTGTGGGTGTGTATAAAAAACATTTGAAAAATTTATAAGGGTGGAAAGGGATTGAGGTTGGGTTTGTGAAAACCAAATGTTGACAGTATGTTTCTGTTTATTTTAAAGTAAACGTGTGCAAAGCTCCATCGAAATCGGATAAAAAATGAGGGTTCGTATAAAATTAATGGTTGTAAAGGGGTAGAGGGTGTGATTTTCTTTATTTTATTTTAATTTTTGTCAGAAACCTTCGCACACCTGCATGCAATAACTCACGAAGGTTTCATCGTATTCGGATGAATAGTACAGAAACGCATAGAAGACGATCATACAAACAAACAAACATTCATTTTTATGTATGAGATAAGATTAATACAGTCTTTTAACGGATTGACATCGACGTCATTTGAGCCGTGAGAGGATGCGGAGCAAGGAATGGAAAGGAATTCAGCTTTGGTCTTTTGAAGGAACCATCCTATCCCAGCATTCGCGAGCAGTCATTTCGGAAAACGACGATTAACAGAAATCTGTGTGGCCGCACCCGGATTTGAACACGCGTTCTCCGGAATGCCAAGCCCGAGCGTTACCGCGTACCCACTAATTAACACTATAACTGTTACTGGTTACTTGAGGAAACAATAACATCGTTTTATACAGAAATTAGGTTTACAATGCATTCTTTCATCGATATTTATAACAAGGGACAAGATAAAATAGGATTGACCTTTGACAGCTATTGAGAAGTCCTTCTGTATATTTGCTCAATATATTCGGACTTTACGCTTAAATGTGAAATAGGATAAAAGTAATCTTTGAAAGTCACTCAACTACAGCTGTGTATTAGTAAAGCTGTATTTGTAGTTTCAATTAAATGCTTTTTTTCTATTTCTTTGTCATTAAATGTTAGGTAAGCTTGTGCGAATGCATCTAACTATGTCAACATCTAGAATTTGAAGCTCAATTTTGGTACTCTAGATGGCATCACAGGCAGTCGACCAATAAGAACGCATGGTGGCGGTATATAACTGAGACATGGTGGTCTAATATTCTCAGTTGTCAACAAGATAGCGAACATTGAGTGCAGTTTGAAAATGAGAGAGATTGTACATATCCAGACTGGTCAGTGTGGTAACCAGATTGGAGTGAAGGTTGGTAGGAATCTGTAGAATAAAAGAATTTCGTATACAGAACTTAATATTGTTTTCCCCCAACTTTGTGTAGTAATATGGTGACAGTTATTCGTCTAACTCTTGCAAACCTATTGGCATGATTAAACGGAAGGTATATGAATATTCGGTGTGTATATGAGGTTACAGACGGCTTTATTTGCTTAATCGGTTAATGCCTTTTAGCTACACTATTTCTCATTATACCTGTTGCTATCTTCTAGTCTTACCGGTTCGAATGTTTCTTTACAATAAGCAATACGGCTTCGTTCTATGTGTAAATTCGATCTGCATGTATACTGATTTCAGGTATAACACTAAATAATGAAGCAGCCATTTGTCTGAAGCTCCTTGTTTCACGTAAAAACATTAACTATTTGAAGCCACGCATTTAGAATTACTTGTATTTACATCTACCGAACGCTAATTTGGCCAACTTTTTTAATTTGAATCTGTTATAAGGTGGTTTTTTGCTTATGGAACAGTTCAGTTAAATTTCTACTTGTGAGCATTCACGAGACTATTTCGCACTGGCTGCAACTTGATGGTAGCTGTTATTCGAATGTTCGAAATTAGGCGTTAGTTTTGGTAGGCTAGTTAGTACTCGCTGTGTCATCAACTTTCTACTTTGAAAGATAGATGATTGAATTTATTTCATAGTGATACAGCAGCGGATCCACTTTGTTGTTTCAATCTTCATATCCGTGACAGTGCCAGTTTCCACACCTGCCAAAATGGTAGTAACTTCGTGATATTCGAATGCTCTGCTTTGTTTCGAATTCCATACGTTCTCCACTCACTTTACAGAAAAGTTACAATACATTACGAAAATATCAGAAATAAGATTTCTGCTGAACTATGAAACATTAGTAATGGAAAAATTACCACCAACTACATGTCGACTAAAATTGGTTCGAACAAGAAATTCTTCGCAAGACTTGGGTCGAAATTCGTAAATGTAGTGACTCTCTCTTTTTTTGTTTCAATCAAAGTAAATGGATCGCCATAAATACATTACATCGAAGTAATTACAAAACATTTCACGTTTTGTGCCGGCGACGTCTAATAGCTTCGCTAATGATAGGTTCAGAGGAGGTTTGGTAACTTCCTTGATCTTTATCATGAAATGTGTTGATTGAAATGTCTAAATGTAACAACCGCTATAACATTTAACTTCTTACTATGTTTTGAAGAGTTCCCACAAATAACTACATAAACTGAGGATGCAACTTGTTTGAGATTTAACTTTGTGGTTACCAATATAGTTGAATGAGCTTCATGTCGTATGCCATTGTGTGGTGCATTTTCTTTTTGTGTACACAGGAAGATGGAAAATTTAGTATTTAATGAAAGCTTCAAATTTTGAATTTTTTGTATTTCTGAAATTTTCTTATGAAATTAGAATAAATTTTGCCACAGCTTCCAAATAAACTATCAGCATAAAATTAATATTTTTAGTGTATTAAGTAATTTGAAAATGTAATAAAGACTTCATATATTTCAGTTCTGGGAAATGATTTCTGATGAGCATGGTATTGACCAGACTGGAGCATACCATGGAGGTTCGAAACTACAGCTGGAAAGGATAGATGTATACTATAATGAAGTTTCTACAAGCAAGTATGTGCCCCGTGCTATCCTTGTTGACTTGGAGCCTGGCACAATGGACGCCGCTCGATCTGGTCCCTGTGGCCAGCTGTTCCGCCCAGACAATTTTGTGTTTGGCCACGGTGGTGCAGGAAACAATTGGGCCAAAGGCCACTACACGGACGGTGCGGAGCTCGTGGACTCTGTGCTAGATGTAGTTCGCAAAGAAGCGGAGAGCTGCGATTGTCTGCAAGGCTTCCAACTGACACATTCGCTTGGTGGTGGCACTGGATCTGGCATGGGGACACTGCTTATGTCGAAAATTCGCGAAGAATATCCAGACAGGATTATGAACACTTATTCTGTTGTGCCCTCACCTAAGGTATTTGATTTTAAATTTTCGTTATAAATTTATTTAAAAAAAAAATAAACTTGCTGTTTTCATAGTAAGTTTGTACTAAACGAACTAGATGTCAATAAAATGGCGGTGTTTAATTTAAAACATAATTGTGGGAGACTGCAGCACTTTCGGAACCTACGCGAAGTTTGTACTAACTTGTTGAAACTTGTTGAAATTTGGTTTAATTTGTTCATCAGAATGTCCTCTTCACGTTTTGCTCTTGCTTTGCGGAAAAGTCGCTAGAAATTTAGTTAAAAAATGCCTAAATTTGAGAGGCTGCGCTATTTCGAATTGCTATCAGCACTGCGAAAATTATCGGTATAGGGATCATATCAACCTAAACAATTTAATCATAGGGTTCGTTGTAATATGGCTTTTACGATATTTTCGTTCTGCAGCATTCATCATAAAAATGGCGTATTTGGTTACAACGGAAGTAATCGATTATCTCAGATTGCTCGTTTCTATATAAGATGGAGGGCATCATCGTACTAAAATTCGGATTAATATTGGCTTTGTAAATTTTGTGCGAATTTTTACTACGGAGAAAAGCTTAAACGGCAAGAAAACGATACGACAAAGGGTTAAATCAACATTTTAAGTGAATCGCAGATTCCCCCCCCCCCCCTTCCCCACGGTGCTAGCCGCATATAACTCTTGTGCGTCGCTGTCATATTTCGGCATTTTCAACAAAGTTCCTGCCAAGTTTTCCGCAAAGCGAGAGCGCATAACGTGAAGAGGACGTGTTGAAGTGAATGAACCAAATCTTAACACGTTGGTACCAGTTTTGCGTAGGTTCCGAAAGTAGTGTAGTCTCCATAATTGATACTTTAAATTGCTTGCTATAATCTGGTAACTTTTACTGGTATTAAGTAGTAAGGTTCATTTTTGTGAAATTTTGTTGCGATGAATACAATATATAAATTTCATGTAGATTCTTTTTTCTGTCGTCAGTCTTTCGACTGGTTTGATGCAATCCTCCATCCCTTTCTATCCTGTGCTAACCTGTTCATTTCTACATACCCCTTACAACACACGTCCTCAGTTATCTGCTTCATATATTCTAATCTATCTTCCTCTACAGTTCTTACCTTCGACTGTTCCCTCCACTAACAAATTAACCAATCCAGCATGTCTCAAAATATGACCTACCAGCCTGTCTCTTCTTTCTGTAAGCTTCTTCCACAAACTTCTTTCCTCACCCATCATTTCCAAAACTAGTTCATTTCTTAATTTGTATGTCCACTTAATTTTCAGCATTCTTCTATAGCACTACATTTCAAATGCTTCAATTTTCTTTATTTCCGGTATTCCTAAAGTCCATGTTTCGCTACCATAAAGTGCTGTGCTCCACACATAGTTTTATAAAGTTCTTTCTAATTCCTAGACCAATATAAGAAACAAAGGTTTCTCTTTCATGAAGGCTATTTTTGCTAGTGCTATTCTGCTTCTAACATCATTCCTGCTTCGGCCATCGGTTGTAATTTTACTTCCCAAGTAACAGAATTCACTTATTTCTCCTATTGTATCCAATCCTATTTTTATATTTAATCTACTAGTATTGGTATCATTTCTGCTACATTTCATCACTTTTGTCTTGCTTTGATTTATATTCAGTCCAAAATCTTCCTTCAGTATTTTGTTCATGCCATTCAGTAACTTCTAAATATCCTCAGCCCTCTCTGCTAACAAGACAGTCATCAGCAAATCGTAGCATACACCCTTTTTAACTGATTTCTCTCGTGATTCTCTACTTTTATTATAGCCACTTGATTCTTACATGGCTTATAGGGTATTCTTCTTCAGACCTGACTTCTTTAAAATTTTGAACATCTTGTCCCACCTAACATTATCAAACGATTTTTTCGAAATCAACAAACTCCATAAAAGTATCTTTGTTTTTCTTGATCAGCCCTTCAAGTATTAATCTTTAAAGACAGAATTGCTTCCCTTGTACAGATTTTTCCTAAACCCGAACTGATCTTCACCTACTATCTCTCCTACTACCCTTTCCATCCTTCTGTATATTTTTCTGGTGAGGAATTTTGAAGCATGTGTTGCTAGACTAATGGTGTGACAATTCTCACATTTGTCGGCTTGTGCATTTCTTTGGAATTGTGAAGATATTCTTAGTAAAATCAGTTGGAATTTCTCCTGTTTCATAACGTTTTGATATCGGCTTGAATGATCTATCAATTCCTTCCTCTCCTAGGGATTTAAGAAGCTCTGTTGGGATCTCAATTCCAACTGCCTTATTTGCTTTCAAGTCATTCAGAGCTTTATTAAATTGTCCTCAAAACAGGGTCTCCTAAGTTATCAATGTCAACGTCGTCTTCCTTTTCCATTACACTATTGTTCAAGTAGTCCCCAACATAGTTTCTCAATGTATTCTTTCCATCGGTTAGCTCTTTCGTATGAGATTAAAGAGGTTTCACATGCAGCTTTAATAGTTCATACCCCTTTCCTTCATTTATCCAAAATTCTGTTTGATCTTTCTATATGCAACATCTTACTTTACCTACAACCATTTCCTTTTCTACTTCACACTTTTCTTGTAGCCATTTTTCCTTTGCTATTTTGCATTTCCTATTTGATTTCTAAATTTCCTGTACTGCTCTCTTCCTTGCTTCATCCTGAGCATTTTTGTACCTTCTCTGATCCATCAGCTCCAAAATTTCTTCTGTGATCCAAGGTTTTCGGGCAGCTTGTTCCCTAAAGCCTAATGTTTCTTTAACAGCTTTCATTATTACGGTCTTCAATTCCATTCGTCCTCGGTTGAGCTCCTTTCACAGTTACTTGTTAGACCAAAGTCTACCATTTCTGCAAATTTTTCTCGTGCTAGATTGTTTCAGTTTATTCACTTCCAGATTGTTCTGCTTATGCTGCTTCCTTATTAGATTGAATTTCAGCCTTCACTTCATCATCAAATTATGGTCAGTCTGCTCCTGGGTACGCTTTACAGTCTAGAACTTGATTCCTGAATCTCTGTTTGAATATAATCTAGCTGATATCTGCCTGTATCTCCCAGGACGTTTCCAGGTGGATATTCTTCTTGCATGGTTCTTAAACAGTGTTTGCCACTACTAGCTTATGTTTCACAAAATTCTAGCAACCTACTTTCTCGCGCATTTCATTCTCCTAGACCAAAGCTTCCTATAGTGTTCCCCTCTTTTCCTTCTCCCACTATTGCATTCCAGTCACGCATGATTGTTAATTTTCCTCCCCCTTCACATTTTGGATTAATTCTTCAATTTCAGCGTATATTTTTTTCTATTTCTTTGTCATCTTCCTGTAACGTTGGCATATAAACTTGTACTAATGTGGTTGGGACGGGCTTAGTTTCTAACCTCATCAAAATAATGCCTGTCACTAAACTGTTCATAATAAATCCCTACTCTTATTCATTACAAATCCTACACCAGTGACTCCATTCACAGCTTGTGTGCAAATTATCCTGTGTTCCCCAGACCAGAAATCCTGTGCGACCTTCCATTTAATCTCATTAATCCCAACAACGTCTAACTTAAGTTGTTCCATTTGCATTTTTAAGTTTTCTAACCTACCTGTACTATTCAGACTTCTCACATTCCACGCTCAGACTCGTAGGATGTTCTATCCATTCTGATGTCTTCTTGAGTAGTCCCCACCCGGAGATCCGACTTGGACTATTTTACCTCCGGAATATTTACCCTAGATTTTTCTTTACTGTTTTTATCTGCAAAACTTGTCAAACTCGTGTAAATTGTTCGGTTAAACTTGCCGTTTTTAATCAAATTCGTCATTGACTATACATTTTGTGCGTTTTTTAACAATAAAATTTCAACTTTTACTGATTTTTCACATAATTTGCAGGTATCTGACACTGTTGTTGAGCCTTACAATGCCACTCTATCTGTACATCAGCTGATAGAAAATACTGATGAGACATTCTGTATAGATAATGAGGCGCTGTATGACATTTGCTTCCGCACACTGAAGATGGCCACTCCAACCAATGGTGATCTGAACCATCTAATTTCCCTAACCAATGTCTGGAGTGACGACATGTCTCAGGTTCCCAGGTCAGCTCAATGCTGATCTGAGAAAGCTTGCAGTCAACATGGTGCCTTTCCCCGCGTCTTCATTTCTTCATGCCTGGTTTTGCCACCACTCAAGTCTCGTGACTCTCCGCAGTATTGTGCCTTGAGTGTTGCAGAGCTTACTCAGCAAATGTTTAATGCTAAAAATATGATGGCTGCCTGTGACCCACGCCATGGACGTTACCTCACAGTTGCAGCCATATTCCGTGGTCCCATGTCTATGAAGGAAGTGGATGAACAAATGTTAAACGTTCAAAATAAAAATAGCAGTTACTTTGTGGAATGGATCCCAAATAACGTGAAAACTGCAGTCTGCAATATTCCTCCTCGTGGCCTGAAGATGGCAGCCACATTTATAGCTAATTCCACCGCCATTCAGGAGCTGTTTAAGCGAATCTCTGAACAGTTCACTGCTATGTTCCGCCGTAAAGCCTTCTTGCATTGGTATACTGCAGAAGGTATGGACGAGATGGAATTCACGGAAGCAGAGTCTAACATGAGTGATCTTATATCGGAATACCAACAGTATCAGGAGGCTACAGCAGACGAAGATGCCGAATTTGATGAAGAGGAAGATGTTGCAGAAATTACAGCAGAACTACGAAACTTTGAAGATTCATAAAATGTTTGATAAAGTAAGGTTTCTTTAGTCGTCTGTTCAAAAATTAGTTTAAAGTTTGTATTGTATTGTTTGGCATTGTTAATTTTGTATCTAGGTCTAAGGTTTGGCGAAATAAATAATGAAGAATACTGTGGCTTCCAGTTTTATCTTCATTTTTTAATGGATTTAGTGACTGAAAAGTACCTAACCACTACTTACTTAAGTTAGATAATTAGCACCGTTCTCTCCTCACATTACTAGCCATATTAAGATCATGGTTCATTTGAGTTTTCAGCTGGAAATGGTGGGAGATTTAGAAGTTTTGATTTTGATTTGAGTGGTATGGTGAAATATACTGTATGGAAAGTTGAGGTGTGGGGACTACTGCAATGAGTGGCACTTGGCAACATGTGATAAGGGTGTAGCTTTTAAAATTGGTATAAGTATTTACTGTGTCATTGAATGTTGTGAAAGAGCTATACCAAAGCAAATTGGTTTCGTATTCACTACCATCTAGTGTGCTGTTTCTCAATAGCAGCTGGAAAATTATAAAGTTGAAACCTTTTCGTCGGAAGCTGACTATATCATTGCTTTAGTATCTTAATACTGATCGTTTGGGGGCCATCCTAAAATTACGTCATACGAATTTCTTGATTTAGAGCCCTCTCCTTGTCACAGGTGGTTACATTTATACACCCCCCCTCCCCAGTATGTCGTAAGTTTAGGAATTATTAATTAAAAAGGTACTTCAAAATTATTCATATATATCTATATTTAAAATATTATTTCATGACTAGCATAGAAGTCGCTTAGTCTCGATTTGGATAATGCTAGGAACATTCGATGTGTCAGCAATGCTCATGCAACCATATAGCATCATTGTTTATCGAACGAAGAACTTACCTGTCACTAGCAGCTGTAGTTTAAAAACTACGTGAACTCGCGTGACCGCCACTTGCCACAAAGCGATGCAAAATAATCATGTGAGATCACTAAGCTTATGGGCCCTCCCCTTGTCCACACGATGTCACTTTGTTGACCCTCCCTCCCTTCCCTTACGGTGTGACGTAATTTATGGATGGTCCCTTTACCATAGTTGTCTTTCAAACAACTATAAATTATGTTACTTTTGCCTTCTTGCCTCTTGTAATTGGTTTCTGCCTGGATGTGATCATTTATCACCACTCGGGCATAGATGCACACATTTAATGTTAGCCCTCCCAGTTACAATTATAAATATCTTCGGACTTCCCTAATTATGATCTGAAGGAGAATGTATACCATATATTCTTGCTCTTACCTCTTATCTGTCAATTATCTGACCACTATTGATCTCTGTTACACCTAGTTACTTTTATTTTGCAGCTTTTCATATGTTCCAATAAATTCAATAAAGCTTTTACATATTCTGTTTAACAAAACTCACTATTCACAGGTAATGAAAGCTATTTCAGGAACCTCATATCCATCACTGTGTAGTGGTGCTACATCTTCATATAGTCACGCGAATATTCAAAGTTTTCATCGTTAACAATGGAAAAAAAGAAGGCTGAGCTATAGAAATATATGCCGAGATATCACCAAGCATGGTGGTTGAGTTGTAACTTTCTGGCATAGCATTTGGTAGGACGATAGTTCAAATCCCCGTCCGACCATCCAGATTTAGGTTTTCCATGTTTCTGAAGACACTCACGTAAATGCCATGATGGATCTTTCAAAGGACCTTGGCTAAATTCCTTCAGGTTCCATGCATACATCCTTACTACCTCTCTAATGATACAGACGTCAACGAGGCGTAAAGCCACCAAGAATAAAACGCATATCAATTCTGCTGAACTAGTAATAAAATAGAAAAATGTCTGGAACTTGATCTGACGGGTACCATGAGGCCAGTAGGAAACACAATGCAGATTATGTACCGGGTGCCGATTTAAGTAACGCTGATCGTGTATTGGTAGAGAGGGTATCGAGCAGAAAGATGGCAGGGACGCTATAATTGGAGTATCGGCTGCAACATTGATGGTTAATAGGACCATGCATGTAAAACTGAAATTGGATTTGGGTATTAAAAAATAAAATAAAAAAAATCCACCAGAAGTTATGTATTTCCTTTATTGCCAGCTTCTCTGCAGCTACAATAGGGATAGCGAACTTCGCAAATGGAGTCGCATAGGCTGAATACGAGATGAAGCATTTAGCTGATGAAACACTGCAACAAAACAGAGGTTCTTACGGTTAGAGGGAAAGTTCTACATTTGAA
The DNA here is from genome assembly GCA_031002005.1 of Vandiemenella viatica. Classification (NCBI taxonomy): domain Eukaryota; kingdom Metazoa; phylum Arthropoda; class Insecta; order Orthoptera; family Morabidae; genus Vandiemenella; species Vandiemenella viatica. The sequence goes on along the minus strand of CM061920.1, from coordinate 323,267,620 downwards.
GAATTAAGTGATAATACACACAAAAAATTTTCAGTACTGGAACGCCTACATAAAATTAGATTCAATTCGTATTTAACTGATTCTTGTACACCGAATTCTAATATCCAATCTATTACAAAAGTTCTTATTACTGAAGTTGCTATTTCATCTTCTGGCGGAATTTCACGGAAAAAACATTTAAAAAAAAAGGTATCTGTGATAATGGGAATTTACTGCAACGTGACTTAGCGACCGCTTTCATAAAGAACTCTTTCAAAATGTTCCGTTGTTCGAAGTACACCTTGCACCTTTCCCCTAGCTTTTTCCATTGCCTTGTCTCTCATTACACTTTATACAAGTTTTTCACATAATTTATATCATTCCTTTAAACCCGGTACTCGCTAATTAGTGGTTTTCCAATGTAGTATCCAGACAAAATAAATTATGGTATAGCTTCAAGACTTATTCACGTAATACATTTGTAACGCGCTTGGTTATACGTTGCAACAAATTGACGAGTTTATCTTTCTGTTCTACTTCTAAGACATGAGGTATTATTGATTCTATACTTATTTTCTCCTGTAGAAAGTTTCAAAAAAACATTTAAACTCCCGTAACTAGGCATGTTGTCAGATGACCATTCAGATTTTGTTCCTATTCTCAACGACTTGGTTAATGGTAATTTAGAATACATTTTTTCTATTAGGCAGCAGAGCCAAGAAAAATATTGCAATTACTTGCTACAAGTGGAGGTACGTGGGGGGATAGAAATTTTTCCACTCCGTCACTAAAAGATCAAGCTGCAATGATAAGTCCGCCTTCCGTGATCATTCAAACTGACATCTGAATCTTTTTTGATTATTTGGACTTGAGTGCCACCTGGCACTATGTACCGTTAGCCATTTGTACAGATAATCATGGCGTTGTACAGGTAAGCATGTCATTGTACAGGATAATTATACTTAAATCAAAAATTGTGTAAATCGGGTCGATTACACTGTGCAACAAGTTGCAAGGACACAAAAGCTTTTTTCAAAAATGTAGGTGTTCTTTATGTATTTCGAATTCCTGACTTAGAAAATGATACTCAAAATGTCGTATCACCCACAGTTTTGGCACAGATCGCATATATTTGTATTAAACGATGATGCAATACAATGATATGATAATATACACGAAAACATCGTAAGAAGCTCAGAAGCCTGCGCCCGTAGCGGCACACAGCGAACTGCACGTTACAAATGACGCTGACTGTCAGACACTGTTGTGTTTGAGTGTTGGTGTACTATGTCTACCGGATGCTGTGTAAACTCTCCTAACAGTTTTTTATACTAGCCAATAACCGCGACTTCGTTCACGTGGACTTAGCTTTCTATATTCTGGCAATTAAATTTCTATTAGTAACTTATGATTAGTTCCAAACAACACCAAGTCGGCATAATGTAACAGGAAAGCCATCACTATATCATTCTATCGTCGAACCTGTTTCCTAAAGAGAATCAGTTTCCAATATATTTACAAACAGAAAAACAAACGAAGGTGCGGGGATGTGGAAGGGGAGGGAGTGGACAGCTTTATTTCAGATTGGTCTTTTCATCTTCACATGAACATCCGATTATTGGATTTTCTAATAACTTTTGCTGCTCGTGCTCTGCTAGAGCAACCACTTAGGCCAGGTTTACGTCTGCAAGGCATGTCAAAAAAGGAGACAAAATAAACTGGTGCAAAACATTTAGGCAGACATAAAGTAATGGTACAGTGCAGAGCAAATCGACATCTATACTAAAATACGTTTTGTCTCTAAAGGAAATTGACTAACAAATCGTACGCTAACAGACTGCGCGAGTAACCGATGTAACATTACAGATTAACACGCAGCCGTCCGTCTGTCACCATTCAATAAGTTCTCAAACCATCGTGTCTACAACTGTTATTCATGCGTGTGTCCTTCCTACAGATATGAAGTATTTCCTGTCAAATTCCATCAATATCGGTATAGCCATTTAGACGACAAACCGTACAAAAGACAAGGATTTAGTTTCGCATATATAATATAACTAGCCTCGTACCCGCGACTTCGTAGCGTGGATTAAGATTTTTTTTGCCAGAATTAAATATAGTAAGTTGTTGGTAACGAAGGAATAGTCCCAAACAATATCGAGTCGGCATAATAGGACAGGAAAGCTATCACTATATCATTCTACCGTCGAACCTGCCTCTTGAAGAGAATTAACTTCCAACATATTTTCTGTCACTATTCGATAAGATCTCAAAATTTCGTGACTAAACTGTTAATCATACTGGAAAAAATATCCTGTGCCCTTCATACACATTTCCTTATAAAATTACATCACAACAATATAGCCATTTAGTCGTCAAAACGTAACAAAAAGACAGAGAATTACTTCCGTATTTATAACAATATTACTGTGGTTCACACTTACACACTGACTGCGAACAAAACCTGAGGGATCATGGGTCTACTGGAGATCGCGATTCCGCTACAATAACTTGCAGTAATATCGTTGGAATACTGCTGTATTCAGTCGCAAGACGTATTATTTTCAAGTAGTAATTCTGTTGTAATACAGCCTGGACCACTATCTTCAAGCAAAATTAGGTTGTAATACGGCCTGGACCAGCATGAAACCGTTAAATGTACTTCGGAAAGAATTTATAGTGGAGTCTTGCATTTGATCACTCCAGTATTATGATGCCAACTCCTGGCGGAATCGCGATCTCCAGTAATCCCGGGATCATTATAACGTAAAAAAGTATACACCTACAACATTGCAAAAATACTACGATTTGCCTCGCATTGCACCCTAACTTTCTAATATCTACGGTTTAACATTCAATCCGAATAACCTACGGCCCAGGCCTGACTCTTACGATGAAAAACAATTTTTAAAAATCTTATCCCGACGGAGATTTGAACCAGAGACCACGACGTTCGTAAGCCAGTGCTTTAGCCACTCAGCTGCTAGACCACTACGGAGAAACTCGGTACGGAGTCGTCCACATCCAACGTGTCTGTCTACAGCCATATTTCGAAGTTATGAGACAAATGTGTTATTTATACAGATAATTTTTTCAACCAGATGTAGACAGTATTTTTCTCCTTGTGTTCAAGGATAAGTGTGCAAAGTTTCATCGAGATCGGATAAAAACTGTCGATTTGTATGAAGGACCAAACAAACCACAAAAGAAAAAAACCAAACAAACAAACATACATTCATCTTTATATATAAAGATTACTGTGGTTCACACTTACACACTGACTGCGAACAAAACCTGAGCGATCATTATAACGTAAAAAAGTATACACCTACAACATTGCAAGAATACCTACGAGTTGCCTCGCATTGCACCCTAACTTTCTAATATCTACGGTTTAACATTCAATCCGAATAACCTACGGCCCAGGCCTGACTCTTACGATGAAAAAACAATTTTTAAAAATCTTATCCCCGACGGAGATTTGAACCGAAGACCACAACGTTCGTAAGCCAGCGCTTTAGCCACTCAGCTGCCAAGCAGCTACGGGGAAATTCGGTACGGAGTAGTCCACATCCAACGTCTCTGTCTACCACCGTATTTCGAAGTTATGAGACAAATGTGTTATTTATACAGATAATTTTTCAACCAAATGTAGACAGTATTTTTCTCCTTGTTTCAAAGGATAAGTGTGCAAAGTTTCATTGAGATCAGATGAAAACTGTGGATTTGTATAAAGAACAACAAACCAACAAACAAACCAACAAACAAACAAACAAACATACATTCATCTTTATATATAAAGATTAGTGCAGGTCACACATACACACTGGCTGCAAGAGAAACAATGGCTGAGTGATCAATACCGCTTAAAAATGTGTACACATACAGCATTGTTAGACCGCATACGATTTGCCAAGCATTTCTCCCCTAAATTTGTGATATCTACAGTTTAATATGAAATCTGAAATACTGACCGTTCAGCCACGGCTCATACGATCAAAAACCAATCTTAAACCATTTGCCTCCATCGGCATTTGATCCGGGAAATACGGTCCAACCATTGGTAAGCTAGTACGGTAACCACTGAACCACCAGCCTGCGATACTGTACGGTACTACAGAGTTTTAAACATTCTTAACGTCGTTATATGTTCATTTCGGTAATTTTTCGAAATTACATGACAATATGTACCATTTACCCAGAAAAAGTATCCCATGTCCATCCTAATGCGAAATCGAATCTCCTTGTCAAATTTCATCACGATCAGATTAGTCGTTTAGCCAAAGAAACGTAACAAACAGACAGACAGAGATACTTTCGCATTTATAATATTAGTATAGATTTTTAGTGAACTTGTAGTGAAAAACCGAAGAAACATTACTGCTATTTTGTACTGGAACTAGGCAACATCAATAAACCTTGGGCTCCACAGGTCGTGTGTTCAGCGTGTGTAAAAGATTTACGACGGTGAGCGGCAGGAAAGAAGAAGCCATTATGATTTGGCATCCCTATATTTTGGCGGGAGCAATGGAATCTTGCCGACGGCTGCTACTTCTGCTCTTGTTTCAAGAAGACTATTGAGTACCCAAACAACATTCTCTCAGCGATTCGTCCTTTTCCACATGGCCCGGGTATTCCCATACCGTGGCTCCATCATTCTTCCCTAGACCTTGAGCAAGGAAATTCGTTGTAGGAAGTTCTTGCCGATTCGGAATCACCTTCCTTCGTTTTTGTATTATTAGGTACTTCCTTCCATTTGGAGCATTATTGTTCCTAAGGTATTGGCTTGACTTGAGTTGGGGTGCCTGTCGCTCTACGGCGACAGTTGTTGATGGTGGGTTGCTGCGGTAGCTACGGTTTGTGCAGTCGCTGCCGCGACCATCTCGGGAATTTGCTTAATGGCGCCGGTCACTGCTTGAACCAGTTTGCGCAGAACGGCACATCCGCAGACGCATCTGCATCCGGAGGAGATGCAGGCGTGGGTGGCCTGAGCGATCCACTCGCCTCGGCGTCTGCCGGCCGTGTGATGTTAACAGCTGCCATGCTATTTGCAGCCATTTTCTTTCGGTGGTTAGTATATATAGGAGGCTTTGGCTTTCGATATTTACTCCTAGTTATTGAGAAGGGTTGAGACGTCGTTTGGGTTATTTTCTTTGGCTCATGGCGTGGTTTGTTGTGACTTAAATTTGTTGCATGATTAGTTGTGGTTTGAGGTGTTTATAGTTGAAGTACTGGCAACTAGGTTCCGACGTGCTGTCCTGACCACATAGGATATATCCCCCGCTTGTTTATTAGGGGGGTTTGTGACTGTTGAGCTTTATCGAAGTTAATCTCTAGTTCCTTGAATGTCTCTCTAGCATAGGTAATCCTGTTGCTTCATGGATGGATTTAGTGGGAAATCTGCAATTAAGGCGTAGGGCTCTCTGCAGGGCTCGGTTCTGAATCATTTGGATTCTGTTGAGTTTGGTCCTAGCTGTGTGTCCCCATGCTGGGCTGGCATATTCAAGTATTGGCCTTACTAGTGTACAGTATATTCGTACACCAATGGACGCTGAGAGTTGACTTTCCCGGTTTAGCAGGGGTTTCAGTGCTTGAAATCAGGCGCTGGCACGTTTACATAAGTCTTAGGTGTGCGCCCTCCAAGTACGCCTGGAATCCAGTGTTGTTCTTACGTTTCGTACTGATTTCGTACAGGGTATTTTTTTTATCGTATAATAATTTAGGTTGCTGGTCTGTCTGCTTGCGCAGACGTGGTCCTGTCCATCTGGTTAGGATTATGACTTGAGCTTTGGCAAGATTTATTTCTATTCACCACCGCCTCGCCCAGACCTCAGTCTTTTGCAGCATTTCTTGCAGGCGCCGGATGACAATCGCCTTGCTGTAGCTGCGGGTGAAGTATGCTGTGTCATCTGCGCAGGTTGCGGTTTCTTGATATGGTACATTTCCTGTGCAGGGGCCGTGTGGAATAAACTGGGTGGTTTTTTAGGCTGAGGGAGGAAGACCCGAAACACGAAATTCAGTTACGGGCAACCCAATCAGATGCAACACCGGAATGTAGGAGCAACGTAAAAGAATCGCGACAGTTAAAAGTTCTCGTAATTAACTGTAGAAGCGTTTGTAACAAACAACCGGAACTTGAAAGCGTTATTTATAGTACAGAAGCGGATATCGTTATCGGTAAAGAAAGTTGGTTGAAACCGGAAATAAGTTTCGCCGAAAGTTTTAAAGATAGCATGAACGTTTTTCGTAAAGACAGATTACATTCTCATGGAGGTGGGGTATTTATAGCTGTGAGTAAATTTCTCCCATGTAATGAAATAGACGTCGATACGATCTGTGAAATCATATGGATTAAATTCAACATTGCTGGGTCAAAACTCATCATAGGCGCCTTCTACCGTCCACCCGATTCCGATTTAGCTATCGTCGAGGAGTTAAGAAATAATGTAAATAGTATAGCTAGCCGTTTTAAGGATCATGCTATGATTCTAGGAGGCGACTTCAATCTGCCTTATATTGACTGGCGTAATTACGTTCACATCAAAGGTAACAGGGATAGGACAGCCTTCGAAGTAATTCTAGAGTTGTTCCAGATAATCATCTCTAGCAGCTAGTTAATGAACGTACGCGGTGCCTTAACGGTAGCGAAAACATTTTAGACTTGCTGGTTACCAACAAGCCAGAATTATTCACCGACATTTCAACGGCCACAGGAATAAGCGATCACAAAGCGTTAATTGCGACTATCAAATTAATGACCAAGCGAAAAAGGAAAAAAAGGGCGGATTGAATACAGATTCAGTAAGGCCTCAAAGGAATGTTTTAGAACCTACCTGAGGAATAATTACCATAACTTCAAATCAACAAAGGACACCGTTGAAGAGATGTGGCATCGTTTTATATATATAGTCAGGGACGGCATGGAAATACATATACCGAAGCGGACAATAAAGGGGGAGAATGATCCACCGTGATACACATGCGAAGTCAAAAGATTACTCAAAAAACAAAGGAAAATACGCGCACGCTCTAAAAGGAAGGGGTGTCGCAGCGATTTAGAAACCTTAGCTGATTTAAGAGGACGTATTAAGAATGTAATGCGCGAGGCCTTTAACGATTTACACTCCAACTCTCTCTCTAAGACTTTCACAGAAAATCCAAAGAAATTTTGGTCGTATGTACAAAAAGTTAATTGTACCAACAGCAACATTCCAGCACTAATTCGTGAAGGTTCGAGGTTAATGAAAGCCGCGATAAAGCTAACGTACTAAATACTGTATTCAAAACTCATTTACAAATGAACATAAGGAAAGTATTCCCGTTTTTCCACGCCGTGGCGAGTCGGTGATGGAATCATTACGAATAGATACTGCAGGTATTATAAAGCAATTATAGCTCCTGAAGTGGGGGAAAGCACCGGGCCCGGATGGAATTCCAGTAACAGTATTTTCAGAGTATGCGGCGTAAATCTGGCCATTTCTGTCTGATATATTCAGTAAATCATTAGAAGAGCGAAAAGTACCTTCAGTCTGGAAAATCGCGCAAGTAACTCCGATTTTCAAAAAAGTTGATCGAAGTGATCCTGGAAACTATCGTCTCATATCTATAACATCTGTTTGTACTAGAGTTATGGAGCATTTTATATGCTCGAACATTATGAATATTCTAGATGATAATAATTTGCTTACAACAAATCAACACGGAATCCGGAAGAAAAGATCATGTGAAACACAGCTGGCCCTATATACACACGACGTAATGAAAGTTATTGATGCAGGTTCACAAGTAGATGCCATTTTTTTAGATTTCCAGAAAGCCTTTGACTCTGTGGCACACAACAGCCTTTTAGCGAAGCTTCGAGCGTACGGTGTATCGGATCAGCTTTGTGAATGGTTAAAGGATTTTCTAACTGGTCGGTCGCAGTATGTTGTCGTTGAAGGAGAAAGTTCTTCTAATCTAGATGTTACATCGGGTGTACTTCATAGGACCAGTTCCTTTCTTAATTTTTATAAACGATCTCGGAGACAAAGTGAAAAGCCTTTTTAGATTGTTTGCTGATGATGCGGTTATTTATAGGGAAGTAAGAAATTTGGCCGATTGCTTAGAAATTCAGCGCGATCTGGATGTTATTTTGGATTGGTGCGCTGAGTGGCAACTTACTCTAAATTGTAAAAAGTGCAAGACAATGAGCGTAAATAACAAAAAGAATCCAATTGTTCAGAGATACGAGTTAAACAATTCAGTTATTGATATGGTCGATTCTATGAAATATTTGGGAGTAACATTACAAAGGAACATGAAATGGGACATACACATTAATTCATTAGTAGGTAGAGCAAATTCTAGGCTGCGATTCATAGGTCGAATCTTGAAAAATTGTAATGAACAAACATAGGAGATAGCGTACAAATCTCTTGTGCGTCTACATTTGGATTATTGTCGTGCCATTTGGGACCCGTTTCGTAAGGGGTTGAACGAAAGTATAGAGAAAGTACAGAGAAGAGCCGCTCGATTCGTGACCGCTTGCTATAGTCCTTATGAAAGCGTCACAGAACTGATTAGTAGACTGGGTTGGGTGTCTCTGGTAGATAGACGACACACGTTTCGTTTAAACTTATTGGTAAACATGCGTACTCCCACTTTCACTTTTGAGTGAAGTGAAATACTTCGTCCACCAACCTATTTCAGTCGGAAGGACAGTAAAGATAAAATTAGAGAAATAAGGTGCCGGACTGATTCTTATATGAATTCTTTTTTCCCTTGTACCATTAGGGATTGGAATGCACAACAAAGAGATTAGGCCCTTGAGAAGTCTAATAAGACTAGGCTACAGTACTCTCTGTAGTTAAAGTCTCTTCTAGTATTTTCGGCCACACTCATCAGCTGTTGGGTGGTCGAGTGTCCTCTTCAGAAACGTAGTTGGTGGATGGAAGAATTTTTTTCCAGTCTATGTGATGGTTCAGTCGTAGTAGCCAAATGCGGTCGTTCATAGCGCCTATCGTTTGCGGGCCTCGTTTCCGGCGGCATCTGGATGGTGGAGGGGAAGGTTAAGCACGTGGGACAGTAGCCGTACGCAGCTGTGTGCCCGGCTGTCTTACATTTACAGCACCAGGTTTGATGCCGCGGACTTGGACACTCAACAATTAGATGCCCTCGCCGCATCTCAGGCAACCCTTGGGTATCGTATACAGCCATGACAGTTGACAGTAGTCCTGGCAGTTAAAACATTGGATTATGTCCGGCGGCGTTGGTTGTTTCTTCTAAATTCTGACGGGTTTCCCCATCTGAATCTTGACTTCTTTCAGCGTGGCAAGGTTATCTGTCATTTTGAACCTGTAAAAAGGGATCTTTTCCTCTGTACCCGTTCGCCGCAACTAGTGGACGTGGCTTGCCTCCACGTCCAGGCTGGCAAGCTCGGCGTCCACGACTTCCACTTCCGTATCAACCGGAAGTCAATGGACGACCAGTTTCCACTGCTGCAGGCGTCGCTCGTTGTCCTTGAACGAGATGCCATCTCTCCTCATCTGCTCCACCACGACTTTCAGGTCGCTCGGGCACGACAAACAGAGCCGTTCCCCTTAGCTGCCTGGCCAACACATAAGGGGAATGCGTAGGAGCTCGCAATATGACATTCTATTGCCCTCAAAGTACACTGTTATTGGAAGTACAGGGCCTTCTTCTATCAGTGCCGCACCGTCTTCTTCTTCGCTGAGGACTGCCACTGTGTCCACAGACATGGTGTTTCCTGCCGCTTCTTCTTCTTCTGTAAGCACTGGTAGTGTTACAGGGTGGCTGCTGTCCATGTCTGCATCTTCTGTCGGCGTGGTGTTGACGGATGCTTCATTTGGTGGACGCATACGTGTGAGCGTGGTGGATTTCTTGGTCCGCTCCGTAACCAGATAAAAGTTGTTGTGATTAATGCGCGTCATATCTCCGTAGGAGATGGTCTTATAAACCTCTAACCGCCTTGCCACGAGCATCCGCTGGTATGGCTGCTTGATCTGTTGAGGGCCCTCTTCTCTTCGCTCAGCAAGATCTAAATAATTTAGTACGTGATGACGGACTGACAAAGGTTAAAGTGGAGCCCTAAGGTAAAATCTGCTTAAAACATGTTTCATAACTCCCGGTAAGTCCTTTTCATTTAAAAAATCACATTTTTTGTTTGTTTTTTGTTTTGAAAATGACTATTTATTGTACTGCATTGATGTACTACATTTGATGGGTCCGTTCACCATTCCGTATGCGCCCTGTGGTTCATTGATTCGTCTGAAACAAACCTTAGTGCAGTTCTGCTGCACAATTGTGTCATGTATTCCTTAATACCTGTCGGACATTCTGTGCACCTGAAGGAAACAAAGAAACAACAAGACGGATTTTCTTGTTACTATTCATTATGAGGATCATAATTGGATTGTGTGTGGTGATTTCAAAGTGTTGGCTATGCTTCTATGACAACAATCAAGATATACCAAGTTCCACTGTTTTATCTGTGAATGGGACAGTCGGGCTCGTGACAAACATTGGGAACAAATACAGCGGTCCCAAATGTTGGAATTGGTTCCAGTGGACAAAAATATCAAGTGTAACCCCTAGTAGAAAGAGACAAAATACCAATGCCACATTTGCACGTAAAATTGGGCATATTGAAGCAGTTTTTCAAGGTGTTACCTAAGTGTAGAAAACTGTTTCAAATATATATGTAACAAGTTCCAAAAACTGCCAGATATAAGTTGAAAGAGGACGTTTTCACTGGTCCCAATATTCGGAAATTAATGCTAGATGAAGATTTTCTTCATCCAATGAATGCCGTGGAGCGAGAAGAGTGGACTACCTTTAAGTAAATGGTTCAAAACTTTCTAAGAAACAATCGTAGCCCAAAGAATATAGTCATAATTGAGAACATGCTGACGAAACTGAAAATGCTGAGATGCTCAATGAGTTTGGAGTTAAATTTTTTATATTTGTACCTGGCTTTTTTTCCTCCGAACTTGGGTGCTGCAAGTGAGGGACAGGATGAAAGATTCCACAGGATATCAAGGACATGGAATGACTATACCAGGGAACTTGGGATGTTCGGTTGATGGGCGACTAATGCTGGATGTTTCACCGTCAGATCACGGAAATGACTCACAAGCGGAAAAGCAGAGTCCACAAGTAAGAAGAGTAGGGTTAATGCTCGTTTTGTATCACATTCTCTAAATCTATCTGTTCACCGTGTGCATATTTCTAAATGTTGTTCTTTTAAACTTGTACACAGATATCCGTATTTGTTATGTTTAAGCAGTGCAGATAATGTGGAAATATCCCGTGATTACAAGGCATTATGACTATTTATCGATAATCCCTCTAGACTCTGGAGAGATGGAAAACATAGGATAGGTGGGAATCAGGGTTGGATGGTACCATAGTATTGTCTCCTTGTTTTGTTACTGGTGTTCCATTTGCTTTGCCAACTTATAAATGTCTTGTGTTTTACTTTGGCAGTCTATTTGTGATATCAGAGTTTTGAGGATGACACGAATTCTAGTTACTTTTTTTGCCATCCGATATACTTTTTCACTATAGATAACAGCTGCATGAGCCATAACCCAGAAAAATTTGATTAATCTGTTTCTTCTAGACAGAGCATTCAGCTACTTTCTGCACTATGTTTGTTATGTTCTGTTTTGGATAAAACTTAGTACACTCTGTGAGTCTGAGATAATTAAAATTTCTTCTCAACTAATGCTAAGCAGTACTCAACTGCCTTTAAAATGGCTATGTCTTTAGTGGTGTATGTAGATGTAGCTGATGGCAATTTATACATCCCTTGATAGCTGGTGCGAGAGCAGAAAAAGGCGTTTTCTACATTGCGTGCTGTTCCAATTTTAGACTTGTCTGTATAGACATATGGTGTTACTTCAATTTTCCTCCAGATACCTCTTACTGACTGATTGAGGTAGATGTTCTGATTATCGTCTGGCGTCGTGTAATATTTTGTAATTGTATCATGCTAAAGATGTAGGAAATTGCTTAGTTGGAATCATTCTGTCTATTAGGTCTTCCCACTCTCTCTGTCTGTAATGGATTTCTGGAAGTCTGAAGACTTCTGTATCATCCAAGATGCCACAAGGCTCTTTACATTTAGAGATAACTTGATGATCTCAGTATGCTAGCCCCTCCACGATGAATTTAGCCGCTAGCCAGTTTTTATAATGCATTGATGATGGTAGATCTTGTGTCACCAAGGTACGTGCAAATACGTACAGGATCTTGTCTAGCTTGGAAAGAATCCCGAAACTTTCATTGCTATACAGAATAAATCCTTAGTCGTTTTTTGATCATATTAGCGGCCTGTATATCATTAGAAGGATATTGTGATTTGCACCCACCAAACTCATGTCACGGAACAAATTATGCCCAGAGATACATTACAGGAGTTAAATACTTGAGCGGTGGGGTATCCAGCTGAGATTGGAGTCCGTCATTATTCTCAAGAATCTAACACTGGATTTTAGAGAAAAAAAGTATTTTCTGATTCTGCCTATTTTGAACTCTTTGTAATCTATTCGTTTCCTGGTGAAATTGGAAACTGAGGACTTCTCAGCAGACAATTGTAGTCCATCTGATTTAGATCATTTGTCCACGTTTGGCATTGTCATGAATCTGTTATTTAAAGCTCTCTCCAATGAGACTGCAAAAGAATGTATACAGATGTCACCTGCACTTCCTCCAGATCGCATGTATGTTGGATATATAGTAGAGGTCTAAGTATGGCTTCTTCAGGCAGCCCTGTGATGAGCCATATTATTTGGTCTTTGCATCGTATGATGACTTTTTTTCACAAAAATGTGTTTATGCCATATACGAACGTTTCAGGGAGGCTCATTATGTTTAATTTTTCGAATAGAATAGGAATTTTTACATTATTATATGCTGAGTGTATATCTAGGAACAAGTAAATCGTACAATTTCTTTTTGAAAGAGGTGATAATATTTTTTGTCAAAATACTTAAATTATCTATTGTGCCTCTCCCTTTCAGAGAGTCAAATTGAGATCGTTAAAGTAAATCATTGTCTTCTAGCCTCCGCTCAAGTCGGTTCTGAAACATTTACTCAAAAGTCTTCCCCAGTCACAATGACAACGGTATTGTCCTGTACGAACTCTGGTGAAGGAGATTTTTATCAGATTTTAAGACTGGTAAGACAAGTAGGGTTGTCAATCATCCACCATGCAATTCCTTGCCCATATGTCATTAAATATGTTGAGTAGTAAATCCAGGGCACTTGTCTGACGATTCGTAAGCATTTGACAATGGATATTTTCGATTCCTGGAGATATATTCTGTGTTGTAGAGAACCCTTTTTCTAATTCCAGTCTAGAAAAGTAGTCATAATTGGGTGAGGATGACCCACTTCCAATTCAGGACAGCTAATAGAGCTAATGGAGCATGAACAAGGTAATATCCTGTCCGCGAAATCTTCCACCGAAACCACGTCTGCATCAGAAAGGTAGGCTATATTTTTTTTTTTTTTTAAGTTCCTACTTTATTCCAAACGTTTAAGCCGCTGAAGCCTTTTCCTTCTTTTTTAAAAAAAATTAATACGCTATTGCAATATAATCCATTCCTCTTTTTTTCGAAGTTTTAAAACAAATTTTGTGTGTACATCCTGCCAATTAAATTTCAGATATAATTCGGGCGTCGGCCTAATTCTATTCCAATTTTTGGAAAATGGCAGTTGTTCAGATTCCACCTTAGTAGCTATCTAAGAGGGTTTCATGGCAGAAACAGGAGAAACCTAGGATCGGCTACTCAGAGGCCAAAGTCGTCTATGCCGTTACATGCGTGGTTGATTCGAATGGGGAATGGAGGGACATAGCCCATGGTGTTACAGCCCCAGCCACATTTTCTCTTTGAGGCAAAGACAATATCTGGTATGGAGATGCACATGTCACACAATTTATCCAGAGTTGATTCCACTGCCGGTTATTTTTCGTCCCTTTATTTACATACATAGCCATGAATGGATTTTTTGTGAGTGCCATATCAGGCCCACGTTCCTGACTAAAACTCACCGATAAACTTGGAAAATTCAAGAGCGGAAATTTGATAAGTCAGCTCTTCAATTTGCATAGTGAACATGCCTCTGTAGATGATCGTTCCAACATTCACCTAGATGATTGCTTAAAACCATTAACTGGATGGCAAGTCGACTCTTGATCTGGGCCCTTTCTGTACAAAAAATCAATCCCTTGCAGTTTACTTAGTCTTCAGTCAAGTCCGGCAGTTTGCAGAGAAGCCCCACTGAAAAAGTTTTCAATTTTCCCACTGCATCGCCCGTGAGAACCTTGGTGTGCGTAGTCATGCGTGTGTGCTTTTTGTCTTTCCTCTGGTAGAAACATTCCTTTTGGTTGTACTGTTTGGCAGTTTTTTTATATGATGAACACATTAACGATGTATAATATTGTGACAGAAATTGGCAGCATATCGCCTAAAGCACTTGCTTCTAGCTGTAGGTCTCATAGTGTGGCATACGCCATAAACATTTTTAATTATGCTTTGTGTTTGAACAAACATTACTATCTATTCCCTCTCCCAATCCTTTCGCGACTGATAAGCTCGACGTTGATGAGGTGTAAATCCATAAGAAAAAAAGTTTCTATACACCTACGGCCTTCATATTCTTACTTTCTGACACACCGAGCAGGGTTGATGTGCGGTTACTCCTAGGAACTGGGACCTAGGTTCGATCCCCGGTCCGGCCATCTAATTTTCGCTTAATCATGCTTTCACGAAATCACTACTTCCGATATTCCGTCCCGTTCCTTGTACTCAATCCTCTCCTGGCTATAATGACCTCGATATCGACGAACAGTAAATTCGCACGCAACTCTTCCAAAGAAGCTGCACTCAATGTTGTCGAGCCAAGCTGTTTCCCTAGCCGCATGCCAGTCGAGGCGCATTGTCACGGTACGACAAACCCCTTTCCCGGACAGCAATAATTCTGCCACATTAACTTGCTGATATTGCCCCCTTTGATTTCTACTAGAAATTCTTAAGGTACTTTCGCACAGCGCGTCCCTCGGCGCGCGTTAGGGGACGCCAAACATCTTTGCTGCATTTGCTAGCAGGTACGGCGCGCTTCGACCCACTGCCATAGGGCCTTCCACGCGCCGTGGGCGTTTAGAGGGCTCCGCACCGACTTAGTGTTACGTAACACAGACCTGTCTGGTCAAAAGCGGTAAAATTTATGAAAATTACGTTGATTCACTTCACGATATACAAAATCTACATAAATTGACTTTTTCAGTTGAGGTACGAAATCAGAAAAAAAGTCATGAATAACAATGTTATTAGACTCACTATACATAAAAACTCACAGGTAATTTTACGAGAGAACAGTGTTTTAGATTTTTTTTTTTTTTTTTTTTTTTTTTTTTTTTTTTTTTTTTTTTTTTTTTTTTTTTTTGCTGTCGTCAGTCTTTAGACTGGATTGATGCAATCCTCCATCCCTTCCTATCCTGTGCTAACATCTTCATTTCTACATATCCCTTACAATCCACGTCCTAAATTATCTGCTTCATATATTCTAATCTCTGTCTACCTCTGCAGTTCTTACCTTCAACTGTTCCCTCCACTAACAAATTAACCAATCCAGCATGTCTCAAAATATGACCTACCAGCCTGTCTCTTCTTCCTGTAAGCTTCTTCCAGTAAACTTCTTTTCTCACCCAGTGTTTTTAGATAGAGATACTGAAAGGAAGGATATGTCGGAAATCAAAGAGAGCCTGAATAATTTGCTGGGGTACATTAGGCTTAGGAGCAAAGGATCGACAGTGGTTGCTGACAGACCATATCCCAGACATTTTACAATCGCGGTATGTCAGGCAAAAGGTCAGACCATGAGAACAGGCTTGCACATTCCTCGCCACCTGTGATCAGGTATTGTCCTGAAATATGGAATGCTGAACTGCCTGCTGGAAGGGCGAACCCTATCTCCGGTCCATGTCTACGACGAGCTCGACTCAGATACCATTACCAATCATGGCGACGGAAAAGTGGGACAGAACTGTCCTGGCTCATGATTGGATGAAAAAAGTGAATTCTCCTTACATAATCACCAGATAGACGCGTTAGAGGATGTGTAAAGAATGGCATGTCTTGATCATACACCTCGGTATTGATCCATACGAAGAGTTTATGACCCCCAAATGATTACATGTACTATGAACATATGTGACAACTGGAACTGAACTCTTGTGCACTGTTTGGTCAAAGTCATTTATTAGCATGAGCCTCCGAAAGACAAATTTGTGTCATCTTGCCCTCCCGGCGTGAGAGGTATTACAAACGAAACTATTACAATTTTTGACACAGATGTTTCCTTCTATTTATATAACAATTAATAAATTATTTAATTTGATTGTGATGGATAGTACGCTCTGCTGGTAACTTCCATAAACACTAATTCTTCGGCTTTCCTGTAACCGCCTACGTTTGCCCTCGACAAATTTCAATTTCAGCGTTTTGGGCAATAAGGTCATCACTCCTTTTTGCCTGCTTGTGCTCTTGGTTATCTTTTCCCTTCCAAGCACTACTCTTAACCATTATATAACCAAGCCTCATCACCAATATACATCTGTTACACGATTATCATCACCCTTGAATCCCATTTCAGCTCCTTTATCAAATCAGTTACTAACTGTGATCAATGGTAATTTTCAGAGACAAATTTAGCTGCCCTACTTTGTTCCCCCTCTAACTACTGCACTTGATACCCTAAATTTGGATCCCATACTATCCCACCCATTCAAACAATGGTCTGACCAAAGTTTTTAACCCAATTCCCTAATTTGCCTGGTACATCCCCTCATCTCTATCTCCAATAAATCAAGGATACTGTGTGTGTAATATGTCATGCCCATTTGAATTTTTTTTCAATTTGAATTTAGTTTTTTAACTGCGTATTTAATAAGCTTGTTCTTGTTTGTATTTATCTTCATTCCATGTAGACCTATTCGGCTAGATATCTTATCCAGATCACCATGCAGCTGTTCAGTCTTCTCCTGTTTTGATTATATTATGTAACATAATTTCGTCTGAAAACAACCTATTTTCTGACAGTAAACAGTCAACAGAAATCATTCATTAGAATAACAAATAGCAATGGACCAAAGTCACTACTCTGTGTTATTTCCATTTTTACCTCATCTTCTATGGATACTGCATTTCCTAGCCAACTTTATGCTTTCTACTTTTGAAGGCATCTACCCAACAAATCAATTTTTTTTATCCACTCCAAAGGTTTTTACCACTATGTTTTGCCTAACTTTGTCAAATGTCTTAGAAAGATCTAGTGTTACACCATCAGTCTGATATCCCTTGTCCACTTCATTCGAAATATCTTGAATATAGACCACTAACTGAAATTCACATGAGTATCCTTGGCTAAAGCCATGTTGGCGATTTCAAAAACCAGTTTTATATCTCATAGACATATTTCAATTTTTTTCGCTACCCTATTCGCCGAATATCTTTTATGGATTGGCATTGTGATGACATTTTTCCAGTCCTCAGGTAAACAGCAGTCTCCAAATTTATTCCACATACTACTTATGTGTTGATATAAATCTGGTCATACTATTAACGCCATTCTACTTACAACATTTGTGCCTTTTTAGTTTACTTAGCATATCCTTGCACCTATTTTGTAATTTCCTAATCTGAACCGAATATGCCTGAGTGAGCGGTAAGGATCTGGCCCCGCATTTGGGAGGATGCGGCCTCGAATCCCCGTCCGGGAATCCAGATTTGGGATTTCCATGGTTTTCCCCAAATCAGTATAGGCGAATTGTCGGGATGCTACCTTCAAATGGCCATGGCCGAATTGCTACCCGTTCCTTGACTCCGGTCCTTAATCGCCTCTAATGACCTCTATTTCGACGATGCGTAAAAGTATAAACAAAATAAAATAAAAGTCATAATTTTTATATTTTTACTCATATGAATAAAATTTTTTCCGAGTTTGTTACCTTTCATTTCTGATAATCCCAAAAGAATTAATGTATGAGTCATTAGAAGCGTGAATTTCAAAAACTTCTTGACTGTTATGTTAAATATTTTCATTGAACGTGATGGGTGAGTGATAACACTTGTCCTCGCATTCGGGAGGTCACAGTCAAATATACCCGTCTGGTCGTCCAGAATTTGGTCTTCAATGGTTCCCTGGAATAATTCACGATGGTGCTGTACCCTCAATAGGTGATGATAAATTGTTTCCATGATAGCCCCCAATCTTTTCCCGCTTCTAATGACGTCGACAAAGCGTAAAGGCATAAAAAAAATTCAACCATCTTTACTATTCATTAAACGAAAATAAATCATTTTTTTAAATTTTCAGTAAAAATGGACGTCAAAATTCTCATTTTTAGATACCTTATAGATTTAACAATTGGAATAATTGGAATGATCAAATTTTTCCACTAGTTGCCGTCAAGCCAAAAACTACGTACAATCCAATTACATTTTCTTATTCCATGGACCCTCTCTTCTGTACATTTTTATGTGTCGGACGGAATATAAAGACCAAAAAGTAACACAAAATGAAAATAATTCGCTGAGTACTGGACCGAGCGTTATAACCACTGAATGTTACGATTCATAAGGGCTGAACTTTGGTCACTACCCCGTCAATGTTGCAACTTAAATATGTTTCAGAAAAATTTAACAATAACTACAACAAATTTTTTGTATTATGTTTCTACGTCCTAGTTTTATTAGTGCCGGAAAGGATGGGGAGGCAAACAGGGGAGGAAGGATCAACCACGACCTTCTACAATAAACATTTTGGCAAATTATCGCTCATCTACTTAATCCTATAATTCGTACTGGTTAACATGCAAAAACGTTAACATTCGTTATTATTTTCCATCGCAAACAAGTATAGAAGTGCTCGTTATATTCGTTTCCTCCATAGGTGTAACGTGAAGCACATTGACCATCGCCAGTTGACGCCTGCGCACCGACAGCTATTGCAGCGGATACAACACAACCGCCTCCTATGTTTAAATGTGAACATCGAAAAAGTACTCTTCAAAAGTTACCCAGCGTAGGCTCTCCGTATTCGTATTTAAAATTCAGTATTTCACTGTTAAACGTCATGAAACAATTTTCAAAAGCATCTAATTGAGTGGAAGATATGGCAATGCAAAGAATTTCAAATTCATGAGTGATACTGTTGGTGACGTCATAAGCAGTCGACCAATAACAACGCATGGGGCAGGCATATAAGTGGGCCAGGACGTTGTTCCTCTCTCTCAAACAGTTGTCTACGAAGTGTTGCGTTGAGTGTGTTGCTTCGTTTGTCAACCAACGTTGTCGAGATGAGGGAGATAATTCATGTCCAAGCTGGCCAGTGTGGAAACCAGATTGGAACAAAGGCTAGTAAAAACCTAAAGTCTAAAATTAGATTATTTTTTTTCGTTTGTGTTGTAACATGGCAGCATTATTCGTCTCACCATTGCTAATGGTTTAATTCTAGACTGTTATGTCAAACCTACAAAATTGATGCGTATGTCTTGCAGTGTTTGTTGTAATGTGTTCTTCATAGAACTTTGCAGAAGTTATAAGAAATTTAAGACAGTAAAATGTTTTCTCTACATGCAAAAGCCTCATTTTTATAGCTTCTACGAAATTTTTCTGTCGTGGTCACTTTTTTTTCCTAAGAATAATACTTATATCGGTAATACTATTGTAAGAGTGTATTGATGTTTTTCGTGATGTGATTGAACGTTTGCGGCTATGCACGGTTATAGATTGCTTTATTTATTCATTGATTTCTCCGCCTAAACGTCAGAATATTCTTATTGGCAATCTTCAAGTGCGAGTACAGTGGTATCTTCAGTTTGTATTTTACCTCAGTTGTTGGGAACTCTTTCGTCCTGTACAGTATCGGATATTTCAACATGTTTAGGGGGTTGCTATGTATAAAGTTCTTAACGTTTGTGTACTTATTTAAGGTATACTAGCATACTACTCGTAGTTTGGATATTTGTCTGTATATGTTCAAAACGAAAACCGCTGAAGGTGCGAATTTTCTAGTACAATACAAGAGGTAAATGATCTAGGCCTCCTATGTCTGCATTCGTAATATAGAATTAAGAATAAATGTTTCGCAGTGAAACTTTGTTACACTAAAATTCGTCTGACCCCGAGCAGCATTCAAATAATTTGGTAATTGCATCAGAATTACTGTTAGTTGCAACAAATGTCAATGCTATTAAAACCGGATTACTAACATATTTAAAATTTATCTAGATGAGACCTTAATAGAAATTGAAGTATTGTTTTGTTATTGTATAGTATTTTTATTATTTTAAATTTTTGCCTGGGTAGGAAAAATATTGATTTAGCGTTATTGGTAACGTATGGAATGTTGTCTTCAAACACATTTCGGCGCAGTTGGAAACTCGTGCGTTTTATCAATCTTGTAGTTTCAGAGAAAATATATCTGATATTTTCTTTAGTTTTCTTGCACTTTGTCAAAGACAACCCAAGAAGCTAATGCCATGGGTAATCACTAGATCGCGATACCGCTACAACCACTTACGTCCTAGCAACAGTGTGTTAGCACAAATTTCAACCTGGTGTATATGACGTCATTGTGTTCAGTGTGACTTATTTATTCTCCGGTAAGAAGCAAATGTCACTTCCGGGACTGCACGTAAAACGGGTATTCGTACTGTGAGCAAGTTCTGGTTAACTAAAAATATTGTCTACTGCATGAAATTAAATATTAATCAGAAATTTTAATCGCAATTTGAGATGTACCGTATGGTATCTGTATATAGAATATTGTCCCATTCTATATTGAGATACCTTCATGTCATTACGAATGTCAAAATTCAATTCTAGATTTTACATTGATTAATTTACACATTACGTGTGATAAAAAAAAAATCAAATATGAACATCCGGTTTCTCC
This sequence comes from Vandiemenella viatica, assembly GCA_031002005.1. NCBI lineage: Eukaryota > Metazoa > Arthropoda > Insecta > Orthoptera > Morabidae > Vandiemenella > Vandiemenella viatica. The sequence goes on along the minus strand of CM061920.1, from coordinate 323,246,677 downwards.
ATAAAATGAATTGTTGATTTTCAACGTTCTTCGTAGTTCTAGAATTAAAACAATCCGCGTAATTTTATATCGCGATAACGAAATTGCATTTTTTTCCCCTCCTAACAGCATCATTGATATGAATAACATGACGGTCTATTTTCAGAAACTATCTACCATTCTAGTTGCAAAGTGAACAGGATATTCTCTAAAGGGTGGGCGACGATTTCCTTTCGTCGTAGTTGGCTCGTCGATACAAGTTGACGAGAGAAATACTGCTGCGTCGTATTCAGCAACATAATGACTACATACTACTCTCCATCCGGAATTGTTTACATTACGAGGCGCTAGGGTGGTTGTAGCGTTTGTCACTAGGTTTTTGCCACTGCCATTTTGAATATATGAATAGTTTATTGGCGTATTTTAATATGAACTTTGTATATTTCAGTTCTGGGAAATCATTTCAGATGAGCATGGAATTGATCCCACCGGAGCATATAATGGACAATCGAAACTGCAGCTGGAAAGGATTGATGTATACTACAATGAATCTTCTAGGGGCAAGTATGTGCCCGTGCTATCCTTGTTGACCTGGAGCCTGGCACAATGGACTCTGCTCGATGTGGTCGCTTTGGTCAACTGTTCCGCCCTGACAATTTTGTGTTTGGCCAGAGTGGTGCAGGAAACAACTGGGCCAAAGGCCACTACACAGAAGGTGCAGAGCTTGTAGACTCTGTGCTAGATATCGTTCGTAAAGAAGCGGAGAGCTGCGATTGTCTGCAGGGATTCCAGTTATCACATTCACTTGGCGGTGGCACTGGATCTGGCATGGGGACACTGCTGATCTCTAGAATTCGAGAGGAATATCCAGACAGAATTATGAACACGTATTCTGTTGTCCCATCGCCTAAGGTACGTATTTCGTTTAGTAAGTGACTGCTTTACATTTAGTATTTTATAACTTGGATGGCAGTAGTATTTGCCTAATAGAAAGATAAGTTTGTAATACTGAGGTTTTTCTCGGCTTTGAATGTGAATAAAATCCTCTGGTAACTAGCCAAGGGAATCCATTGATAACACTACATTTCGGCTTTCATTGTCATGAGATGATGTCGGCTGAATTTAATACAGCCGAAACGTTCTGTTTTACCGATGGTCTTTCTCAGCTAGTTACACTAGAGCGGTGTTTCTCAAAATTTTAAAGGCACTTAGCCCCATAAAATGTCGCAGGCGCTGGCGAACCCCCTTGAGAAAAAACTGACTTTTTTTTTCGCTCCACTACTAGCAACAATGGGCAAACAATGAACAATATTCACCACTATACTTGCTATACGCCATTACGGAAATATTGTCTTGCCTGCGATCAACTAGCGAAACCATAGGGGTTCGCGTACCCCATTTTCAGAAACTCTGCCATGGAGGATTTTATTCAGAATGATAGGTTGGTACTACAATGCGAAGAGTCGGTTAATTCAGTACACAGATAAAAATGTTGATTATTAGAAGGCCGGGAAAGAATTTCATGTTGAAGACTTAAGATATAAATATCTTGGTATACATTTGACAACAAACAACTGGTCTCAATAAATTCGACAGGTAATGGGGGAGGGGGGGGGGAAGTTTAACTCCTGTACCTGTTGAGAGAAGTAAACGAAATGGTTTTCATAACATTGTCCAGAACATTGCTTGAATATAAAGGTGTATTATGGAATACACATTTTGGTTATCAGATACGGAGGTTGCAGGGGGTTGAAACAAGTGCTGCCAGATTTGTCTCTGGAACTTACTGCACAACACAATCGGTAAGTGATATGAGCAACGGGCTGGAATGCTCTCATTCGAAGACATGAGCGTGAAGTCGCTGAAGTGCGCAAGGCGAATATTGGTGGTGAGTATTTTGGGAAAATGATCTTTGGTAGGTGAAAGGGTCAGGGTTTGGAATAAGTTACAAAGAGAGGTGATGGAATAATTAACAAAAATAAAATTTGCGCAAGGTAAACGTAGGTGAGGACAGGGGAAAATAGGGGGGGGGGGGGGGAGAAATGTGAATGTGTAGGGAAATTGCCAGTAGTGTGAGCGTTTTAAAGCTATCGAAAGATATTTAGTTTGATTTTAATATTTTCAGAGCATGATTCCTATTACTGGTTGTTTAATAAATTTTTACACATTCTGTTCTTAAGGTCCGTGTAAACAGATTTGAAACATTTGATTTGTAGGTACCGTATTAGCTAGGATAATTTTAAGCTTTCTAAATTCATTAGTGTCAAATCTTTTTATTAAAACTGATAATGGTTTCTCTTTTAGACATAAACTTGTAGGCAAAGATCACTCTTAGTTTATAGTAATTTTATCAATAGCGTTAGTTGATAAATAGCATCAAAGCATAATATTAAGCTGTTACTGATTTTCCACACTATTTGCAGGTTTCAGACACCGTTGTTGAGCCTTACAACGCGACGCTCTCTGTACATCAGCTGGTTGAAAATACTGATGAGACATTCTGTATAGATAATGAGGCGCTGTACGACATTTGCTCCCGCACACTAAAGATGGTCACTCCAACCTATGGTGATCTGAACCACCTGATTTCCCTTACCATGTCTGGAGTGACGACATGTCTCAGGTTCCCAGGTCAGCTCAACGCTGATCTGAGAAAGCTTGCAGTCAATATGGTGCCTTTCCCGCGTCTTCATTTCTTCATGCCTGGTTTTGCCCCACTAACATCTCGTGCCTCTCAGCAGTATTGTGCCTTGACTGTTGCAGAGCTTACTCAGCAAATGTTTAATGCTAAAAATATGATGGCTGCCTGTGACCCACGCCATGGACGTTACCTCACAGTTGCAGCCATATTCCGTGGTCCCATGTCTATGAAGGAAGTTGATGAACAAATGTTAAACGTTCAAAATAAAAATAGCAGTTACTTTGTGGAATGGATACCAAACAACGTGAAAACTGCAGTTTGCAATATTCCTCCTCGTGGCCTGAAGATGGCAGCCACATTTATAGCTAATTCCACCGCAATTCAGGAGTTGTTTAAGCGAATCTCTGAACAGTTCACTGCTATGTTCCGCCGTAAAGCCTTCTTGCATTGGTATACTGCAGAAGGTATGGACGAGATGGAATTCACGGAAGCGGATTCTAACATGAATGATCTTATATCTGAATACCAACAGTATCAGGAGGCCACAGCAGACGAAGATGCCGAATTTGATGACGAAGCAGGAAGAAGAGTGTTTGCAAGATAACTTGTAATATTTATACATTTTTGATTAACATTTTGTAAAATTCCAATGTCTGAATAGAAGAAACCATTTCAAGCACTAAGTCTAAATTGTACCAGTGATTACATTTTTCTAACTAATCTTTATCTGTAATATGGTTTCATTGTTAGTAATAAAGTATTTTCATAATTTTTGTTTTGTATTCAGTTTTTGTCTTGTGAAACAAGTTACATAGTGTGGAAATTTTTGCCTTCATATTTTTGATTAATAGTTCTTAAAATAGCTTATGACTATTGAATGGATATTCGGTAACATCATTGGCCATGTGCTGTTTATCACATCTTCTTGCCCTAGGTTTATCTATTTTATAGCTGTTTGGATGGCAAATACGTGACAGATCTCGTGTCTTTCCCAAGGAGCTGGATCTCTGAGCTTACCCATAATATAACTCGATTTAACCTCTCACTAGCGTAGATTGTATTCGTTTCGAAAAAGCTTGTAACTTGGGTAATATGCATCCTCACTTGTTCTTTAAAGGAGCCGCGTTAAGAGGTACAGTACATGTTCCATATGGAAGTTGGATACTGATGGAGACGACGGGGACCCCATAGTCACGTTATCTGTTTGCTCGTACTATTTGCCCCTGTACACGAAGGACGTGGAAATGTGGAGTTAATTAGACCCACCCTCAAGTTTCAGATCAAAATCTAACTTACAAGCTCCAAGACCAGCAAGATTGTACGGCTTACAGAAAACTGAATAAAGAGCATTATCCGATAGTCAGTGCTATAGGTTGGCTAAATATCACTCGCATTTAAGTGTATTGGTTGGTAAATGTGCACATCATATAAAATTTCTGCTGAATTTGTGGAGATGAAGTTAGAATGTGATATTATGGTAAGCTTGACGCGCCGCGTCGTTGTTTATGCGGAATTCCTTTAAGGGAATCTGTTGAACTCCTATGTGAACATTTTGATCTTAATCTTCTGGAATATTTTGCACACACCCTCACGTCCACTTACTTCATATACCAGATTGAATTCTATGAGCAAACGGATGGCGTGGCTTTGGGGTCCCCGTTGTCTCAAACATTAGCGAACTTCTATGTGGAACGTTCTGACCCAGTGGCCCTTGACATGACTTCCTTAAAGCCTCGATGTCTTTGCAGATTTGTAGGCGATTCGTTCCTAGTTTGGTCTCATTTAGAGGTGGGCAAAAGAATCGTGAATCGATTCAAAGAGTCGACTCGTCTAAAAGAATCGTTTGCGGAATCGACTCACTTAGAAGAGTCACGGTTCACTCAAGAGTTGTTAAGAGGGACTCAGGAGCTGAGCCGTTGTTGCGCAATCGCTCACCGACTCGTCCAGGTTCTGAGTCGACTCCGAGTCGTTAACTTGATAATGTTTACGACTCTCGGCTCACTCGCTCTCGGCTCACTTCTGTCTTAATGACTCTTCCATGGATTCGGCTCTTTTTAACTCTTGATATCTGCGTAACTCGTGATTCCTTTCGATTCACAATCTTAGTTCCCTCGGCGTGTTTATTGGTTTGGCAACTTATTTGTAAGGAAATAAAGAATATTTATCTTTGGAACAGGAAAATTAAAAATATATTACAGAAATAAAAAGTATTTTTAAATTTAGGAATTTACTTTCTTAAATACACATTTTTCTAGTGTTTTGGAACTAGTTATAAGTTTTTGGTTTCCTTCCAGACTGTTATAGATGATACCACAACACAGATTTAGATTTACAAATTATCAATGAATTATACGTCCTATAACTTTTATATTTTACCACAAATAAAGTATTTCCCGATTATTTGAGGACAGGGAAAAGTATACCGATTTCAGAGCCATCTGCTATTCCCATGTTGCGTGGGTTTTTCAAATTGCGAATGCATCGACTACTGAATTTAATTGCGATGGAGCGCGTCCGGTTATTATCATACGAACTTCATCAGTGTTTTAGTTGTTCTTCAGTTCTTAATTTTGTGGATAATGCAAACATTTTGCAATAGAAATGAACGAAGTTTATGAATTGGACCATTACAAAAATTAGCAGGTGCTGAAGCGGCATATATACTGTTCCAGCTGGTGAGGTTTCTACGAGGAAAAAGGTTAAACGAAAAGACGTTGGGGAACAGTGCCGTCGATGAATATAGGGGAGCGTCCAGAAATTACGTGAGACTTTTTAGGGGGGGGAAGGGGTCCGGAAAGTCTCACGAAATCTCACCAAGGGGGAAGGGGGTCGACGGATATCTCACGTGAAATTTTGAACTTTAACTTGAACGAGTGTAGAACTAAAAAAAGCGTAAAAATACCAGTTTACAGGGCCAAAAACCGGCTTTTGAGGGGGTATCATTCTTTCGGGGAGCACGACAGCTAAAAAGACTCGAAACTTCTCCTGGTCGAACAAATGGGGGGAGGGGGTTCCGTGAAAATCTTATGAAATATCACCAACGAGGAGGGGGGGTCCGGCAAAATCTCACCAAGTCTCACGGTGGGGGGGAGGGGGTCTAGATTTCCGGAAAGTAGCCTCACGTAATTTCTGGACGTCCCCCAAAATACTAATACTGAAACCAAGAAAATAAATATAAAATTTAAATTATGCCATTTAAACAAACACTGATTTATTGGTTTGTAGGTAAAATGCTAGTGATACTCTGTTTAACTTAAAAGCACCAACCGGCAAATTCAAAAAATTTGCCAAATTTATGGAGTAAAATTGGAGCATATGTAAGGGGCGTCCATAAACCATGTAGCCCCATTTTGGCTTCTTGTGAACCCTCCCTCTCCCCCAAGTAACTCGACGTGGCTTATGTCTCTAACCCCCCCTCTCCCCACGTAGTTTTTTCCATGACGGAAATAAATATTTACATGGTGTTGAGTGTTCTGTATCTCATTTTAAGTGTGACAAATAATATGAATGAAAAGCTATTTGGCCTGGCTCGATCTACGTGGTTTATGGACGCCCTCTAGCGAGACGTGTAACAAACATGCCACCTACAAAATCAACAATCTAAATCAACAATCTCAATCGACAATTACAATCTGCAACAAGGCTTAGAATCAGTAATGAGGTTTGACAACAATCAGCTGGAAGCCTTGGAAATTTCACAGTGTGGCAATCTCACATTTTGTTGACCCGGTTCGGAAAATTCCCAGATCCACCACTGGTTGTAGTCGGTATTGCGCAAGGGCGCTCAAATAGTTAGTGGAGAGCCTGCTTTTTGTGCTTCACTACATTCAAGTCACCGGTCCAGTTTCACGTTTCAGGTATTTATTATTTACATTTACACTTATAATCTTGCCTAGTCTGTATAGTACATATATATACTATGTCATACAGAAATAAATATATATATCGGTTATATATACAGGGGTTTCAGGTCATTTTGAGCTGCAAATTAGGTAAAAACCCAACTTTTAGGAAAAGTGTGAAATTTGGCTGATTTTCGAAGAACTGTAGCTCGCTTAATTTTGAGTTTAGAAAAAAGTTTGTAGTACGAACGTTGTAGGAAATTTTGTCCTCTTTCAAATTTAAAATAGAATATTTCTTGATAGGACTTATCAGGAAGGAGTTATAGACGAAAAACTGAAAAAAGTACCCAAATTTTTATGTTTTTTGGCCACAGAAAATTGTGCCGAGGGTGTTGGAGGTCGAAAACTTGGTTTCTGCATACTCTCACCAATATATACAAGATAAGAAAAAAAAATCTTCTACGTGATGTGATGTTTGTGAGAATCCCTTTTTACGACCCCGTTACTGGACTAAACAGGATCGGGTTCAATTTTAGGCTGTTTCCTGCTCCCAATTAGGCGAATGCTGAAGCGGTTACAAATGTTCACCTCATAAACTACACATTTTACAAACAAAAATACACTTATCATTCATAATGCGAAATGTTACACGTTTCACAGATTCATGGTAATACGGACTTTCCTCCTGTAAGTACGCCGGGTTAACAAACCTGGTTTGAATGTGAGCAGGACACATGTTCTTCACTCTCCCCCCCCCCCCTCCGTTCCTTCTCATGATTCACACTAGCAACTGTGTACAACAGGGGCCGACGTAACTTGGTTCTTAGTTGGTCGGATCGAGGGGGGGAAAAAAGTAAATAAATAAAATAAAAACAGATTGTCTTCCTTTGTGACTAGTTGAGTAATGATTTCCTGTAATCCATATATTTTGCTAAACGCTATACTAGTCCCACTTTTCTTGCTACGTAGAATTCTTTATGTAGTGCATTTGGTTTTAGTAACGTAGACGATACAATAATAGTCTATTTTCAATGTCTACTAAATGCCCCAGCAACGCCTGAACCAGCAGCAGTACGCATTTAAGAGGGCAAACGCTGTTCCTTCTAGTGGTGTCCGACGATGTAATTCTTCTACATTTTCTCTCATGGGAACGCACTATGCTAGTATAGTGTGGCACAATGAATAGCCATAAAGAAAACACAAGAATCAGCTTTTCCATTATTGTTTCTCTATTTTTAAACATCTCTGTGAAATCCCGATACGTGACTGGAATAAAAGTATTGGAATACGATTGGAGAAAGTATTTTAAGCTCAGGAGGGAACTATGATGAAAAATATACTCATACACACCATGTACAGTGCACTAATTTATTGGAGGGCCTTTGCCAGTCGAAATGAAAGTTCTGTCATCTGCATACAAGTTGCAAAGTTAAGCGGTATTGTGTTGTGTTTCAGCAGTGATGGCTCGTTCGTGGCTGGTAGACGCCGTGGGTGCGGTAGCAAGCACCGGCATGATATGCCGGATACTGTCTGGAGTCTTCGTCTGCCGGAACATCGTCAAGGAAGGCTCCACGGTAAATGTACCCGCCAACACATTCGTTATGCGTTTGGCGATCAGTGTTCCCAAGCTCGCATAAGCCAAGATAATAGAAGACCCTGCATTGGTGCGATCTGGTTGGGCAGGGTTCATCATCAACAGCTCATATGTCGTTTGCTACTGGTAAACAGGCCGTCAAACATCTTCAACTTAATTATGACTTAAGTGTAATTTTTACGGGAGTCTAGCCAGATAGTATTGTGAAAAGACAACGTGTTCTCTGGGAGGCTTCCGTTGTTTGTAAGTCTGATGCCACTGCCTCTATTTACAACCATCGGAAGCCACCAAACAGCTGATGATGACGCCAGAACCAATGGTAGAAACGTTGTGTTTTCTAGACATCATCTGGCTATACACCCGTGATAATTGGCTAGTTGAATAAATTTGAAAAACAGGTTAATATTTTACCTTATTATCTATTTTACTCAAAAAACGTATTGTTTTTTTAAAAAAATCGAACATTTGTGTTAGGTATTTTGCATTTTTAAAAACGAATTTAAATTTACCTCGAAAACGCTCAAGACTGTCATGGCGTCTTCTATTACGTCACGTCATCCGAAACAAAACAAAACAGTTGTGTATGTATATGGCAGGTGTCAGTTTTATTTAATTAAAACTGAATTCATCGTTTTATAAGTACTGTGTAGTGCTCCAGTGTAAAAGCCTAACAATAAAAACGCCAAACAAGTTATTTATATATGTTCCAAACAATGAATAAATTCGGAAAAATTGGTTAAAACTTTCAAAGAGGGAGGATGCTCATAGTTTATCTGCAGATTCAAGAATCTATTTTGTGAAGATCATTTTGATGTCAGTGTTTGTGCACAATATGTTTCTAAATATAAAGCAAAACTGATGAATTTTGCAGAACCACTACTTTTCAGGTATTGATAACATAATAAGGTATGAGTTGAGGTTGTTTTAGTTTAATAATTTAATATCTTTCTTTAGTGTAACATTTAATATAATAAACACACTCTTGCCACACTATCATTACTATGGTACCACACTAGATTGCCATTCTAGATTGTTATGTAGCTCGATGAAACGAAAATAAAAAATATATTAAAAAAAAACATCTCTCTTGGTTTTCGATATATCGTAACTGATAGGTGATGTTCTTAGGCTGGTATGATGCTTAGAACAGATTGGAAATTGGCAGGGCCATAGCTTCAAAATTTGCCACACCTATTTTTGAGGATATACTTTTGTAGACGTGTTCTTCTTTTTTTTTTTTCTTTTTTTTTGGTGTCAAATTGCTACTGTCTGCTTTGTTAAATCCTGGTTCCATAGCGAATTACACTTGTCTTTCGGCATATAACTGAAAAAAACTGTATTGACGTGAAAAAAGTTGCTAATAACGAATAATTTACCAAGCAAACTGTTCTGTTCCAAGAAAATTTCAACGATAATTTTGGCGCTTCGGGTGGCGTAACATAATGCTTTCTCATTGGTGTTAGCGGTCACGTGACTGAATGCCTGATTTTGTCGAATTATTTTCTAAAAGTAATAAAAATCTCCATCTTTTATAATTTTTTTTATCTCCTTAGCACACAGCATTACGCCGGAAAATTCTTCACTCACACTATTAGGAGGGTTATTCTTTAAATAATGCCCTTTTGCGAAAGGGAATAGAAATAACGCGCGATCGCCGCAACACGCACGCGAGTTTGCTCCCAGAATGCTTTAGACGCCATCCAACTGTGTGCTGAGCTGTTTGGTTTATAACATTTAAGAAAATTGATTCGCACGCCGACTGTGGGATACGCTGTGTAATTTGATTCACGAGTGTAAGAAACTTGGCGGCAGTGGAAATTCACCGTCAGATTTGTAGAGTGTACGGTAATAATGCTATAAGTGAGAATGTTCAAGGACGGAGTGGGTTAATGTGCATGATGAATCACGACCAAGCCGATCTTCTCTCATTTCTGAATATTCGGTTCGGGATGTAAACAGCAAATTCGAGAGGACTATAGCTTTCACCTGTTTTGGTACTTGAAGGAGTTCACAGATGGTAGGTGGCTCAAAAGTGACAGATTTCTTTGTCCTCAAAATTAAAAACCTTATTTATCCACAAACATGTAAATTATGCAGACAAGTTGATGAAAGTGCGGAGAAAATGGAAAAAAGTATTTTAATTACATATTTATTATATTTCTTTTTTAATTAAAAACGCACCTTATTTAGATATTATGCTCATAATTCATTAATAAATGCGATAGAATTCACGTAATGTTACCAATTATCCTACACATCCACTTAGGTTCGTCACCGGACATGATTATTTTCGGTCAGGCAAAAAAGGGTAAAAACTATTGGAAAACAGAAGGTATTAAAATATATGGCAAGCATAAAATTCGATGTAGAAGTTTAGAAACATGATAATGAGCTCCTTCGAAATCATTACAAAATTTATTCTAGAATTTCAATCAAAGTAATTTAAGAAGCCACATGTTTGGCTATAAACGTATAGAAGATCAGGTAAAAAGTGTTTTGAATATTAGTAATCGAGAAATCAGTGTGTCATCCTCTAACCATAAATCGATAAATTTAGAAATTAATAAAGATTGTAAAAAACCTTTTTCCGTAGGTTCCGCATGAAATAGCTTTGTCTTGGCAGTTCTGATAAGGTTGAAGGAACGTTTTTACTAATATGGATCTCTTTACAATAATTAGTTCCTTGGGATCAAAAGCAGAATCTACGCAGTCTTTATTTGTTATCAGGTAAAATGAACAGAAAAAAAAAGTTATATGTTCTTTCTCCCAGAATTCTAAAACACAGTAGCACCATATAGCAGAGTTGTCAGTCATATTTTTAATAGCTGTTTTGAAGGTTTTTTCTTTCCAGGCTCTATAAAGAAGCCAATAATTTTACCAGTTTACTGAAAGAGTGATTGCTCTAAGGCAGAATTGTAAACCCATCTCGTTTCTATCAGCATTTTTCAAGATATTCTTGAAAGAAATATACAAATGTGTGTAAACTCATCTACATAATAGTGACTCGCTCAGTAAAGTTCAGTTTGATTTTATTCAGTCTGCAAGTTTTGCATTTACAAACAAAATTTTACGAACAGTGTATAAATAAAATTCCTTGGGAATCTTCTGTGATCTGTCTAAAGCACTTGATTTTCTCCATATTGAGAATTTCTCGATGGCTTTAGCGAGAGGCTAGGACTTTCGTTTGAACCGAATCTTAAAAATAGAAAGCTATCACCATCCTTGAAGGTTACAAAGATAGTTGAGGTTTTTGAGGTTTTAAACTCAGAGTAAAGAATAATTGAATTCCGTGTTCCTCAGAGAACAATTCTTCTTCTCTTATTTTTCCTCATATACATACATCTTTTTCGATACATACTAGGTGATAATTATAACGTGGCACTCTTCGCAAAAGACGCTATCTTATCTTTAAAAGACCGGACAGCTCGAAATATCGGAAAAATTGTAAAGGAATAACATATTATTTTCAATTTTTTTACTAGAAAATAAATCGTTGAGTGGCCGTAAAAGTTACAAATTTTTTACCAGGTCTGCCGAAAAAACTATATTACCTAGAAAATTCAAATTTGTCTCCAATATATACCCTTATCTTTATTTAAACGACAAATAATAATAAAAAAACATTTATTTAATGTACGGTTTTAAGTTTCGTTCAAAAAAACAAAAGTTTTATTTTATAGTTACTTTACTGTATGTGAAAATTTCTGTGTAGCAAGTGCTCTCCATTCAGAGTAAATTGTATTGTAAGACACCTATAATAGATTGATATGAAATTAATGATTGTATTAGCAAAGTGGTGCCGAGTTGAAGATCCGTGGAGTGATGTCCGCAACGTAACCTGAAAAACTCTCTCATATGTATGTTTGTGCCGTCTGATCTAAATCATTTGAGGTATCTGCGAAGCTCATTAGAGTGTCTACTAGCACTTTGCTGGTTCTGAACTGAAGTTTTGCTGTTCGCAGGCTGTACTGCTCGGACCGACCCTCGCTGTACAAGCTCTGCCGCAAGGCGTTGCTGGGGTCGATACTGTTGGCGCTGTACTCTCGCTGGGAGGACCTCGAACTGGTCGAGTTCCGCTTCGGTAGCATCGTCACGGTCCTCATGTTCGGACTTGCCTGCATGCCTCTGCAGGAGCTGCCGGTGGTATCCAGAGGCCCATGGTTATCACCACCGCCGTCGTCAGCGCCACCAGGGTGTTCTACTCCCTCCTCATCGGGATAGCCATGGTGACCATCCAGTACGGCATCTTTCTGGCTGTGCGTCATGTTCCCAAGCACGCTATCGAAGGGATACTAAGAAGGGAAACTGATGACCGCGAGACTGTAACACTGCAACCAATATTGCAGTCATAAGATTCTGAAGTCTTTTAAAAATGGTTAATACAAGCTTTGGACCATTGAGACGTCGTCTGACTTTAGACCTTATATAGGCTACTTGAACGTTTACTGCAGAGTAAACACACTAGTGCAGTGTGGTGTGACAGCGTCACCCACAATGAATATAATTAAATTATTATTAATTATATTCATAATTCTTTTTTTATATTATATTCAAATTTATTAATTATTTAGTCTTGCAACGTGTAATTAATTGTAAATAATGAGGGTTGTCTGGATAGGTTAATGTATGTTTAAACCAGGGCGGCCAAGGGTATATTTTATTGTAAATCAATTTTTCTGTAAACGCATGGCTCAGAAGGGCTGAATATCGAAGGCTAGAAACTGCCATTTCGGCGGTTGAGAGAGGAACAATGGAGCAGGCGAGGCGACTCGATGGCGCCGGGACAGCCCGGCTTGAGTCCCGTTCGAAATCGGGCGGTGACCTACCCCCTACCCCGCTACTACCCCGAAGGCCACGTAGGAAACGCGCGAAGGAGACGGCGAATGCGACGCATGATATTAAACACGTGACGACGGAAATGTGTAGATAGCCAATCCTGAACATTTATTGGGGTCTACAATACTAATTCCGTGGAGTTCTTTTACATGTGGCGAGCAACTAGCCGAGGAAGAAGAAGGAGCCATTTTTAGACATCACTTCTGTCCAAGACGAGCTGATGAACGGACGTGACTTGGGTCCAAGACGAGCTGGTGAACAGACGTGCTAGCCGGCACGCTCTCTAATGATCATTGTGGTTGATCATTTCTTGCTTTGGGAAAGCGAGATGTTGAGTGGCGTGCTTGCCATTATTCGGAAGTTATGCTAATAACGCGGGCGTAGCCGCTTATTTAGCTTCCATTGCTGCAGTGGCATTGTGTTTGTCGCTCACCATCACGGCGATGATTCTATGGTAATGTACCAGAAACGACGGTCACTATTCAGTGGATTTTAACAGACTTATGTGCCCTTAAGCGACGCCTGGGTTAAGACTCTGCTCCCGCCACTTAAATTCTGAGCTAGCTGAATTTATATTTCGATTCAATTTTTTTTCTTAAGCATCTTGCTGTTTGTTAATTCAATTTTGATGCTTTTCATTCACTTTATACGGCGCCCCCTGGGATTTTCCTTTGTACAGTAAAATGTTAGCTTCAATTTGATGGCCTGTGTTGCCATGTTATTTCAATGTTAACTTTGCTGTTTTTATTACTTGTTTGAGATATTTCATTCAGTTTTGTTTGCTTACTCCGGCGAATTGTAAACGTCGGGTATTGCTTGTTTTTGCTGATCTAATTGTGTTTAACGTAACGTTAATTACTACCCGACCTTGTAAGGCCATAAGACTCAATAAATGAGGTTTTATTTTGTGTCTGAAATTCATGGTTCTAGTTAGTAACCTATTAGATCCCCTTATAGCATCATTATTATATATAATTTTCATTTTCAGGAATTATATTAGATTTTAATAATTCCCCCCTCCCTTTTTTGGCAACTCACGTTTTCCTTAACGGTAGCCAACAAATGGTCTCAATACAGCAGTAACCTGACTACTAATACTATTTTATTTATATATTTTTTTATTTTGGACCAATTATGGAACACATTATTTTAACCGTTTCTTGCTTGGGTTTTAATATATTTCCAGTATTGCCACATTTATTTTTGATGTAGTTCCTCTTTGCTTTAGGCCACATCTTAATTGTTCTTAGTTTGGCGTTTTTTCTGGGAACCCTAGTGGATGGATAAAATACGAAACGAACGAGTTTTGGAAATGATGGGTGAGGAAAGAAGTTTTTGGAAGAGTCTTATAGAAAGAAGAGATAGAATTGTAGATCATATATTGAGACATGCAGGAATGGTTAACTTTTTAGTGGAGGTAACAGTGGAAGGTATGAACTGCACAGGAACAGAGAGATTAGAATATAAGAAGCAGATAATTGAGGACATGGGTTGCAAGGGATATGCTGAGATAAAAAGGTTAGCGGAAGATAGAAAGGGATGGAGGATTGCATCAAACCAGTCAAAATACAAATGACAGCAAAAAAAGTGTGTTTCAAATTTCTTCTGAATATACGCACCATATATCATACGAACCATAGATCACCTATGCCTTCATAGGTGATCTCCACTTCTTGTTGCTCTTTTTCCACCTCAGTGAGCCAGGACTCCTTAGCTTCCGTGCCTAGAATAAGGTAAAAACCCATTTGAACACTATTGCTGGTCTGTCATGTGATCATAAAACAAACAAAAAAATCATTTTCGAAACTTGTATATGATCTTTTACTCCTGTGTCTATACTTGGTGGTTGTGTCGTCTTCTGTATTATCCTTTTTCTGAGATACAATTTTATTTATTATTTTTCCCTAAATAACAACAAGATAAGGTTAAATGCTTTTCGTATCAACCCAGACAGAAACCAGAGATTCGCACTTCTTTGTTGAAGATCTGATAACACATTCTTCTGCTGCGAGGATCCGAAGTCTGTTTGTCCCACGAAATCATGTGTGATGGACTTTGGCCTCAAAAGAGATTGAGGTGTTGCATTGGTTAATAATGCCGGAGACTTGTAAGCACATACAAGTACTAACTGATTATTAATCTTGGAAATATCGTTGGTAGCCTCTTGATAAAATTTATTTCAAAGTGTTTCAGTACTTAAGTACAGTTTTCATAACAGGACATCGTGCTAGGCCCATAAATGTTGGTTATAATAGTAGTACACATTTATGTTTCAAACAGTCTACAAGCTGGAAACTAATACTGAAGTTTGTCGTTCGTCATTTAGTGCCCTGGATATCCGGATCTTCAACTTCCACTGTTTCTCGGTGAGAATTTGGTAATTCAAGGCATCACCTACTTCGCTTTTCCACATAGAATTCTGTGTTTCGTTTCTTACAGGTTATTTTAGCGATGTTTCGCTGAAAAAGGTGGGGCGAAATTATACAAGAGACATTGTATTGATTCATATTTCTTTAACTCGACAGTTAAACCATCAAATTGTGTAACGTTAAATCAGAAGTGTTTTAAGATGTGTAAAACATAGCCTGTCATTCATTTAAAACAAAAAACTTAATAATTACTTCGTATGTATTAAAATATCAACACTATCTTAAAACTGAACATTTACAGGTATGAAGAGAATTTTTACAAGTAACCATCCAAATTTTTAAAGTTGCTAAAGCATTATCTTTTTTAAATAATAATAGTACATCATTTTTATGTGTTGCATTCAGTACCAAACAATTAATACCTGACGAAACATTTTAAATCTTAAAACTTAAAACTCAACTTGTAGAATAAACATTAAAGTTTACCATTTTGGTTTTGAAGTTTTGTTATTAATTATATTTTATTCATTGATAACAATTAAATCCTTGTTTCTCGATCATAATACAGGTTTTGAATTTCATCTAGCATTTATTTTCTTCTATGCTCATGTTTAGTTTTGTCACCATTATTACAATTGTAGCCTATGTTATCCTGATTTTTTTTTATTCCGGGCATTTATACTTTGTTTCTTTGGCATCTATTTTATAATTTGTCAACACATTCACCTTTTTTAATTTGTTGCGCTGCTGTTACCCTTTTTTTGTTTCAACATATGAAAATCTTCAAGGCGTAAAACATTTTCATATACTGCATTTATTAGATTTAGTCATTTTTTGGATAATTTTTTATAATGATTATATGAAATTTGTTGTTGGTAATCATCGTTGCAGTATTTTACTACGAACTTTTTATTTTTTTAATAGTTTTTATTTAGTATGTTGTTACTTGTAAATATATAAATTATTTGTTGGATTAACTATTTTTTTTAGTTTATTATTTAGGACACTACATTTGATAGAATTTAATTTTGAAATTTGTAGAGGGCGAATGTAGCTGGGCGCAGGAAATGGGAGCGTGCGCTATATTGCAATTTAATTAAATTTTATTATTATTATAAATATTATTGATTTTAGAGTTGATTACCTTGTTTATGAAATATTGATATTAATTAATGTATTTCATTTGGATTAAATATTTTTTATAAGACAAAGACACATATCAATTTCTATTTTTTCTTTACTCATATCCAGTTTTACTGAAAACTGCAATTGCTTTAGTTTTAAGGTCATTGAAGTTTAAATGTTAAAATTATGTGGAATATGAATATGGGGGTGTTTAAGATTTCACCCAAGTTTTAGTAGACTCTTACAAATAGAACAATTTCTGTTGTCTATAAGACATTTTATAAGGCGAATTTTACAGAATCTGGTTTTTCTATTTAATTATTTATGCCATGAACATACAAATACGAAAAGCAGTATATAAAGAAAAACCAACACAATTATATGAAAACATAGCTGATGTAGTGGAAACAAGTGTTACTCCGTAATAGATTAGATTTATTCATTTTGACCTCATGTGAGAACAGCATTATTAATAAGAAAGCAGTAATATTACCAATTATTAATTACGAATTAGTTAATGGACAGCCCAAAAATGTATACAACTTCCAATGTCAGAAGTATCCAAGGGATCGTTCATAAACAATGTGGCTTGGTCTAGGGGGAGAGGTTGGCTGGAAAGCTACGCTACGCTATGTGGGGGAAGGGGGTTCCGAGCCCGGCTGCGTAGCTATCCATTCATATTGTTTGTCACAGTTAAAATAAGGTACAGAACACACAAGGACATATGAATATTTATTCCCATTATTTAATAGTCTCTGTTTTTGATTTACGATAGTCTTACAAGAGAAAACAGTACAAAATGTCTTCTAGAATCAATATGGGGAAAAAAGCTACGTGCTGTATGGGGGGGGGGGTAGATGCAAAAGCAACATTGTGCTGCGTAGGGGGGAGAGGGAGTTCACAGGAGGCAAAAATGTAGCTACATAGTTTATGGACGATTCCCAGCTGGCGTAAACCCTTCACACTTTCAAGTGCTCTAGTAGAATGTAGTTCCAGGAGTGTCTGATAGGTCCGTAATCTGCCGAACTATTAATTGCCATCTGTCACTGCCAATTAATGTTCCTTGCACAGATTTTCTTGAGTGATTGCCTCCACTAACCCTCCTACTTGAGGATCATTTCTAGTTATGGTTCTCCCAACTTTAATTCACATGCCCAATATTTCACTGTATCCTGCGCATGGGAACTCTTGCCAACTGTTGGTACCAGATCCTAATGACTGTCCTTTCTTGATAACTTTTTGTTACAGAAATTTTTAGTCACATTTCGAATATTTTCTGCTCCATTTCAGATTAAGCATACAGCTCATAAATTTCAGGGTCTTTAGATAAGGTAGAGAATTTGGGCCAAGTAACGGGAAGGAATGCAGTTATGGCCTTTCTAGGAACCATTCCAACAATCATCTGTAGCTATTTCGGAAATCTTGGAAAAACGAAATATGGATGGCCGGACCGCGGTTCAAACGCGCCAACTCCGGTAAGTCCATGGCACAATCACTTGGAAAGAATTAGTCGCAGGTAGGAGGAAGTTCTTGCGCTGTTGCGCATCTTCTTCCAATTTGTAAACGGTTGTTATAATTTTGGGAGTATCTTTTCTGGACCTGCCGGGTCCTGGTCTTGATATATTTGTCATAGTTTTGTATTTGGGCTCGTTTAGAGCGATATTTAGGAGCTAAGACAAACAGCTGGTCGGTTAAGGAAAATGGAAAACATTGTTGTTTCACAAGCGGGTAACGAGTGCCGCCGTGAGTTTGGTCAGCAGATTAACTACCGTAGAAATCTGGGCTGTCAGAGTGGTTCTCAGATTGTTGTGCTGACAGTTGCAGTATTGCTGTCGCCGTCTGCTGGTTGGTTGGGCTCCACTATCTTGGTGGGAGTTAGCAGTCGCTGGCATTACTGTTTTGTTTTTACTATGGTTGTTGTTACTGTTTTGGCTGCGTCGCTGCGGATGGCGAGTAGCAGGACGAGCTGGTCTTCTGATATAGGATCTACATGACACAGTCGAATCGCCGTTGGTGATATGATGATTGGTAGTAGTCTGTTTGGATACGTGGTGTCTCTTAGGGATGTAAGGTAGTGCCGCGTCACTCTTGCCTTGATTTACAAATTGGGGCTGTGTGAGGCACCCTGCTCGTGTTCGTCTCGCTGCTATTATTACGCTTTAATTGCTGGGCAGCCCTTGTAACAGACAGCGTGGGGGCCCTTACAGTTACAACAAACTGATTCTGATTTTGGGCATTGGCATGCCGTGAAGTTGTGCTCCCTTCCGCATCTGATACAGCTCACCTTTTATTCACATTCGTACGCGTAATGCCCTGTTTCTGGCACCTGAAGCATTGATGGATCTTTCGTGGTTCTTCTTGTTCAGCGATGCCGAATTTTGATTGATGCCAGAAGGAGATATCTTGATTCTGCCCACTATCAGAGGGGCAGGCAGCGAGGCCGCAGATTTAATCACGAACGGCTTCCAATTTGATGAATATGCACGATTTAAATCGCAAAAAATCAGAATGATTCTTGATCAAGAAAACAATAAAATATTCTAAATACAAAGCTGTTTTTTATGGAATTTGAAATTGAGGCTATGCCATTAACATCAATTAAAGTTTACATACCAACTACGCAACAGTAGGACGATAAAATGAGGAAAATGTAAGGTGAATCATTTGTGAAGGATGAGAGAAATTCTTTATGTACAATGATTATTTCCGCCTTCCGAAAAGTTCTCTTCCTCGAGTATAGCTGCCTTTGTTAAACGGTAAAGGTCGATGGATGATTTGATTGCGGTACTTACAACCAGCCAGATATGGGTTTGGCGTACCGCTGTTGGAGTGCGTCATCTGTTGTACATAGGCATCATTAAAGTTTTGAAAACAGCTGTAAGTTTTAATGTAAATAATAGCAAAATCACATATATCTGTTTGTCTCTCTGATGAAGTATTACTGCTTCGAAATATATACGGTGTCCTTACACTATTCAAATATTACTTTACGAAATAGAGTAAACATTTTTATTGTTTTGATATTTTCATATTATCATTTTTACTACTACACTTATCATTTAAAAAAAATGAACTTTAAACTTTATTTTATGATTGAAACATAATAGCACACAATCAAAATACTGTCGGCAATCTACATTTTCCTCGAAGATTCGAGAAAAATATTAACGTCCAGTTTTGTTTGAAAGGGTCACCTTGATTACAAATATTTCTCTTCTATTTGGACGCTCGCAGCAGATCATGAAATTTTACTTCGGTACAATATACTCACACAAATACCGGAGGTTTTAAATGAATATCTTAAATAGTGCAATAATATATTTTCTACGTCCGTGAACTCTTACAATAATTGCTGGAGAAGACATTTAGTCTGTAAAATTCTTTAGCCTATACATGTATTAGACAGTCAAGTTACTTGCTGATACTAAGTTTAATGACCACATTTTCGTACGAAAAAAGACTGATGTAAACGATGTTGATTTAATCGTACTGTATTCAAATACTAATGCGCTCAGTAATATCTACAGGTTTAGTTTTTGTCTAAGTAGATGCGCCTGGACGCTCCGTGCTTCTGTTCCATATTCCAGTCACGAAGGAGGCGGAATGTGCGATAAATCAAAATTCTCTCTGTCGGTGGCAGAACTCTCCTTCGGGATCTGCCAGCAAGCAATAGGCCTACTACACGAATTTTGTCTCTTTTATGACAACCCGCCAATTTGGCTGTGTGCGTTAAGGTGCCACCACACTGGATTGGTGAGGTGCAACGGCATAAGCTCCTGGACACCGCGTACCTGATTGCGGTTTTTAGGCGATTTTCAGCACTCACTTAGGCGTATGCTGGTATAGTCTTCTTTCTCCGCGTCATAAACTACACATTTCACAAACGAAAATACACCTCTCACATAGAACATAAGTTACACGAATCGTAGACAGAGGCAGCATTTAACCTTCCCCCACTGCTTCAAGAATTGACAATCACATATTTACAGCGACGGCTCTAAAACTAAGGAAGGAGTAGGATACGCTTATTATTGCCCACATACTAACGAGTTCGGACAAACATTACTACCTGCAGAGACGTCCATTTACACAGCGGAAACTACAGCCATGTGAGCAGCCATCAAGTACGGGCTAGACAAGCACTTTCCAAGAATCTTAATACTTACTGACGCTAAGAGCGCTCTCCAGAAATTACAGAACCCAGTATGGAGTAACAAAACGCACCAATACCTTTATGAAATAATAAGATTAGTTTCAGAAGCTTCTTCAGATGGCATACAAGTACACTTTCACATAGGAATAGTACACAATGAAATCGTCGACAAGTTAGCGAAACAGAGCATCAACGAAGGGCACTTTGCAGGCATCCAGCTACCTTGGAGGGATTTCATCCCAATAGTCTCTAGGAAGGCTCACCTCAATCGGAGTGAAGACTGGTCCCGGACGTAGCTACTCAGAGGAAGACAGTATGCTGCAGTACAGCCTACAACACCGAAGACACCCTGGTTCGCAGAGCACAAAATAGCACGAAGACACGTAACAATCATTATTAGAATGAGACTAGGACACGGTTGTTACCCACAGCACCTATACCGCCTCAATATAATAGAAACACCTAAATGCACTTTCGACCAAGAGATCGCCGACCTCAATCACATCATGCTCTCCTGTTCGCGGTTCCAGTTACAACGCAAGGGTTTCTACAGGCGCCTGGAACAGCTTTCCGCCAAATTTCCAGCGAGCGTCACCACCATTCTATAATCAAGAAATGTGCAGATCTACAAGGCAATCGTTCGCTTCCTTCGAGACACGGAAATCAATATTTGAAGCCTCCAATACGTTGTAACACGGCAACAATAAATATACGTTAATGTAGAATGCTGGCTAAATGGTTTCAGACCAAAGCCCAAATAAATAATTTTTTTTAAAAAAATCACTGGTTCCAACTACCCAGTGGAAACACTGAACTTTGCGTGATCCGATAGGATGCGATCACAAATTATAATAATAATAATTGCAATAGCTAAAACAAAATAATACCTATTTATGCTTATACCAATTAAAATTGGTGCTTTTTATGATTTTCCATAATAAAAATTCTTTGGTAAGGTCTATAGGAAAGAAATTTATTTTTTTTCTGCCGGTAGTTTGTCGACACTCCTCATCTCAACCCACTGAAATAACCATTGTAGCAAAGATCCTCAGTTGCCTGATTCATACGTTCTAATTATTATCCGTTTATACTTCTTCTTTTACTCTGTTCCGTGCATAACTGAAATAATATACAGCTGTAATCATCATTTTGAATTGTCATTTTTAATGTCACTCCAGAGCTCAATCAGGTAGGAACGATAATGATTATTGAAAGAATGTAGCCTTTATCAGTGAGTCAGTTGCGTAAAATCCTCTCGAGCTTTCCACCGGGATAGCGCGTCAGTAAAAGTATATCTTCGGCGGCGGAAAACGGAGCCAGAGGCAGGCTCTGAAACGTCGCCGTATACTTTTACTGACACATTCTCCCGGTGGTAAGCTCGAGAAGATTATACGGTAATGATTATTGACTACGGGATGCTCCATTGGTAGAAACATTTTGTGTCACCAAGTGTGCATGAATCCGAACTTAGTCAAAAATGTAAACCGTCGACCCGGAGGAGAGAGAGAACCCATTTGAAGTGAGTGATGTTTGCACTCAGGCCTGGGAGAGGCTCCGGAAATGGGACTGAGTGTTTTGTAAGTGACGGAGCAGGGAAACAGATATCCAGCTGCTACAAACTAGTACGGAATAATACTGCGGATTTCATAAACTGATTTAATTTACAATTAACGGCTAAACAATGTAAAGTGCCATTCCTGTCACACAACTTCAGTCATTCCTATGCCAAAACAGGAACAATCAGATTCATAATGCCTCAAAATGTTGTTAGGATTTTCAGACGCGTTTTATTCTTATTGCTTATCAACTTCTTATACCTTACGCTGTTCGTGTTAGAGAAATATTTCCGTAAAATAGAGGTTCCAAAACCATTTTTTATTCCTAAGCTGCCGTCTTACGACCTAAAATTCTAAAAAACGAAAATGAGATACCCTGTCTGCTGCTAAACGGGTTCATTATAGGAAAATGTAGCCAACAGCTTTTTTTGTATGTTTTTTGGCTAAATTTTATGTTTTAATTTGTTCCGATTGTTTAAACACCCCTGTTGTAGTTATGTCTTCTGTTTCTGTAGTGATGTTTTTAGACGGCGAGGTCATTAGCGTCTTCTGTTTCTAACAAAACTTATGTGCTTCTTCCATCCCAATATTGATAAAAATTATTCCCCCGCTATGTTACTTTCAGTGGATCTTATTTAAAATGAGAAGAGTTGACGTTTAGTGTAACAGAAATCAATACGTGTATTCATTCAAGCACCTAATTTTTAAACTATCCATTTGTTTAATTTAAACTTCCACTAGGAGGTATGCTTAACAGTAGTGGAAGGAAGGCAAGTCATTTTCGACGAGATAGGAAATATGCTGAAGTTCATAACACTATTTCTGTCAAGCCATGGTTCAAAGAGATACTCATTATTAGAAAGTACAACAGAAGAATATCACTGGTGCAATGCAGATACATATGCTCGGTCAAAGCGTCAGCGTTTGCTCTATAGTTTTGTTTTGTTTTGTAAAATGTCTTCATTCTTTACAAGATTTTCTTCAAAATGAATTTGAACAATGCTACACTACAGGCTCAATATTACGGTATTACCAACAGATTTTGAAGATGAAGTTGTATAGGATTTAGAAGCTTTCTTGATAAAAACAAAACTATAAAGTAATTGCGCACGCTGAGGACGATCAAATGTGAAATAGAAACACATGTGATCAAAAAATATTATTCTTAATATTTCACTTTATTTTTACACTTAAATGAAGCTATCAGGAAATGTACCAATAACTGTTTCATGCGGTTGAAAATAAAAATTGAACAGAAATTCAGTGTCATCTGCGTAATGGTTATCATTTATACAAATTGATTAATTTGCAACTAATTGAATACTCCACAACAACTATTAGTTATACATAAATAATATAATGAAACACGAGCACTGGATTTGGTTATACGTCACACGTCGACTGCGAGAAGAAATTCATCTCTAGCACAAGCCAGCCTATACTTCTAATAGAATGGTAACCAATAGCAAAAGTCTGTTAGTATGAGATATTAAAAAAATGTAATTGGGGAGTACTATTAATAAGCTAACGGGAAGGGAACAATTTTCTTTTTTTAAATGTGTTTTGTCTGTCTGCTTTGGATAAACGGGATTGACACAAAAGTATTGTTCTGTTACTTGACAGAGTTTCGTGTTAATGTACAGACCATGGTCTCGCGGAAAAGTTGGAGTAGGATTCATTTTGATATGACGTCGAAAAAAAAAAAGTGTCAATTTTTCTTCAAATGCGATATACGTAAAAAAACTGGTCAGATTTTGATGGAGTTTGATTAATGTACAGACTATGGTAACGTGGGATAAAGTAAGTAATTTTTCATTATTAGTTGATCTCAAAAAACAGAAATTTGAAAAATTATTATAATTTTTACTTGAACGTGATTAAAAGAAAAGTACTGGTTGGATTTTGATGGAGTTAAGAATAATTTACAGCCCACGGTGACGTATGTACAGAGGGGTATGTTTTATTTTGATGTGATGAGAAATTTGTCATATCAGTACCAATTTTTTCTAACGTTGTTCACACAAAAACTGCCGGTTTGATGGGGTTTCTATTAACGTACAGCCAGTACTCCTGCAGGTAATATAGGAAATGTTTGATTTGGATTTGAGGTAAAAGAAATTAGAAATTTAAGATAATTTTTTACTTAATGCGATTCATGAAGAAACTACTGGTCAGATTTTCAGAGGATTTTGGTTTCTGTATGACATGTAATATTGCGACTAAAATAGTGTATGTTTCGATGTGATGTTATAAGGGTGATATATTTAATACATTTTTTATGTAAAGGCCATTTACGGAAAAGCTGGTTGTTGGATTTTGATTAATGTACAGCCCGTGGTTCCATGGGTAAAAAAGTCTACAAATTAGTACCATTTTTAAAGACAAGTTACGTCTTGAAGACCGAATATTTATCATGATTTCAGTAAGTGGGCTTCATATTATTTCTAGAAACGAAGTTTCAGCTTGATTTGGAGACAATTCATGCAAAAAGATTTTGCGTTCAATGGGACACAGGGGCCGCAGGTGATACAGTTTTTCACCATTATGGTTTGAACATCAGTTGATAGGCAAAATGATGGTGAGATTGGTATGCAACTATGTCGAAAAATGAAAACTGATTTTTGGATCGACAACATGACTTTAGGCAAGGATATTCATGTGAATCTCAGATGGTGGGCTATACAGATATTTCAGACGAATTGGAAAAGGGAGGCCAAGTTGATAGTGTGGCTCTAGTACGAGGCGCGTCCAGAAAGTAAGTTCCGTTTCATTTATCTCCGCTGCAGCCCCTGCGATTGCAGTTCCGCAAATGTGCTGTAGACGATGTGTATCAAGGGGAAGAACGTCCGCCATTTGGAGATCGCTGTCAGTTACGTACGCTTTGTTGTGCTTGTTTGAAATGTCGGCGTTGTTTGAAAAATCCCGCCGCCTGTGAAATCAGGTCTGTGATTCGGTTTCTGAATGCGAGGAAAGTGAAACCAAGTGAAATTTATCGGCAAATTTGCGATGTTTACGGACCAAATGCGATGAGTGATTCGATGGTGAGAAGATGGGTCCGACAGTTTCAATGGCTGGCGTAGTGATGTGCACGATGAAGAACGAAGTGGGCGTCCACCTTTGGTTACAGAAGAACTGGCAAGACTTTCAGTCTGTTCTTACATCTCAAGTCTTTCCTTGGTGGTCATCACTTCAACCAATGACGACGAGCTGAAAGAAACTGTTTCCAACTTGTTGAAGACACAGGCGGCAGATTTCTATGAAGGAGGTATACAAAACCTGGTGCCATGCTATGACAAATGCCTGCAAAATTTCGGCAGTTATGTGGAAAAGTACTTTAAGAGTGGTAGAATTTTGTGCAATATAAATTTCTTCTGTATCTGTGTACAATTTCATTTTATTACCAAACGGAAACTTACTTTCTGGACGCGCCTCGTATCTAAAGCATTTGACAGAATAAGCATAAATTGGTTTAAAAATAAACTGAAATCTATTGGATTGGATGAAAAAGTAACTTGTTGGGTAGAGGTATTCTTAAAATCCAGAAAACCAAAGTGATTGCGTAGGTAATACATTATCAAAAAGAGGTGGAAGTAAATATGGGAGTGCCACAGGGTAGTGTATTGGGACCATTGCTATTCATGATTGTGGTGTTGATGGGTTAGTCAGAATTTAGTTTTTTTGCAGATGATGTAATGGTATAAAACAGGATCAAAACAGGTGAAGACTGTGAACAGGTGCAGGGTGACCTGGACAGAATATCTAAATGGGTAGGTCAGCATGGAATGAAGGTAAATGCCAAGAAGAGACAGCTTATTAGGTAAAAAACTAAAGGTAAATTAGTGACTATAGGGTGGGGTGAGAATTGCTGTGTTAAGGTTTCAATTGTAAATAAAGGTATGTTGGCATAACGTTTGATAGAAAAAAAAAACCAACTGGGCAGCGCACATTGGGTAGGTGGTAGGAAAGGTTACAAAATTCTTCTTTTACTGGGGAGGGTGGTGATAGGATGTACCAGAGAAGTTAGGGAATTGAGTTACAAAACTTATGGTCACACCATTGATTGAATATGGTGGGTGTAGTTTGGATCTACACATTTTGGTTATCAAATACAAGACTTGGAGAGTGTGCATATTATCGCAGAACCCAGTCAGTAACTGATATGACAAAGGAGCTGGATTGAGAAAAGGAGGAACGTGAATATAGTGCTGGGAATGTACAGGACACTTGCTGGTGATGGGGATTGGAGGGATATTGGTCAAAGAATTGGGAATAGTGCATGGAAGAGGAAAGACGACCATGACCATAAGCCGGCTCTCGATTTCATGCATAAGGGACTGGGAAAAATGTTCTTTTGTTGGTAACGGTGTCAGGGATTGGAACAAATTACCAAGTGAAGTGACGAATAATTTACCAAAAACACTTAAGGAATTTAAAATTAAAATTTGTAAATCGGAAAAGTAAATGGGGGAGAAATTGAACACTCTATTTATCAAAGAAAATTTAAAAAAATAAAAAGGGGGTAATTAGATGACTAGGGGAATTGACACCAGAGTGTTAGCTCCTGCAATGAAACTAATAATATTAATAGTATGTACAAGGAACTTGCGACCAACTGCAATTAAAAAATATTAACACAGTAGTAAGCAACATTTATATTTTAAGATCGTTATATCTTCATGTCTCGGCTTACCCATACACGTACCTCATTTTACACCTGGGGCATTAGACAATAATTTCCGACACCTGATGATGATAAATCCTGTTGTTTTTCCAGTGTTTTCATGAATCTCGGACAAAGAAACAGGCATAGAGTATTTTAATTAGGTCTATAGTTTATTAACAATGTCCGTAAATATTTTTTTAAATATTTAAGATGCTAAGTTTTATGTTTCCTCCAATCGGCCTCAGAGTATCAGTATGAAAACATGAGGGTGCCCTACCCATATTTTCGAACCGGATTTGCGAGCTCCGGAGCGTTTAAACTATTGTGGAACGGTTATGTTTCCATCTGTCTGCTAAACATATACCTTCTATTCTATTTGATAAGTATGTTTTTGTTTGTGAGCCATTTTGTTAATGAGGCCAAGATGGGGGACCAACAAATTAGTGAACTGATTATGTTTCCATCAATCTGCGAAACATATAACTTGTGCTCTGTTTTGAAAAGTGTATTTTTGTTTGTGAGACGTGTAGTTAACGAGGCGAAGATAGCAGACCAACTTATTGGTGGAATTATTAAGTTTCCAGTACTCTGCGAAACATATAACTGTGTTCTGTTTAGTAAGTGTATTTTTGTTTGTGAGACATGTAGTTGTTGAGGAAAAGATAGGACAATCCAGCACTCACCTTTATTATTACATTAAACCGCCTATGTGCCGTAATTAGAACGGCGGGTACGCAGGGGACCGGGAATCGAACGTAGTTCTGTTAAACCTCTCCGACCCAATGTGGTAACGCAGCCACTCTGGTGGACTCTTTGATGGTTTGTTATATGCATAGATGTTGGTAACAATCTGTTCGTTATTGTATTTTCCTTTTCTCTTACTTCTACGCTAATGTCGTTTCATCTTCGTGTGTAACTTAATACATTTAAGTACTTAAAGACCCTGGCTATGAAATCCTAGATTAATTGTAATAAATCTACTGTTTTATAACTCGCTGTAATTGTATATAACATTAAGGAATCTATTGAAATTCCTTCAATCTGTATTTAATTTTTAAAAGTCTTGATTTCGAGCAACACATGTGTATCAGATGATCAGTTTGTCAGAGTATGTGTTTAAGAGATGGCTGTATGTTGAGCCAAACATTGATACCAAAATTTAGTATTGAATAAGATGTGCTAGTGCAGTTTACAGTCGTCTCCCAAAAATAGTGTTTGACGATCATCACATCTGTGCAGCTGTGCTCGGACAAAGCTCTGCGTGTACAATACCATTGCAATGCCATTTCTGTGGTTGGGAAACTTGACTATCTATAGAAGGCACTTTACACGTCTGGACAAGTGCCATCAGCACTGCCTGAGGAGAATTCTCAAGATAATAATAATAAAATAAAAAAATAATTTTAATGTTTCTTGTTTTTATAACGGACTAAATTTTCTCACTGAGCAACACAAAACACAACGGATGGGTAGTGCACTTGAGTTTTTGACCCGTTATGCTGAGAGCGGCGAAGAATTTCTGAGACGGATAGTCACAGGAGATGAAACGTGTTTTTTTTTACGACACCCCTGAGAGTAAGCGGCAATCAATGGAATGGAGGCACACTTCATCCCCACCAAAAGTTAAGCCGAAGCAAATCATGACACCTCGGAAAATGATGTGCACAGTGTTCTGGGACTGGAAAGGCATCCTACTCATTGACTTCTTACCGCGTGGTCAAACAATCAAAGCAGATGCTTATTGCGAGACACTTCGGAAATTGCGCCGTGCAATTCAGAATAAGCGCCGGGGACTGCTGTCAAAAGGTGTTGTTTTGCTTCACGACAACGCACGACCACACACTGCAAACGTGACGAAAAACCTCGTACAGGGATTTGGCTGGGACGTGTTTCACCATCCTTCGTACAGCCCTGACCTCGCTCCTAGCGACTTTCATCTGTTCTTACATCTCAAGTCTTTCCTTGTCGGTCATCACTTCACCAATGACGACGAGCTGAAAGAAACTGTTTCTAACTGGTTGAAGACACAGGCGGCAGATTTCTATGAAGAAGGTATACAAAACCTGGTGCCACGCTATGACAAATGCCTGCAAAATTTCGGCAGTTATGTGGAAAAGTAGTTTAAGAGTTGTAGAATTTTGTGCAATAAAAATTTCTTCTGCATCTGTGTACAATTTCATTTTATTACCAAACGGAACTTACTTTCTGGACGCGCCTCGTATTACAACCTAGGTCCTCCCATTTCATTTCTGTTTTTATAATTGCTGTGCAAAAAAACCGATATGAAGTGCCTTTGTGAAGTTAAAGGTTTTATAAGAAGTGATGAGATATTATACGAAATAAAATACATACCTCAAATGCCAAAATCGAACAATACAGACAACAGTGGAGAAGTTGTTGTTGTTGTTGTTTTACGGCGCATCGACATCGAGGTCATTAGCGCCCTGAACAGTGGAGAGGCCATCTGGAAAGAATTAATAATGAAGGGAAATTTTTAAATAGAATTTAATTGCTGTGTATCGCATTCTCCGGTGGCGAGTTCCTTAGTCATCAAATTACTCCTTTATTACTTTTATTGTTATCTTATACTCTGTGAGGGTTAAATTCCTCCTCCCATCTACATTTATGAGTTTAAGTTCCTTCATCATTTTTGGTAAATTATTCATCATTTCCCTTCGCAATTTATACCAATCACTGATATCCTTACCCTCAAAAGAAAATTTTCCCACTCCCTTATGCACGAAAACGAGTGCTAGCTATTGCCTATGGTCATATTTTCCCTTCCATACACTATTCCCACTTCTTCGACCAATATTCCTCCAAGCCCCATCACCAACATACAACTTGTATACTCCCAGCACTCTCGTCATCCTCCACCTGTCCTCCAATAACTCCCCTTCCAGCTCCTTTATCATATAAAATACTGACTGGATCCTGCGAGAATTTCCACAAACAAATGTAGCTGCTCTCCTTTGCTCGCCCTCCAACGCTTGTGTTTGGCACCCAAACTACACCACCATGACGTAATTGTCTGACCAAAGTTTTGTAACCGAGTTCCCTCACTTCTCTGGTGCATCCTCTCATCGCCCCCTCCATTAAATGAAGGAATTTGTGTCCTTTTTCTGCCAAATGCCCATTGTGTCCTGCTTAGTTGAGTTTACTATCGAATGTTATGCCAAGATATTTACACTTCAAACTTTCATCAAGGAATTCTGTCCACACCCTATAATCAGAAACAACCTAATAAGATGACTCTTCCTGGCATTTACCTTCATTCCATTCTAACCTATCCAGTTAGTATTCTATTCTGGTCGCCCTGCGCCTTTTAACTGTCTCCTCCTTCTCTTATCCTATTATATACCGTTATATCATATGCAAACAGCCTAAATTCTGACTGTAAATTATCAACACAATCATTCACAAACCAAAACGCAGAAAAATGGTGAGACGACAAGAAGATGATGGAATGAACTATAAAGGCAGAGTAAGCAGATGCCAAATCCCTGAGGTACACAAGAAGATAATTTTAAGTCTTAATTTGCAACGTCGGTTCGTAGGCGTGGTCATAAGGATTCTACATAACTACTGGTGATATTCCATCACGTGTTATTTAACACATCTTCTGGATGTATGCGTTCTTTCTGTGGAAGACTGTCTAAGTTATAGTTTGATTCAACAACATGTTTCTCTATTTTTTGGCCATATGACGCCACAATCACAGATTTTTTAAAAAAAAAAAAAAAAAAAAAAAAAAAAAAAAAAAAAAAAAAACGATACACCTATATCGTTCTACCTGGTATCGCCTCAGATTGATACTAGACTTTGTATTCAACCTTTTTTGATGAAGATTGGCTAAAACATTTCTCCACAGTAAGAAATATTCTGAGCAAACGAATAATCCTGAAGTGGATTTTGCTCTCAGTGTAGGTAAAGAGTTTTGGCGGACGGCAATGGTTTATGACGGCGGAAATGTGTTCGAGTGGACTTACTAATCACGCATTAACCTTAGATTTATCGCTCAGTATAAGCTTCCAAAGTCTTCAAGTGTTTAATGAACATTCTTCCTAAGACCTTGTGGTAACAGTTCTAAAACTACATTTTTCCAACACAAATTTTGAAGTTTTTCGTCCATCCTCTTCCGGGTCTAATGTCCTAAGAGTTTGTTAATGTTAGCCATCACCTTTCTAGTGTCTCTACTAAATGCAATGTTTTGTTTCTTACAGGTTACGTTCATGACATCTTGGGAAAAGCTGTTGGCAAGTGATGAAACAGGGAAACTATCAAGTGATAATGCATTAACTCCGGAATTTAAACATTAGTTTACAGTCTATTGTGTACCATTAAAAGTATTTAACAAGAATTACTCTAGGAGGTATAAATCATATTTCTTAATTAACAAATAATATAAATTAACGTCAATAAGCAATTTTGCAGGTGGTTAAATAGAAATCTAATTTTAAGCCTCCAAAAACATTTTTAAACTTGTAAAAGCTAGTACTTTATTTATTATGCAATGGTCATACGGTTATGATTTTTTAAAATAATATATCCGTTTTTAGGTGTTGTATATCGTAATAAACAATTAATACCTGACCTAAATCGTTTAGTCCAAAAAATTTACCTGTGGAACGGACATCATGTTTACATAAAATGAAGTCTTCACCTCCGAATAGTGTTTTGAAAACACGATATTTCGACGACTAGCTCCGTCGTCTTCATCAGGTGTTGAGACGTCTGCACAGGTCGGCTGCACCTGGGCTGTCTCAGTATCCGACGGTCAGCCGACCTGTGCAGATGTCTCGACACCTGATGAAGGCGACGGAGCTAGTCGTCGAAATATCGTGTTTTCAAAACACTATCCGGCGGTACACCCGTGAAGACTTCACTTCAAGCATACGCCGGGAAAGTCTCCGTTCTTACAAATTTTGCATAGTTTGCTTTCGATGTTTTGCTACTAATCATATTCCATTCACTCATAACATTTACTTGTTTAAAATTTATCGAAATTCATGTATCTTCCTGTACGGTTATTACAAGTTTTATCAAGATTATGACAATTGTTGCCTTATAATTCTGATTTCTTCTTCAATATCTTTTACACATTGCATTTTTTGGAAAGCGTTTTGTACTTTACTATTCTTTAACCCATTAAAAATTTCCGCTTTTAATTTTTACTGTCGTAAATCTTTATTTTGATTTCAACTTGCAAGAATTTTTAAGGAGTTAAATATTTTACATTATATAATTGTAAGATTCTGTCATTTTTTATAAATTAATATTGTGATTTTTTTTAACTGTCCTTTCTTGATATCTTTTTAGTACAAAAGTATCACAAACACTTTCTTCTCCATTTCAGCATCTGATACATAATGAAGTTTCGTTTATGGGTGTTGTCATGTTGGACAACATTCTACAAATGTTAATGGAAAAACTTGCAGTTATGGCGAGGTTTTCCTGTAGCAACGAACTCATTGGCTCTGCTAGAAAGTTTCTCAATGATATCGACCAGCACTTCTTTAATGTTAAGGTAATAATGCTAATTTTCAGCGATTATGTTTTAGGTTTATAAAAGACTGACATATTTTTATTACTTTGCATGAGTTTGAAGGAGATTGTATTAGCAATTTTTTCTACGTGTAGAAGGGACATAACAGATTACTGGTATCAATAAACAATTACTGCTTGCGATAGGCTCTTGATGTGTTATGAAAGACACCACCTTGCCCTTATTGTTGGAAATGACTATTAAATAGAGACATGACCAATAGCTACTATTGCTGTCCATGGCCTATGCCGGCTTTTCTTCAGACAGGGTTGATCTGTCTGAATTTTCTTCGAGCAGCTATCTACGCTTTTAATTCTGACATTTCGATGTAACAAGTGGCTATTTCGTAGTTGCGAATAAGCTTTAGTAGCAAAGCTCACCCAACGTAATAGTTATTAAAATGAGTGAAGCAACAGATCTAGTACGGAAGTAGTTGACTTCACAGTGAGCAAGCAGCTCTGATGTTTCTTCTCCGCGTGGGCAGAGACGGTCTTTTCAGTCGAAACTCCCTTTGAAAGAAGACGGCAACGACGCGCGGTGGCGTTTGAGCCTGAAATGAGAGTTACCGATCGGCGTGCGGGACTTGAACGTAGCTGTCTTGCTTTCAGAGCCTCTGCAGAAACTTCGGAAACTGTTTCAGTGAGACAGTAAAAGAAAATAGATAAGACGGGAAAAAGTTTTTTCTGGTATTGTCTGCCTCTGGTAAACTTCTTCCTGCAGTAAACGGTAAAGCCCATTGTAGGATTTTATTGTGGTACGTGTAATCAGCTCGAGGTGAGTTTGGTGTCCCATTGTTTGAATAAATCCCCTGTTGTACGTTAGCGTTATCAAAGTTTTGAGAACAGTTGTAAGTTTTGACGGAAATAATAACAAACTCGCACAGTTCTGCTTCCCATTCCTATGAAGTATTACTTCTTCAAAAAACCCTATTCCGATATTCCTTTAGTAATTA
Source organism: Vandiemenella viatica (assembly GCA_031002005.1). Classification (NCBI taxonomy): domain Eukaryota; kingdom Metazoa; phylum Arthropoda; class Insecta; order Orthoptera; family Morabidae; genus Vandiemenella; species Vandiemenella viatica. Next base: position 323,213,422 of record CM061920.1, on the reverse strand, counting down.
AATTAACCGAAAAACAAGTACTGGATTTACATCCGATATTTTCAGATTCATAAAATATTTGTCAATTCTTTTATTCATTTAAACAATGCGCTTTAAATCGTGTTTTCTAATAAATACAGTTGGAATAGATTTATCTCTAGTTCGGTATTGTAGTAAACACAGTCAGGATACTGTCGCCATTCTACAAATTTGCGAAACAATTAGATCGCAATCAAATCTTCTCGGGTGTCCAGCCGGATGGTGTTTTTTAAACACGACGTTTCGACAGCTTGCTCTGCCGTCTTCATCAGGTATCTTCTAGCTGTCGAAAGTTGACTGTCATCGCCTCGACATCAGTCGACATCCGAGAGGATTTTAATATATCAGTCCGCCGGGAAAGTCTCCACTCACACATCAATTAGATCGTAGTTTTTCGTGGCAAGCAATCAACTAAGTACGTTAAAACTCAACCAACTAAATTAAGTTGTTTCTCAACTTCCTTCGCATAATTTTGAATAGGTATAGAATCCCATTGTAAACAAAAACTTTATGACCATTCCTTTTATTGACCACATAATTCCTTGCATCTCATGTCACGTCATGCGGCATTTCTTCAGCAGTGAAGAATATTATGCTTCTATTGGAGACATATCATGTTATTTCATGTTATTTCACCGAGAAGGCAAGTGCAACGAAAACATTATTACATTCTCTTAAATCGATAGAGAGAAATTCACTATCCATATCTGCGTAAAATTTTAAATATGTACCTACTAATGTTTGATGGATCCGAGAAATTAATGTATAACGCTTGACTCATGCTAGCCCCAGTTTAATCGAGTAATTTAATATGGGAAGGATATTAGCAGCTGACAACGCATTACCTGTTTCCCTTCCCCAATAAGAATTTACAGAGTAATATGCTTTGAAAATAATGACATTTTAATTTAATTTAATTGAGGTGGAACACACGCTTCAGTGCCCATTTTCCTACACAAGTATTTTTTCCTTTCCTATACCCACCTACGTTGTCAAATTTAAATTCTTTCAGCGTTTTTGATAAATTATTCATCACCTCTCCTGGTCATTTATACCAATCTCTGACCCCCTTACATAAGAAATGAAATCTTCCACACCCTTATTCTTGATATTGAGTGCTAGTTTGTGGTTATGGCCATCTTTTCCTTTCCATGCACCTCTCTTATCCAAAAATATCTTTCCACGCCTCATCATCAATATCCGCCCTTTAAAATTCCATGACTCTCTTCACTGTCCTCCTGTCTTCCAATGAATCGCATTCCAAATCCTTCACCATATCAGTTACTGATTATGTTCTGCATTAATTTCCAGTGAAAAAACTAACAGTCTTTGGCTGCAACCCTTCCAACTCTAGTATTCTATACTCAACATGTGGGTCCCATACTGCACCACCATAGTTTTGTAACCCAATTCCCTGACTTCTCTGGAGTTTTCGCCAGTGCGATAACACAATTTCCTCAAGACAATTAGCTAACAAAGGTATGAAATAAAATAGCAGTATTCATTATTGAAAATTATTGTGAATGTTAACTATTTACTATTTTATTTTTATTTTCCTACTAGCAGTTACCCGCGACTTCGTCCGCGTTGAAGAGTGTTGTAATATAAGATTTTCTTGAGAGCTTTGGTTGCTCAGTGGTTAGGGCGTCCAACTGGAGATGGAAATGTTCCCAGCTTGAATCCCAGTCTCGGAGAGGATTTTCAAAGGTCCTTAGCTCGACCTTCACATCTGGTATAGGTTGTGTGACGTGAATTACGCCACAATGCTCACTTGGTTCTTATTCCGTGTTGAACTGTGGGTCCTCTATGTCCGGTAGGATTACTGGGTTATGTTAAGAGGCTACGAAATGGACTGATTGCGGAGACGTAAAGAAGCCTTGTCACCAGGTCAAAACGACCATACAATTTATTTTAGAGCTATTTTTATTAGTAATAGTAGTAATAAATGTTGCAATAAAATAACGAAAATCTATTTATGTTCCACACTTCATTAAATTTTTAAAACAGTAAAAATATTCTGTTTGTAAGGAGTATTTTCAGTTTAATATATCCGTATATACAATATTGAGGATTTGTCTCCTAGGTTTTGCCTATTTTCATAGCCCTAGTTTTCTTACATTTCTTTGAAAGATTTTAATTTCGTTTACCCAGTATCTCTTAAAATTACTTATTTCATCTCGCGAGTAAAAATTTAATTAATGGAAGCTCAAAACGTCAAAATATTAGCAATACATTGATGAAATCGACTAAATATCAACAACAAAAAAATACTAACATCTAAACAGCAAATAAATACTTAAGTGGTCCAAGGACGTTCATTTCCGTTAGTAAAATTGCGATTTTAAAAATGAATATTTTGATTTGCATTGGATATCTGAAAAAAATCTTTAAAAAAGAGAACTTAATTTGCTCTTTGAATATTGATTTTTTTTGAGGATATATTTGTTCCATCAACAGAAATTTACATATTATAGTACGAGTAAGTAGTAAGTATAATAGTAATTGATTCTTTTATCCATAATGATCAGTGGTATTGTGGTAATGGTTTCTCTATCTGCGGAAACAACTGAATTTCCTGTAGACCAGTTTACTATAGTTCATTCGTTTCGAACATTAATTCTGCGCTAAAATATAAATTTCAATGTTAAAGTAGTAATAGATTGTTTCTTCATAATTGGTTTCTCACTCTACAAACAGAATTGAATGACAAACGGCGAATTACCACTCAGCTTGTCCGCCACTCCATTATCTAAATAAAACATTGATAAATTTCAAAAATTTACTTCGGGCAACGCCGCATGGTTCTGCTAAATCGTCCAAGCTTACTATAGATCTTTTGATACAATATCGGTACAAAACGATACATGATGTCACTAAAATGGTGCTCATGAAAGAAGCTTAAATAACTAATAATGTTTCAGTTCTCATTCTGGCCCAGGCTGCGTTTTAAAATTACCGCTAGAAAATCAAAGCTTCTATCACTCGCACATTAATACATTCACTATATTGTAGGTTAGTGACGTCATGAATAGCGAAATAAAATTGACTTATTATTAACACAGTAAATTAAATATTGAATACATCTAAAACTACATTCAGCCGCATGAATTATGTCGTCAGCTTCATGACAGTTATTGAGGTAACGTAATTAAAAAAAAATTATACTAAAATGCTTTTAACTTACAGTGTACAACGGAAAGTCCAATTCTCTACGGTCGTTAATATTGCTGGTCAAATTTACATCGCGATAAAGTGACTTTTATTGCTTGTGATTTAGTAAGGTGTATAATGAAATTAATTGTGATAGTAAATTATGATATACTAATTAGGAATTTTGATACAGAAATTCTGTTACTACTCGCAATGTAGGTCCAGAGCATTTAATGTGCTGAGATGTGTTCGTATCGTTTGATTTTGTAGCCGCAATATTAGCAGAAATAGTGGTTTGGGTTGAATTGCTGCCTGGACCAGAATGTTTTTGTTACAGCAGAAAGCAGAAGGAATTTAGTTATTATTAGTAATAAGTAAGCAGCTTTCATATGCTCCATGCAAATGAGGTGTATTGTGTTGGAAAACGACTTCCAGTGTTACTTCATGAAACAATAAGTTTATACATTAGCCCATTGAATACATTCGTTTTAAGTGTAGAATTCGATAGATTATTTGCAGAATATTGAACAGTAAGTAAAAAGCAGTACTATTTGTACAAAAATTCTGAACGAAAAATAAAAAGGGTTAGTTAAGTTTTAAATTTCGGTAAGTAATTTGTAATGCAGAGACTGTATAGTAACAAAAAGAAACAGGAAATAACTTAAACCGAGATAGAATGGAATCCGTAACATTTTTATAAATACGACCTTTCGGGCACCGGCATTTTGCACTTTTAGTAAATCGGCTTTCGTGCTGGTATACTCATAGCATTTCACGTTTTTTTTTTTTCCAAGCTCTGATTTCACATTTTGTATGACGCATATATTAATAGAAATTATGGTGTACTATTTGATATGTCATACTATTTTATCTACGCAAATGAAAACATCTCCTGGCGAACTTGACAACAGTACCTACCTTTTTTTTAATTTAAGTTAAGTACAGATTTATATTTCCTGCTTCCAAACTATTATTTGCGATATACGTAAAAAGCAAAGAGTAACGTGGCACGACTATCTACGAAGTAGGAAACTCTTTGTTGTTTCCGAATTGATATTAATGGCAATTTCTAAAAGAACTATGCGTTTTTGCGGGATAAAATCTATCCTATTGCACTTCGCACGCAATTAACTGACTTTATGCCAAATTTCATTTAAATATGTTGAGTTATTAAGGCGTGATTGACTGCAGAAGTACATCCAAACACACAATCCGAACCTTTCTCCGTTTTCTCATTTATAGATATATAGATTACGTCTGAGTACACCACCTACAATGTATACTGAAATTCTCGATTCTATTTTAATCAACATGAGTAGATGATTACTATATAATTTTTTATATTAAAAAAACCTTTGACGTACCCTTGCGGATTAAATCATAACAGATCAAGACGCTATCTATTATATTCATCTGTAAAAGAAGACACTTGGCCATTGTTTCTGCTCCTAATACAACTTCCACTATTGCGATTTCCAATGTTGTCAGTATACTTACATTTTTAAGTGCCATAAAGAGTGCACTTCGCAGATCTACTCTTGTAGAACCGACAACTTGGTGAGCTATCCATGTTCCTTTTATAAGTCACCACAATCTCATAGGAAGATATTGCTAGTCGTGAATGCGCCCACACATGTATCAGAAAATTAATGCCAAGTCATTTACCGCAAGAGTTAAACCTTTCGACTGAAATTCTGGCACATTGCAGCTGTCGTCGACTAATTGGAGGACATGAAAAGAGATTGAACAGTTGTGTTTTCTTCAGCATGCAAAATAAAAAAAAAAAAAAGGCAATTGGCAGGTACTCGGGACTGCTGACACAGTGAAAAGTAAAAATTATTATATCATACGCGTGACACGTGATATTTTATAGCTACAGGTATACTAAATAATAATAATTCGCGTCGTTGCAATGACCTGGTGACAGGGTTTCTATTGGCTGCGCATTCCGCCCCTGTCTTAGCTTGTCTTAAACCTAACCCATTAGTGCTTCCAGGAACCTACAGTTTAACGTGGAAATCAAAAACCACGGAAGTGTTCTGGAGTACTTCACATTACACAGCAACCTATGTCAAACGTGAAAGTCGAGGGTCTATGAAAATTCAGGTCGATATAGGGATTCTAACCTGCGACCTTTTATTCCCAGTCATACACCTTAACCACTGAGCCACCAGACTCCTACAGATATACTGTTACAGTACCTCATATAATCAAATACACCTCCTAAAAAATTCCTGCTCATCACGGGATTTGAACCCGTGGCCGGAGATAGAATCTTTCGGAAGTAAGCGCGTTAACAGCTGAGCTCCCAGTCCGCATTGTTTTCAAGTGTACGTACACTAAGTACTGTCATAATCGCATAAAAAATGTGGATTTGGCTTTGAACAACGTTGACAGAAATTAAGACCAGGGGGGAAAGGGGAGAGGGTTAAAGTTTTTGTAAATCAAACCTAAACAGTATTTTTCTATTTGTGTTAAAGTACACGCATGCAAAGTTCCCTCAAAATCTGATAAAAAATGTGTGTTTGTATGAAGAACATTGTAAAAAAGGGGATAATTTTTATATGTTTGATACAAGTATAATCTATACTTTCATTACTGTCCAAGCGCAATACATCATACTTATAGCTTAAGATATACTGTTAACATTAGCATGTTGGTGACGCGAACTCACAAGATTATACCCATTCAAGAAGTGTCCAACTTATATACTATACGAGCAACACGTCATAGCATGTCGTTACGGGTAGTCGCGAATCCCCGTACAAACATCGTCTATCGCGCCTTTAGAAATTTTCACCTCAAGAAAAAAAAAAGCACCGGCATTCTTTGGAAATTATTGCGTATACTTCCGCAATCATTTTCAATGTTTTCTTGATTCCTCGTCTGGAGCTGCGTCGATTTTTTGAAGTCTAATGTTTCAACCACTAATGTTGTTAAAAAACTGTTTTTTTTTCCTGACTTAAAAAAATAAAAAAAACATGAAAAAAACTATGAAAAAACACGTTTTTTTTTCTGGTACACGTTTTATTTCATAACTACTAAATCTCAAATTTGTAAGGCATTTATCGTTTAAATATGATTGTTTTAGAATTTATACTAATTACTTTTCTTAATTTTTGAATCTACTGTATTTTTCTGGTTCGGTAGAAAAAAAATTACGAAAATATTGGCAACATTGAATGAAGTTATATTTTACGAAAGGGATTTCTCGAAGAGGCTAGGTTGCGTGATAAGGAATCCCCGATCCCCGTTTTTTGGATTGATACTCACTATTTGAAATAGTGCTGCCAGCCCTACGAATTTATCTGTAGACCTACGGAATCTTTTCAAAAAATAGGAATTTTAAATTTGTCTACAGTTTTTTGCCTTTTTTTATTACTTATTGTTGTGCTTTCCTTATATTCGTATACTTGTATATTTTGTATAATAATAGATTTACATTCAAACTTAAAAGACCGTAATACACAGTTATTGGCACAGGATTTATGCACAGTGTGTACTTTGGTCACAATTTAAAATTGCAATCTTAAAATCTTTTGCATACAATACAAGAACAACCAGTAAAAGAAAATGTAACTATTTCTGAAGTTATGGATTTAGAGGAGACAGAAGAAGAAACAGAAAATTCCGACACCGACCAAACTAGTGTTGGTAGTGCTAGTGAATGTGGTACCGGCAATGAGGATGAATAAAATTATGTTACCCATATAGATACATTTATGAATCATTATGTAAGAAATTATATGATTCAGTAAGATTTAAAACACACATGTAAAATGTAAGTTTCGTAAATAAAACTATAATTTATCAAATATATTGTTTTCTGAAGAAAAAAAAACAAATTTAGAGAAAAAAAAACAAGGGTGCTAGGTTTTTTTTAATTATTTTTTATTCACAAAGCTGAAAAAAAAACAATTTGTTTTTTTTTTCAGTTTGCCTGAGGTGATGTCACAAAAATTCCCGCGAAGGCGAGTCATCGAAGTATTATAAATACAAAAAAGATCCGACGATATTAAAGCGGACTACAGCTTGACCAAATATGATCATGTCTGTTGAGAAAAGCATGGAATCCGCGCCCTAGTTCGACTGTCCGCAGAGGCTGCGGGAACTTCATTGACGTAATACCAGACAGTGCGTGCTACAGATAACGTTTATAGGTAGCACCGATCCCAGGTACTACAGAAAGGTGGCTGAAAAGTTAGGTTTCAAAAAATCGACATGGCTCCACCCGGAAAACAAGGACAACGTCCCCTAGCGATGTTAGCCAACAGGCAAAGTCTAATTGTTTCATCGCCGGAATAACAAACAACCAATGCGACCAAAATCGAAGAAAAGAAACTGCTCAGTACACTAATGATAAAAAAGGTGAATCATTACGTAATCGTGACTCATTACTTAAGCAGAAAACTACGAAAATCTGCAAATATTTTCGAGAGAGAGAGAAAAACAAAAAACAATTATTTTATGGTTATAGAGGCCGTGAATGGAATATTTCGCATGTGAGCACGAAGCCGACACCATTCGGGTGATTTTTTGGAAAGTGCTGTCCAGGTAGCTTGCTGGACACTATTAGTGTATCTTATTGAATAAATGATAAATTGTGAAACTTCAAGCTTTATTTATTTATTGCGGAATGAAAAGATCATAAACTTAAAAATCATAATAATTCATTCTCCCCGTAGAACGTCTTTTCTCCCTCTCTTTTTTTTTTATTAAATATTTCAGTTGTAACCATCTCATTTGTGAGCCTGATTGTCCAAGAAATTTCTAAAAATCAACTAACATCTAACTACTCGAAACATTTCCTGTACACCGATGAATCGCTCATCACAGCACAAGGGTAAATATTCCAAGAAATAAAAAGTAAACTGTAATCAGAGCTTAATGCTATCTCAGAATTTTACGAAAGAAACGCCGTATAATCAAACTTCTGGAAGACACAAGTCAGCACTTTTCACTTTTAGTACACTCAGGCTAACCATATATTTATATAGCATCTTACAAACAAACAAACCGAACTGATCCGTAATATATACATACATTGTGAAGAGACCCATAAGAAAGCGTATAACAGAAACAATATCATAAGGTAATTCGTGAGTGTGGGGAACAGCAACCGTCTTCTTAACCACCTCGCAGTGGTTAAGTTTCGCAAAAACTGAAAACGCCTTTCCGCTATGGTCCATATCACGAGGATAAAAATCAATGTAAGCTTCGATTAAACAAGCAGATTAATAACAGGCTACATGAAGCTGAAATTATCAGAAAACACCGCAGGACTGGTGAATTTGAACGTCCTAGCTCCCACAAATCAGGGGCACATGAGTTGACAAAGAAGTTTGGACCTACATACGACGAACCACATCTTCTCTTTGTAGGAAATTGTTGACTTGAAAGACTCAAATCCCGAGACAGATCCCATAGAACGGGCTACGAATCACCCGAAAACTGTCCACTCTCATAACAAGATACCCTTTGGCGACAGGTTAGACTGAAATCATGGAGAACACTAAACCGCATTAGAACAGCGGTAGCTCCTATAAAAATTAGTAGAATCAGATGGGGTCTTAGAAATGATGTGAATACAAATCAGATTGCGGAGTGATACAGGATATGAAAACATTTGTTGCACTGCCCTTTACATCTAATAAAGAAACCTTCATGATGTAGTTGATCAAGCAAAACCCCGGAGGCGAAACTTAAATTGACTGTACCAGTATATCTTTAGCTTCCAGTCACATACGGTAAAGGGCTCGGAATACTGAGCAACGCACGTGATAGAAGACAGTAGAGATTAAACAAGAATTGTATTATCTAAGCAGTAAACATTGAAGGGTATGCCTGAAGTAGGATGCTCGATATACATAGATGTATCGAAAACATCGATGTTTACTATTCGATGCATCGAATCAATCCGATGTATCGTTTACTTTCGATGTTTAACGATGCATCGATGTTTTTCATTCGATACACCGAAAGAACACATGAGTTTCTTCGACGCGATAGAATCAGTTTTAAAGCAAAACAAAAACAGAAAATTGTATTACTATACGTTATTTTTGTCACCTAAAATATCATATTACAATTTTTTTACTTGAATAAAAAAAAAAACAAATACATATGCAACACGATTAGTTTTATAGCAAAACACAAACTGGAAAACTGTATCGCTATACGTTATTATTGTCAGCTACTAAATCACATTAAATTTTTTCTTTTAACTTGCATAAAACAAGAAAAATCTACGCGATATGATTGGTTTTAAAGCAAAACAAAAAAAACAGGAACTTGTATTGCTATACAATATTTTGTCACCTACAAAATCTCATTTTTTTTATTTTTTTTTTTAACTTGGAAAATGCTACCAAAAAAAACTACATTATATGATTGGTTTTATAGCAAAACAAAAAACAGGAAATTGTATTGCTGTATTTATTTTGTCACCTACAAAATCACATCACATTTTTCTTTTAATTTAATTTTGATAAAACAACAAAAATTACAGTTGACATGAAATTTCCCGACAGTGTAGGGCAGAGTTACACCTTAGGGCAACGCTAAAAGTACCTAGTAGGCTTCAAAAATTTGCTTAAAGTTACTGCTCCTCATTATAAAATACCCAGCAGAGCAACTGTGACACGGTGGCTTGATGACAAGTATGTCGTCTTGGCAACATTAATAAAATCAAAACTCTCAAATGTTGAACACCTCACATTAACAAGTGATATATGGTCAGACATGCAGATGCGCAGCTTTTTGGGTGTCATAGCGCATTTTGGTCTAGACACAGTGTTCGAATCAATGACATTAGGAGTTTATCAACGCTATGACAGTCATTCATCGGAATATATAACAGACATGCTCCTTAAGACCTGCAACGATTGGGGATTTGATACGGACAAAGTCTCTGCGGTCGTTACTGATAACCACCCGAATATGGTAAAAGTTGTGGAATTAGGATTTGGAAAGAAGAAGCACATCCCTTGTTTCGCTTACACACTTAATTTAGTTGCTCAAAATATTATCAAAATACCTTTAGAAAATATATTGTCAAAAATAAAGAACATTGTTACTTTCTTTAAACACAGTTGTTTGGCAAGCGATTTGAGAAAGTCAGTAAGTGCTGAAATAAAGTTAATACAAGGCCTGCCAACACGCTGGAATAGCACATATTATATGATTCAAAGATTTTTGGAGCTTAAAAATGTTGTAAGTGATATATTGATTTGCCATAAAACAGCACCTTCAATGCTGACTGGTTTGGAATTAAATATCGCGTCATTTCTTCTTAACATACTACGCCCACTTTCAGCAGCAACTAAAGAAATGTCTGGGGATAAATATTGTACCAGCAGTAAAGTGATCCCTTTAATGCACTGCGTGCTTTCAAAACTCAAAGCAGTTGAGACTGATGAACCTTTAGTGATGGAAGTACATAAGCTCGTCCTAAAAGAAATCAACAAACGGATGGGTGCTATCGAACAAGTTTCGTCTTGAGATATCGCGACCTTATTGGACCCACGTTTCAAAAAACTACATTTTGAAGACCCGATGGCTTCAAATGCTATTCAAAAGATCAAAGATATGATGAAGAGGGAGCTGGAAGAAATGCGAACAGAATCTGATTCAGATAGTTCAGACAGAACAACGGAAGATATCAGTCTTTGTACCGATCATCACAAACTAGTTCAAAGAAACTGGAAATCAAACAAGACCGAAGAAAGTGTTTCCGACGAGGTGTCTGTCTACTTGAGAACTCCGGTTGGCCGGCTTAGTGAAAATCCGTTAGAAGAATGGCCCGATTATAAACAACAGTTTCCAAAATTGTACAAAATAGCTTATAAATATTTAACTTTGGTAGCCAGCTCAGTGTCATCAGAAAGCCTTTTTCGAAAGCTGCACAAGTTTTAAATCAACAACGAAACAGAATTCAAGGAAAGCGGGTTAATAAAATTTTATTTATGCAAAGTTTAGAGAGAAAATATTGGGATTTATAAATTCTCACTAGATTAGAATCCCAACACTGCCTCTCTTTCAGCGTTCCTCGTTTTACTTTTATTCTATTTTTCTATTCGAATTTCTAATTTATAAATCCCAGTAATTTCAAATTGCCTTTGTAAAAGGTAATTAAAAATATAATTCAAATAAATACTTCATTTTGCTAGTTTCCTAACTTTGTCTCATCTTTAAGCTTTCCTAACATTTATTAACCGATAAATATATATATATATATATCGATGTTTTTATTCGATGCATCGAAAACATCGATGTTTTTATTCGATGCATCGTGAAACATCGATGCAACGTTTCGATGCATCACATCGAAAAAAACATCGATGTATTTACTGCATGAACATCCCTAGCCTGAAGTAGTTCATTACTCTTTTTTTATTCTTGAAATTATGGAAAAATTGACATAGGTTGTCATCGATTTTGTAACACAGTCAAAAAAAACTTTTTTACTCTTTCAGCAAGATATTTTCTCAATTGTCTGAAGTTCTGAAAAATGCTCTAAACTTTCGGTAAACATCCAAAGATGGGTGATACTTATTCTACAAACTATTCTGACATGTTCCACGAAACAAAGAAACTGGTATGATGAAACATAGAAACTGAGAAATGTTTTAAATTGGCTATATTTACTTGATAAATATTTCAGGTTGATTTAAGAAGTTAACAGAAAATACATTCAGCATTGTGGAGTAAAAGGATTTTACTATTAACTGAAAGTTAGTTTTATACAATGATTTATTTTTTGCTTGCCGTATTTTCTCTTGGCAGTCTCACAGCTCTTTTTATTTTCATCATATTGTATTAAATTTTGAAGGGGACATACAGCGTTGTGAGGGAGCTGAGGTATTGCTCCAAGTTTGCCCCTAAAATACGGATAAAGTTTTAGTTAGGCTCAGGGAATAACGAAACTAGAGAAGCCGTCTCAAGCTTACAGTTCACCAAAAACTGGAAGGCACAACACTAAATGCAAATCTATCTGCAGTGTCAAAAATTAAAGAATTCCAGTTTCTTCCCGTTGTTTAATGATCACAGTTAAGATACCAGTGGCTTCTTTCATACCTGTCACTTATATCATTTACTGTTGAGTGGTAGACAACTTTTTCAGCTTAAAAATGTACAACTGACGTCAACAACCGTATACCTAAATGGAAATGTGAACATTAAATGGAACTAAGTAAGTTAATTGACACTTTGAAAGTCCACGTCTACTTTGGTGAAAGTAATCATTTCTCTCACGTCTAAGTCATTGACGTTCTCCTCTCTACTTTCTTCTTACTAAAACTATATTTTTGCGTTTTCAAATGATCATGATCTTGTATGTAAACAAGCAGTAATGTAACAGTTAAAACTTGTAGTTGTATTTCTTACAACTAGCCATTCATACATGCTTAGAGCAACGCCTTAAGTCTTCTAAGACAACAATATCTTAACTGCAACTTCCAGTTTGCTCACTGTCATAGAAGGGTTATTGAAATGTTATATTGCCTCGTTTGGTTGCAGAATATTTTTTAAAAATAATAATTCCGAATTTAATTTAAAAAATAATTGCAATAGGTTAGTAGTAATCAAACTTGTTTTGAGATTTGCACACAAGAATGCAAAGAAAATGGGATATCTTCCTTTTTTAACATAATATACTTTGAAGTTAAGTATCCCCTAGATTTTCAGAAATTAATGGTAAGTCGGAAATGAAATTATCCATAAGTACGTGGAAAAAACATGGGGGACATGCTTCCCGTACAACAGATCAATCAAATCAGTTTTATTCAACCGATATGTTGCACTATACTAATGTCTTACAAAAAATTACAAACAAAACAGAACTATCATTAAATATATGATTATTGTAGGCCATTTCTTCCAAGTTTCTTGTAAACTAATAATTATTATTTAATAAATACGTCAGTACCAATACGATTGTTGTTGGATATCATTTTTTTTTTTACTAAACAAATATTTATTGTTCGTGCTAGGTCAATATTTAATAAATCATTAGAGCAGTGAGATTGTTTCGTCTGGTCGCTTACGAGTTTAGTGATGCCAACGCAATGTTGTAGACAAAAATCACACCAGTCCATGAATTCTCCACGTGTCCGACGCACTTAGCAACCGTCAGTTCTACAAATTAAGAAGAAGAGGGGGGGGGGGACATTGAATAACCCTGAATACTACACATTTGAAAGGAGCCTCCGTATATTTCTCACTTTAATGGCAGTCATTGCCGTCGAACCAAAGCGTGATGTTCGCTGCTCCCCGAAGACGAAAGATGGAGGCGAAAACCAAAGACAAAGTGAAAAGAGGTGGTGCCTCGCTCCAAGCCATCTGCGTTGGCGCGAAAATGCTCAGCCAATCCCGTTGTACCTTGCGTGCCTGTCTCGCTGCGACGCTCAAGATATGCAAATAGAAACATGCGCGCAACTTGAATTCATTTCTACAAAATGCACTATTGTTTGGCATATGTCCATTCACACGTGACACTCTTTCAGTGATGTGATTGGGGTTTCTGTTCCAGTGCTTTAGAAGTTTTCTATCAAGTTAAATAGTCCCTTTCGTATCACTGTGCCTTGACTGTGACCGCGGCTGGCGAAACGAAAGAGTAACCGGAAACTTAACACCTCCATTTTGCCTCCAGAATAACTATAGTCTTAGTAGCCATTGCGTGACGATGCTTTACAATTCCCGCAAACTAGAAATTAACATATTCTGCAGTTTCCTTGCATTTCATACCTTTTTATAATATTTCATTAAATATTTCCTTTTTAAATAAATAATTCATTTTTTTCTTTCTATCCAATATTTGAATAAACTAATGAAGGCTCAGGAAAAATTAATGGAATGTGGTATTTTTCATTACAATGTGCACAAATATGAAAATTCTGTACACTTAAATGCAAACACTAAAAAAAACCTGAAGGAAATTATATTAACAAACTAGGGCTTTCAAATCGGAAGTAAATGATTATACATATAAACTTTGATATGAATTGGTGATTCAATTCCGTTGTGTGGTTTATCGATTTCGTAAATATGCTACTTCTAAATTTTAATAAACATCTTAGCAAAATTTAACCTATATGGCTTTATATTTCAATCAAACTTTTGTTGGTAGTGTAGACTGTGATGTTACGGGAGTGTCAATCATATTGCGAGTCATCAATGAAAACTTCCTGAAAATAAAAGGAGAAAAATCTAAACTTAAAAAATCGATTAGTTCGATTAGTTTTCATTACAAACATTTGAGTGAGCTTTGATAATTGTAGATTACAGCACTTGCAAAATTCTGCAGGTAGTCAGCGAACAGTAAATCATGAAAACTACTTTCGGGATTCCAACTCGTGGAATGTATTGAAATGTGAAAATCAACGGGGTCCAATGGTACATACAGTACGTAGACAATGTAACTTCACTTAATTTACTTTAGTAGAGTAGAAAATATTTCTACAACGTTAAGAAAAAGAAATTAGAATCGAATTTATGGAAAATAAAATTTCATTAAATCTGAGGCTTCAAAATAAATTGTCAAATACTTAATTTTATGGAAATTATAACTACTGTGAAATTATAGAGAAATTATCATTAACCATTCATTAGCATAGCCACAAATTGGTCCGTTTGGAAAACTAAGAACTACGTGGTTTTGATTTACGTGTAATGGATGGGAATGATTTAAATGATCTGTCGCCCATGGGTTAGATATCTTGATAAAATTTATAATGAAATGGTATGTGATGAAAACAGATATTCCTAGCAACCGAAGTTTTAAATGTTGTTTGTATTCAATGTTATTTGGAAAAATTTTAAAATTGGTACAATTTTCTCCTTTTATTCTTTCTATTTGTTAATCATAGTTAAATGATATCAGACGTATTAATTTACTGAACAGGAAAACAAAACAATGACTGCAACAGTTACAAGATAACATAATGCATCAAAGATAAAAATGCAGTAGTAAGTGATATATTACAAAACTTTTTGATGTTTGCGATAATTAACATCATGGATTTAATTTACAAGTGCCGACGAGGGAATCGGTTATTTGAATTAATTCATTCGATACAGTTTTTTCCTTTATATAGCTGGTAGTTGAGTACTCAGGTAGAAATAATATGAAACAAACAAGACATCGGAATAAAAAATAAAATAAAATACTCTTAGAAAACACTGAATTATTTTTTGGCTACTGCATAAAACAAAGTTATGTGAAATCTGAATTAAAACCACAGAAAGTACTATGAAACTGGTCGGCAAACAAACTAAATAAAGAAATGTGCCTACTTACTCGTAGAATAGCTACTACTTTCTGTCGATATTGTATTTGATAAGGCAACCAACGAGGTAGGTTCGCACATTCAAATATTTCAGGCCCGTATTCATCTTTACATGATGGTGGGATTAAGATGTGTGATATCTACAAAAGTACTAATCCCGTTCCCAACTCCCAGTCCTTTCCAGTAACTAATGACCTCGATTTCGATTTGGCGTATTTTTTCTGAAAGAGCAGGCGCAGTAAGTCGTCGTAGAAACGGTTTACTTCTGTTAATGTAATTATGAAAATTGATCTGGAAGGATATATGTACTGGAAAGATCACAAAAATATTCATTTAATGAAATTCACAAACAATATCTCAGGTCTTTATTTACGTTAATTTGAACAAACTAAATAAGCGTTTATTCATATTAAATAACTACAATTTGTTCTTGCCAAGTCTTGTTCTTCAGCACCTCTTTCCAACATTTTGGGATCGGCTGCAATCAGTGAGTTTTACTAATTGTTGTCATGGTCGAATTTGGAGCTATGCCTTTACGAGTTACGACCGCGCGCCCTTGGTGACCCCAAGCATTTTAAACCTACTGCCAGGTCGTACTGAGTATTAATAAGGAAGTGAAGTTTTGCCATCTGTCTGTGAAACTACGTTCAATGTGTGATTAGTGAATTTTTTTGTTTCTGAGATATGTAGTTGAAATGGAGGTTGGGAATCATCGCTGGGGAGGGGAAGGAGGGGGAGCGGCTCAGCGCACTGAGCCACAAAGGTTTATTCTTTCTTGGCTAGTCATGGAATAATAAATGTAGGTAGAGCAAAAGCATTTAGTTCTGGCATCATTACCACTGAAAGTGACGGTCCTGTCGTTTCTAGTGAATGTGGTTTTAGTGGTGTATTACCATCTAGTCAACGTTTCTGTCGTCAGCTGAGACAGACAACTGGAGATCTAGTAGTTCCAGGACGGAATCGTTGTCTTCGCTTTGTCCCAGCCATCACGCCTGCTGATGTCGGAGGTATCAACATGTACCAACTCCAGCTGACTGTTCGTTCCCCGCGTAACGGAAAGAAAACCAGCTTTAGAATCTCTAGATCAGCACCGAATGACCTCTCGTTGCGTCGTCCATCCACTGCTCCAATCGTTCTCGATAGTCTTTGGAAGAAGGAATTGGGTGACCAATGAAAGAATTGTTCAGACACTCATTCATATCCGATTGTGAGATAGGCCATGAGAGGGGGGGGGGGAAAAGGGGAAAGCTTGCTTTAAAGTTATACATGGTGGCTATACGCACACGCCGTTAACCAAGGTCTAAATCACAAGTTTCTTTTAGCTTGTTGGGGAATGTATCGAACAGTTCCTCGGAATGGTGGGCTTTTTTTTAACTTAAAGTTTGGTGTGAACCAAAGCTGTCATGCTTATAAAAAACCTTGTCTGTTTGCAGTTTTAATCAGCAACATACAACGTCTTTTGATACAAAGTATATAAATATCTGCTACTAAGAAACTACAGTATTTTTAGCAGTTTTTAATAGCAAATGATTTAAAATAAAAATAAATAATTTCACTAAAAATTGCGTTTTATTTGCACTAGTTAAATAAATAAATAAATAAACAAATGTGTAATTAATGTTTTATAAACAAAAATATATTACTATAAATAATCACATCGTGATGCATGCTTAAATAAAACATACACCCAGGAGACGTACGTGAAAGGTAGTGCCAGTAAATATACGTCAGTAATTAAAGATTGAAAGGTCACAATAATAGGTAGTAGATTTGATTGTTAACGGTAAGTATTCAGAAATTAGGAAAATGTGTGGAAATCAGAGATCCTTAGAACTAAGATGCAAACTGCAAAATATAATCATATCAGAAGCCAAATTACACATTAGTTATTAAATTTCTAAGAGTTCTAATAGTTAGTAGCTGAGGTGTAAGAAATACAAAAAAAGTGCTACATTCTGAAAGGAACAGACACTATTCGAAAACATATTTTGCGGTACATTCCAAAACATCAAATTCCGTTTAGTTCTCCAAATATAACTTTTCGGCAGTCAATTTGTTTTCTCTTTTAAACAACAATTTGGTTAATTTTGTTTTAAAGCGAAAAAACAAGAAAGCAGATACAGAAACGCAAATCACAATGTTACACCGATCGTGATTTGGATATTAGTAATTTATAAAATACCGAAAAAAGTAATAATGAGGTTCTTCCAATCCACGGGGATACTAGGTTTTCGTATAAAACATGGTTGAAGTTACTCCACACTGCCTGGAAAACTGCTGTGGGTTTAACGTCCAAATAACTCCTTGAGTCCTACAGGTAGCTGGATAGCAAAATGAACATCATCAATGCCACAGGAAATCTTGTGAATTAGTTATCTCTGCACAAAACCTTCAGGACTCAACCTTGCTAGACCCATTTGGAGTAAATTAAATCGTATAAGATGTGGCAAGGCATGAACTGCTTCAACTCTCCACAACTGGGGCTGAGTGGAATGGCCGTACTGCTACTGGGGTGAGCTCGCACAAACTGTGTTGAACACTGTACAGGATTGCCCTCTCCGTGCCTTCGCTGGAAGTATGAAAAATTTAAATTCGGCAACACCGGTGGCTTTGGCCGGGATGAAATATCTCGATATCAAGTTGGAGAGGTTATGGCTTGCGATCATGACGTAACGGCCTTTTCAGCTACCAGCTGAGGGCATTATCTGATTATATATATATATATATATATATATATATAATTAATGCGGAATTGTTGTTTGAGTTCAAATCTATAAGTTTCCGTAAGTGTCCGCTAAGCCTCACACATTAAACAAATAATAAGAACTGAAAAAAACAAACAAATATTTTCTTCTTGTAGAGACTTGCCACCAAACAGGAACTGTAACATTCTCACTTTAAAGAAGTATAAATGCAGTGACAGTGTTAGAGTCTGAGAAATGACCAAGAAGAAACAATTACTTTAAAGGAAAGTATTTACAACTTCTATCTCTGAGAAGTGTTTTGCGTTTCACCACTTCAGCAGGTCAGTATTTCTCATTGGTTGCCTTTACTGACTCCACACAGTTAGTTTCCTCCATGAGATCGCAATACATCGTTATAGGTCTATTCGAAAACTGCTCAGATTTAACGCTGTTGCGACACATTGCAGCAAAACACTTGTGGCACGCTATGAGCAAGTAAACAGCTTTTAATTCCCTCTACTTGTTGCTCCTTCTCTTTCACAGCTGCGTACGAACTGGAAATTGATTAAAAAACAATAAACGCACATAAAAACCGAGTTGGAGAAAATCTTAAATGGTTTTTGTGTGTACGTGCCTATGGGTTTCAAAAAATTTATCAGAAAATTACCCGAATGGCATAAATCTCTGGAGAACTGTTAAGAAGACAGCAGACCCCTGGAATTCTGAGGGTGAGGTTTCATCGGGTGGCATCAAATGACATAAATTTATAACATTTTTACTTTTTTGCAATATAAATAAAACAATAAGAAAGAAACTTTCAATGTTTCACTGTAGTAAATTATTTCGTCAGGAAGAAAAACATATCGATTAACTCTAAAGGCCTCCTATTGCTCACTTAACATTTTTGGTTGCTTTGTTTAATTATCGCCAAAGTAGGGTAGAATATTTCATACAAAACAGTGATTCTTTATTTCAATATTACACCAGAATAAGCATTTCGTACTGTCCTCATTCCAGTCACATTAGCGGCGTGTGTGAAGATTGTTGTGTGATATATTGTTGTCATAATGAATTTCAAATTTCCTCGCACTAAACAAACTAAAGAAACGACTGCAATGAAACCAATAACTCACTGTTTTTTAATTATAATTCTTTCCTGTTCCCAAGTTCCGCAAAGAACGTCTTCGCAGCTTGTAACAAATCTCCAATTAAAAAAAAAAGTTACGATGTGTTTTTTTAACTACCTGGCATAATTGTTGAGGCAAAATTTAATAACAATCTCGTAACTAGTAATTCTATAATCTTCTTTCTTGTAATTTCGTGCGAGTAATATCCTTAAATTCAAAAGCAGTGAACATATAATTAAAAAAAAAAAAAAACAGAAAGGTAGTTGAGTTATCACGCGTGTAGACAAGCCACAATAACGTTAGGCCACAATGTAGATTCTACTTTATACGGTGATCCAATATTTAAGTACAAATCTCATCATAAAAATAATTGCCCTAATTATTTTACAAATATATTTAAGATTAAATACGATAAGTTAACTAAACATGTCAGGAATATGAATTATTACAGCTGCATTATCGCAAGGAGACATATAATTCAAAGATTCCTCAAACTATTTAACAGTGCGTCAAATCTAAAAAAAAAAAAATTGTGATCACTGTTAAGATTACCCAACGGCGTTGCTTCTTGGAGATATGTATTTTATATCATATGTTCACAATTAACCTCTAACATAGGCATATTTTAGTTCAGTTACCTTGTTTTTTGTTCTTTCGCATCACGTCAGTTTTTGCATTCTTACTAACTCTCACAACGACTAAAGTAAGCTCGTTTCATACTGTTTGTACTTATTTTTCTCCTTTAAGGCAAGAATAATTATTTTTTGACTACTTTAGTAGCTGGTCCTTTACTCAGATTTATCGCTTTTAAATTTTAATTAATAATCAACCTCGCATACCTCAACTCATAACTATTTTTTTTAAATACAACTCTTTACTATGATTTTCACTCTCAGCCGATTACAATACTTCGTACCAGTTTTATTTTAATACAAATAGTATATTACCAACTTTTTATGATATTATTTTATGAGTCTTTCCTTTCGCCTGTTCTTAACAGTATCGACATACACTCCTTGCTGTTGGTCATTCTCTGCTGTAAGTAATTATATTCATTTTCTTGTCATTATAGTAAATGCACCATCAATATCGTCTTTTTCCTGTTTGTTATGAAGTATGTTTCTTGCAACCGAATGTATTGAATGTGGGTGTGAAACGGGTTTCGTGGAGGTCATAAGAGGCGGGAAAGGACGGGGGGCAAGGAACGGGGGGGGGGGGGGATTTTGGCCATGGCCTTTTGAAGGGAGCATTCTGAAATTCGCCTCGAGTGATTTGGGGAAACCATTTAAAATCTTCTCGATGCCCAGACGGGGAATTGAACCCGCTTTCTCCTGAATGCGACGCAAGAGCGTTGCCACTCACGCACCAAGCTCGGTCATAGCTTATCGTGTGTTGAAAGAGATGGTAGCTTTCCCCGATCCACCATATCAAAGTTCCTCATGTTCGACAATTTTAGGTACAAAGAATGACAAAAAAAATTGATATGATTGAAAACATTATTATCGATTAATTATGATTTATATCAAATTGTGCCCAACATGTAAGTTACCACCGGTATGTTAATATTAAGAGTACGAAAAACAACATATACTAACTCAATAGCCTAGGGCATCTTTTTTAAATACCAAAGGAGCAACATGATCATAAATTGAGGACGTATTTTTCTGCTCTCGATCAGAATGTAAGTAAATTCTCATCACGATTTTTTTTAATTTTTTTTTTTTTTTGTTTAGCCACAAACCTGAATAATACTGCATTTGCGTTTTGCTAACCCGTTGCTGAATCTGCATACTTTCTGTATTACAAGTGTACCCATGCAAAAATGTAAAACTCATTTCACATGTCATATAGTTTGGTTGCTGGATGTCTGAAACACACACCTGTATTAAAATACTACCATATTGTAGGAATTGCGCCAACCAACATCCGACATCTGGTAGATGTCAGTTCAACAAGAACTAACCTGCTATCCCAAAACGTTCAGGACTGCTCCGAATGAAGAAAATTTGAAAGTTACGATTATTTGGTCATAACCATCACAAAACTGTACCTGGGCGCGTAATGAAACAGTTGGAGGTCTCCAGAAACGTAGCATCCCAACACATTCAGGCAACTGATATTGTGGAGAGCTCTAACCCATGGAGCTATTGCTCAGCTGCTGGTAAGGCGTGATAATTATTGTTTTAAATAATTAATTTTGTCAATATCAATTGTTATGGAAGATGGTCGAACGTTGTGTAGTTCGGTACATCTGACACTACTAATAAAAATAACCCATAGGGATTAATGTCAGATGAGATGACACTCGCAGTAAACGAAGGACGATCGTTGTGACTAGTGATGCAAACTGAAAAAAAAAAAAATGTTTTTTTTTCAGATTTGTGAAAAAAAAATATGAAAAAAACCTAGCACCCTTGTTTTTTTTTCTAAATTTGTTTTTTTTCTTCAGAAAACAATATATTTGATAAATTATAGTTTTATTTATGGAACTTACACTTTACAAGTGTGTTTTAAACCTTACTAAATCATATAATATCTTACATAATGATTCACAAATGTATCTATATAAATAACATAATTTTTTATTCATCCTCTATGTCGGTACCACGTTCACTAGTATCAGTAGTACCAACACTAGTTCGGTCGGAGTCGGAATTTTCTGTTTCTTCTTCTGTCCCCTCTATATCCATAACTTCAGAAATAGTTACATTTTCTTTTAGTGGTTGTATTACATGCAAAAGATTTGAGATTGCAATTTTAAATTGTGAGCAAAGTACACACTGTGAATGAAGACTGCGCAGATACTTCTGTATTACGGTCTTTTAAGTTTGAATTTAAATCTATTATCATACAAAATAGGAGCTTGATTTGTTTTCAATCGTTGGTTTACACCAACGGTTGCAAGGAAATTATTCATAATTACTGACAATGACTCAGTATCACTATACGCTGCGAGTTTAACAAGTATACGAATATAAGGAAAGCACAACAAGTAATAAAAAGAGGTAAAAAACCGTGGTTAAATTTCCTAATTTTTTGAAAAGATTCATAGGTTTACAGATAAATTTGTAGGGCCTGGCAGCACTAGTTCAAATAGCGAGTATCAATCCAAACAATGGGGAACGGGGATTCCTTCTCACTCAACCTAGCCTTTTCGGGAAGTCCCCATTCGTAAAAGAAAACTTCAGTCAATGTTACCAATATTTTTGTACTTTTTTTTCCCTACTGAACCAGAAAAATATAGTAGGTTTAAATGTAAGATAAGTACTTAGTACAAACTCTAAAACAGTCATATTAAACGATAAATGCCTTAAAAATTTGAAATTTAGTAGTTATGTAAAAAAACATATCACAGAAAAAAAACTGTTTTTTTTTTTTTTTTTTTTTTTTTACAACACTAGTTGTGACTGTTCCATATCAATTCAAGGCACTGAAGTAAATGCACACGGCAGGGGGGCAGAAGAAACGGCAGGTCATCTCCAGATAGGTAGGCCACACACATGGCAGCCTCAATGTACGCCACGGCAAAAGTACATCTACTGCGATGCCTCACTCAAAATAGGGACAAAACGGGACAGTAAGTTTTTCAGCGATAATTCTTGCTTTAGGCAGAGCATCGAACTTCTTTTTTTTTTTTTTTTTTTTTTTTTTTTTTTTTTTTTTTTTTTTTTTTGAAGATGGATGCTTAAGTTGAGCTATCTCCGGGAAGCCTCCGCCATAAAATCCAAGCTGGTTGCTACGTCTAGAAGAAGAGATTTATTCGATGATTCGTGACTGTTCCGTCTTGGACTGCTGCAAAGCTGCCGGACCAGACACTTCAGCTGGGCGCAGTCAAAGGGGAGCAACAGAGGGATCGCTGTTCCGACTACATACCTTGAAATGGCCTTCGCTTAGGCAATCCATCAATTTATTTTAATTTATTTTTACTGCTTTACGCCGTGTCGACGGCTAAGGTCATTAGAGGCGGGATGGGAATGGGGACAATAAACGGGAAGGAATTCGGTCAAGGCCTTTTTGAAGGAAGCATCCCGGCATTCACCTGGAGAGATTTGGGGAAACCATGGAAAACCCAAATCTGGATGCCCGAACGGGGATTCGAACCGGCGTCCTCCCGAATGTGAGGCAGAGCGCTAAACACTCATCCACCAAGCTCGGTCAATCCATCACAAGTATGACCCAACTGACCTACCAGCAGTGCGATAAATTCATCGAAAAAGGTTTGTCAATACCAATCAACCATCCCGTGAACTCTGTCGGCGAAAATCGAGCCAAATTCGACTCAAACAGAATGCAATTTGTTAAAAATTGATTTCATTCCAATTAATAAACCATTGTTTTTGAGATCGACTACAACAAAGTTTGATATGAGTTGTATTGATGCAAATATTAATTCCCTCAATGATTACAGTCCACCCAAACATCATTGCATTTATATAAATCAAAGGCTACCTTCCATATTTTCTTTCTCGCTTTGGCCAAGTATGAACCAAGTAGTTCTTAAATCTGGCGAGCTATCTTCTTAGCCCAGTTTTGCTTCATGGTTGCACTGTGGTTGCCCTTTCTTTTCTGAGTCCGTTTCACCCCATATCCAGGGCGCAGTGTTTTGCAGTTAGGAACCGGAGAGACTCAGATGCTTTAATAAACATTCTATACCTATACCTGTTTTAAATCTCGTTGCGGTCAATTTAAATTTTTCTAAGGTATTTTATGATTAGCCTCGTCTATTTAGTGTTAGTCGCATTCCTCTAGGAATGGTGCTGAAGATTTCGGATGTGAGTCTATAATTGCCCTTCTGAACTATGCTCTCCATATACGGTATTCAGTATTTATAAACTGACCTGAAAAAGCTGCCACCCTCTGTTTTATATTTGAATAGTTGATGAGTCATATTGGTTTTCAAAACCAATTACCTTATTAGTTAGAGCGATGTTTTCAAGGTGAAAGATAAACTGCTTGATGAAGGCATAAAGTGTAAACATCTCAGCATATCGTTTGATAATAAAGTGAGTTGGAAAACTCATCGGGAAGTAGACTGGAAAAGGTTTCGAAGTCCTGCGTATGCTGGAGAAGATGAGGAGGTTACGAATAGTATTTGTGAAATGAGGGAATATGTGGATATTTGCATATAAAAAGTCGTTTTTTTCAGTTAGTTGCTGGAATGTAGTGGGAGAGAGAGATAAGTTGGAAGATGGCGAGTTGTTGTGAAGAGTAGCGGGAGAGTGTGAAGTAACTAATTAGTTATGATTACAGTGTGGAGAGCGAAGTTATGTGGCGAGCGATCGGTAGGAAAACGAGGACAGAGTTTGTAAGTGAACTTGGCTGTTGAACGATTACGTTAATATATCTGTTCGAGTGAATCTGTACTAAAGAAGTGACTCACTATTATCATTATCTTACCGAAGGAGTCTATAAACTATATTTTTGTCTGGTGGCTTGCGTTTGGCGGGAAGTGTTTATAGGCAATAAAACATTGTGAGCTTTGGCTAACTACTCTAGTGCTTTAACTTTTCTTAGTAGATGGCCTGTATAACGTTTCCTTTTAGCAACAACCACCTGACTGGCGGCCGTATCTAATTAAATCAATTAAATGTGTGGTAGCTGGCACAGCTACAAATTCTAGAACTTTAACCTTCAAAATATCCAAAACTACAGTTATAATGTTACAAACAGTTGTACAAAACCGTGGTCTGGCCATTCCTTGTTTGTCTGGAAGTAGAATGAGACTCACATTACGGGCATCAAACACAAAATTTGGAGTGATTATAACGAAGGAGCTATATTTATTAGTAATAATTATCGTAGAAGACAAACAGTATCTGACATTAAAATAGTAAAGGATCTGGATTCACTGCAAACCAGGAAGACAATGAAGAGAGTATCGGGCGATAAGACATAATTCATGGAAATGGGATATGGGTATGGACGTAGGGAGAGTAATTAGTAGTAATGACCGTGAGTACTCGAATTTCCACTAGTAGTAGCAAATTTTTCATTATTAAATAAAGGTCTCAAAGGCTAAAATAAATTAAACAGTGATGTGGTGAACAATTTAGCTGAGAAAATGAAAGATTCAAAAGTAAATTGGAATTAGGAGTGTGTGAAAATTTTCATTCAGCATATGCTACATCGCCATTAATAACCATACATATTTTTCACGACATTCGTAAAAGCATTGTCTGAATTTATGAAACACATTCTCAGACATGCCATTTATTGGTTTTACTTCGTGTCGGTTGCAAGCGATATTAAGGATGAAGAATTAATTATAATTGGATTCAATGCGATGGAACATGTTTCGTTAGCAACAGCACCGAGCGTGGTGGGTGAGCGGTTAACACTGTAGCCTCATTCGGGGGACGCCGGTTCGAATCCCCGCCCGGGCATACAGATTTGGCTTTTCCATGGTTTCCTCAAATCACTACAGGCGAATGCTGGGATGCTTCCTACAAAAGGCCAATGCCGAATTCCTTCCTGTTCCTTGTCACCAGTCCTATCCTGCCTCTAAAAAAAAGAACGATGGAGCATATGCTCCTGTCGACATTTTGATAGTCACCTCCTCATGCATTTTACGAATTTTTAGTTTCAACCTTTTAATAGTTCGAGGTAAACTGTTCACATTAGCCCAATAAAGGGTTCTGCGTGTTGGTAATGCCTGCAAACTGTAAACGGTTGGGTATTTGTGTAATGTGTTAATTCCGCTTGGATAATGCGTAACCTTCAGGACTGTAAGTGATCGGAATAATCACCTAGATGATTTCGGAAATCCGTCTAAATACAGTAATGTGGACAGCTAGCAGATCCTCAACTGAGAGTTAAACGTTGCCCTCTTGTAATTCCCCGTAATTAATATCACAGCTTTTTAATGTTCTGAAGTAAAACACCACATCCCACTGTATGTCTCACAATAATTTACGTGTCAGTGAATAGTATTACTAGACTATTTGGTGTAGTGATTGTTAGCAACATAGTGATTAATTCTTAACCACATACTGAAGTTCTTTCATTTGTTAAATTTTATCTGAAAACCAGCTGACCAGATCCATAAAATGTTAATATTTTTGTCGTAATATTCTGAAAAGATAAAAAATCATTTTTAACGCTGTACAAATACGTCTAATATCTTACCTCTCTTAGGTGGACTTAGAGCAAGGTCCGAACTGAAACTTGCTGTTTTATTTCGTCCCATCTTTCACACTCGTGCCAGCGTCAATTTGCGTTCTGATGAAGTCAGATTCAAGCTGCGCTTCAGACAAAAGCAGTTACAAGAGAAACGGAAAGAAGTCTTTCATTCTTTATTTCTTCAAATAACATCCAATACTTCAACGGCAGGCAGCTCCATTCATTCGTTTAGATAATTTATCTAGACAGCATTTGAAAAAAATGTTTGTATAAAGAATTATTCATCAATAAATGATATTTTATTTTTGGAGCGACTTATAAAATTTAAAGGATTTTCTACGCTTCTTACGTCGTCCTTAACACGCATTGTTAAGAATTTAAGAAAAATTATATATTTTATAAAGAACTCGTGTTTGATGGTCTGAATAAACAGCCATTGTCATATTCAGTTTTTGCAGCATGTAACCGTAAATGCAATAGTTTGATTGTGGTAGTAATTAATGTATGTATCCAAAGAACTGTCAAAATATTTACTTCAGAAGTGGCGAACGGGTCTTTAAAGCATCTTTGTTAGGAACAACGGTCTTCATGTGATTTCATACCAAACCCTGTTGTTAGCAATCAGCTGTCTGTCCGTCTTTCTCATGCCTCTAGTACTTAAACTAGACTTTGTAGCTCTTACGTATTTAATTGGCCGGAAATTGAATATCGTATTTAAAATTTTCTAATATCATATTTTAGATGGATTACATATAAATAAATGTGGGCCAAAACAAACAAAAATTCTACCTGAGCGTGTGGCAAGTTGATTTTTGCATCTCCTCAAGTGGACGACTAATATATTTTTTCACTAGAAGAACAAAACACGAGTGGCAAAAAAGTTTAAAATTTTGAACTATATTTGTCACTGGATCCATCTACGGGAGCTATTTCCTATATCCTTGAAATTAGTCCCCAGTAACTTTTTCCTCAAACCGAAGATAGGTTGGATCCTTCCGAAGCCATTGTGTCAGAGGTAGGATGGTCAGTTCCTTTCCTCTGGGACCTACAGTTTACCGTGGAATCCGAACCATGGAATAGTTAATATGACCTATATATTTAAACAAAATGGCAGAAACACTTATATCTAACATATTTTGTAAGTTTGGAACAAAACAAGAAAAAGTTATTATTTTTAAACTACTTGGCGTGTACTAATGTAATTTAATTTAAAATGCTCCAAATTCAAAGTGCATTGCATTATAAAAATATCTACAGTAAATCTGATTGTAACTTAACAATAGCAGTTCTAACGGCAAAGTGAAAATTTGTGTAGGGGATTGGATTTTGTGACAAGGGACTGACCTATCACAAAGCTGATATGTGTTCCATCACTATAATACGGAACATTAAATGCACGATGGCCATCTCGCGCGTGTCAAGTATTTAGTGTGAACGACCTACTTGCATGTTTAATGTACCATCTTCTGTTCATGAACTTATTAAACTTTCTACAAAGTTTTTTTGCTAATATTCTGTATGTGAATCGTGTGTTTTGAAGCCGAATTTAAGATTCCCTCAGCATTTTGAAACATAGTTATGGCAACATATTAAAAATCATGTCCAATATTTTCTTTCTAGCTTGTAATTTTTGCATGAATTCTTATAGCAACCCAAAGACAGGGTTTTGGTTAGTCATATATGTTCACTGGAATGAAACTTGAGATTATCTCTTAGAAGCAATGGTTTTTTGTTAGTACAATTTTCTTTTGCGTATATCTTTTCAGAACCTTCTTACTAAACTCTTTCGTGTAAGGTTATCTTAATAAATAAAACAATGACGTTATAACTTTTCAAAATGTTTTAAAGGTTATCACTGTGAAGTCATACTTGGGAACCATTAGACATGTTAACCCACAGACTACGCTGCCATTTGATAAAATGTGGCAATAATTAGCTATATACCCGACATTAGAATTTTTTGTTTATTTGCATGTAAATATCTCAAAAACTAGAGCGCATTTTGAGAAACGACTATACCACAGATATATATGTTGTGTATCCTTCCACATAAATGAAGGAGATTGAAATCCGTTATTAACATGTCTGATGGTCTCCAAGATAAATATTTGTAATATACTTTACATCACAATAAATCTCTATTTTACACGGAAAATAAAACTTCTTTCTTGGCATATTGATTATGAAACATTTTCATTTAACCAGTTAAAATGCAAGTATTTGTGTAGGCCAATAATTTTATAGAGTTTTCTTTTATTATTATTAACTGTGATGTCACAGATATTGAGACATGTCTGAAGTTTTTGTTCTGTTTAATAACTCAATCATCTGGAAAATGCCCATTATGCAATATATCTTAGTAAATAGTGTAAGCTAATTGTGTAATGCTCTTGCTAATTCTTTCAAATAAATTCAATTTTTGGTTAAAGAATGCAAAATTGTAGTCTGATCATATAAGGAACAAATAATATTCAAAAAAACCTCATCACAATTTTTACTCTCTAATTTGCTAGAACATGTAAGCTAATCGCTCAAATTTTGGGGATAATGAAACACACAATCATTACTCACATCAAAGAAAATACCTGAGCGTCATAATGACTAGAATTTTGTAAAGAAAGTTCTTTAGCCACTTGGAATCATAACAAATACTTCGTTGTCAACTAGCGAATATATTTCGCGAGCAGCAATTTGTCTTTAGCTGAAAAACAGTAAAAAAAGATAAGCATAATAATTTACAACAATTGTTGAATTGAAAATTGTGACAAAGAATACTCTGCGCCGTTTTTAAATTTGTGAAACGTGAAGAAGTAGATAACGCGATCAAGACAACATTCAGCAGCAAATTAAAAGAACTTTTTGTGATCCATTGTTTCCACAGCATTGAAGGTAATAACAGTAAAAGAACTAAAATGTTTCTTTTTGATGTTGGAAATTCTTTAGTATTTGTTAGTAAAATATGGTACCATGTTTAGCTATAATTCTTCTATATTAAGTAACGTTGGCTTTTTACGTTAAGATGCACCTTTAACTTGTGTAATTATCCTGAATAGATATCACATTAAAACTAACAGAAGTCAAAAAGTATGTACTTTCAGACTATAAGTCTCACACAGAAAACATGTAATCCATAAAAAGATAATACGTATATTTTCAAACAACTTGAAGGAACCAGACTTCAGTAAAGGCCTTTGTCGATTTTCCACCATATAATGAGCTGCACTTACGGAGAGAGCGTAATGTACTGCCAACGTATTGCTTAGATAAGCTCTTAAGTTCGTTAATTATAGTAGCAGAGTATTATCTTTTTAATCAGTTTAGCAATGTTTAATTAGAATGTTACTATGGATACATTGTATGTTCAGCAATATGTTTACTAACTTTTCATTGAATTCCATGCAAATATCTTGGCTTAACATTTGATATTAAACTCTATTCGGCAGGTGATAGGAAAAGGTTTCAAAATC
This sequence comes from Vandiemenella viatica, assembly GCA_031002005.1. Lineage (NCBI taxonomy): Eukaryota > Metazoa > Arthropoda > Insecta > Orthoptera > Morabidae > Vandiemenella > Vandiemenella viatica. The sequence continues at coordinate 323,183,573 of CM061920.1, read as the reverse complement.
CTCTGTTCATCGAAGACAGTAATGAGAGGATGTACCAGACAAATAAAGGAATTGAGTTTCAAAACTTTTCAGACTGTTGCTTGAATATGGTGCTGCAGTATGAGACCCACATTTTGTGTATCAAATACAGGAGTTGGGGGATTGGTTTGGCTAGAAGAGCTGCCAGATTTTTCACTGCAAATTACTGCAGAACACAATTAGTAAATGATATGATAAAACAGTTTGAGTGGGATCCATGGAAGACAGAAGGGGGATGAAGAAAGTGGTGGGAGTGTACAAGCGTATATTGTTGATGAGGCGTGGAAAGATATTAGTGGAAGAATTAAGAGCGGTTGCTGGAAGGGAAGAAAGGAGCATGACCACAAGCTGACCCTCGATTTCATGGAAAAGGTGTACGAAAAAATTATTTCTTAGGAAAGGGGTTAGAGACTGGAATAGATTACGAAGACAAGCGATGAATAATTTATAAAAGGATTTGAAATTAAGTTCGTATAGCACAAAAGTAGACGGACATAGAAAGCAAGAAATTTCCACTGAAACGTGAGCACCATCGCAATTAAATTAAAATGAAATTTCAATCTTATTCATGTACATGGTGATTATAATTAAATTTTAAATTTCAAAACGCTCTAAAAAAACGAACCACTGATTAGAATGACGTCAAAATTGAACGGCGTATTATTCAAGAAGGGGGAAAGAAAATGAACGGTGATTCTGCACCAGTAGCTCTGCAGAAGTTCAGGACCCTCAAGGGTATGAAAAAAGGCGTTGAACCGTTGACTGTCATGGGTCTGGTGAAAATGATGAAAAAAATCGAAAATTCAGGTTAAGTGGCTACAGCAGTTCAGGAGGCGTCGAGCGGTGGCGTGAAACCATGCAGTGCACGGAGAATTGCCCGAACATTGGCAGACCTGTAAGCGCGGTGCATAACATTCTACGAAACATCCTGCAATGCTATCCGTAAAAAATTTGCCATGAGCTGGAATTGTTTCCTTCTGACCTGCCAGCAAAAGAGGGTTTTGCTTTTTGAATTTCTTGCTCGCATGGAAGTGGACAATGATTGGCCGTGGAAAATTCTGTGGACAGACGAAGCCCATTTCCACCTGACGGGATATTTTTTACCATTTGTCATTTGTAGACGAAATTCTGATGCTTACAGCACCATCTGTCGCTAAAATTTGGAACTTTTTTATGTTCTTTCCCCCTTCTTCAATAATACGCCGTTCATTTTTGACGTCAGTATAATCAGTGGTTCGTTTTTTAGAGCATTTTGAACCTTTAATTATAAGCACCCTGTATTACCAGCTGACGGGGAAAGTTGTCTGATTTAGAAACTATTAGCTTGTTGATAATTTTGTTTTGAGATTAAATGCCTTTGGTAAATCCGATAAAATTGATTAAATTATGTAAAAATTGTGTTCAAATAAATATCCGTTTATTTCTTTTGGTTTAAATAGAAACTTGTTTGAAATTTAAATCCCATATTTGAAAACTATCTTGACTGAAACAGACGAAGTGAGATTCTGCTGGAGCCTAATGAATACGCCACATTTCTCTTTGTGTTTGACTCACACTGCAGTTGAGCTGTGTGTTGAATTCGCAGCAGGAGTTCTGTGTTATGCATGCTGATACAGACACCTGTTGCTACCTGATGTACTTACGTGCCTCGAAGTGACCCGTAGTTGGTAAGCAACCGTCGATTTTTTTTAAGATGAAAGTGCGATTTCCATTGAGAAGTCTTGTGCGTACGCCCTTGCGGGTGGTTCCGCGTGGGCACACCTGTAGTCAGCGCCGCTTCTGATTGTCGATGCCGAAGACGCCACCAGCGAGGTCAGCAGCACCACTGCAGTTGTGACCTTGACAGAGGACACTGGCAAGCAGCCAGTTGGCGGGGGAGTCTCACATAGGAAGTAGCGCCTGCTACCTGCTTTTACTGTCTTCATCGACTGTGTGTTTTTTCATCCACTTGGCGTACGTCGTAAATTTAGACAATATAATCAAGGTAGTTCCATTATAAATTAAAAGATTTTGGTAGCGATGCAATGGAATAAACATATTTCAGACACATAATAAAAGATAGGCATGGACAAAATATATCGATAATTGCTCATAAAATAATCCATATTTATGGTAGATACTTTTATTCTCAAAATATTAAAAATCGATAGTATATTTGGAGTGTCAATTTTAAGTACTAATTCGATATTTTTATACTAACGAAAATCAGTATCCAATTTCATGCGTTGCATAAATATGTATATTGGATCAATATAAGTACAGTACATATCTAATCTGAACGCGTTAAAAAAAGTAAAATTCGTCATAATTTAACAGTTTTTCATAATTGGTTAATAGATTAAAAAGATGTTAAATTTTAACAATTTTACGTTAGAGTCAGCGTAGCTTTTCTTTTAATATTTTAATGTTAACGATTAGATTATTTCTAATCAAGTTGAAGAATATTGATGAAGCATCTGTGTTACGAATCTGATTGTTGACGTAAATTAACAGTTTTTTGTTTTCAATTTGTTTTTTCATTGATGAGTAGAAGTTAATGCGTTGACGAAATACCTGATATGCCAAGCCTCTTCTGTGTCATCCGAAACAGTGGCTTCAGCTGTTAAACTGGCGGCACCGAACAGCAGTAGTAGATTGACGGGGGAACATACAGAACAGACAGTTCTTTTGATGTCTAAATCAGATGAATACTATTAATAAATAAATTACGCCAAGCAATTGACTTTTTTGTATTTATTGGTCTCCCGTACGCGTTTCACTTCTTTTGCAGGAGCATCTTCAGCGGGTTTTTTCTGTTAATTACGTACAAAAGTTGTAAGCATGTTATGTTGTGTTTGGTACAGTGGAATGAATTATTATCTAACTTATAATCTACTTACATTTTGTGGTCTATTGCATTTCTTCTAGCTCCATTCTCAGTATCAGTGCTTTCGCATTTTTGGTGAGAAGTGTCTTCATTATTCAGATTCACAACACTGCACTTTACTGCACTGCACTATGTGTATTTTCTTGCGAATGGTCGTTCTGTTTTGTTTACTAAGTATCGAGTTTGTGTAGCTATGCGGTGTTGTTTTGTTTTTTAGTCTTCCATTTATTTGGTGTTTTTTTTTCAAATGTAAATGATTTCAGTACTTTTTTGTGATTTTTTATGTCCTTACTTATTGTTGTTTTTCCTGTGTCAATATTTCTATTTTAGTTTCAGTGTTTTGTATAGTGTTGGGTGTATGAGGTTTGTGTATTGATTTATTATTCGTTTTCCTTCTGTTAGTGCTTTTTGTATATGATAGTTTTCTTGGGATGTTAGTATTTGTGGTTTGTTGTTGTTTATGGTGAGTATTTGCATGTCTGAGTCACCCAACAATATATTGTTGTGAATCTGAATAATGAAGACACTTCTCACCAAAAATGCGAAAGCACTGATGCTGAACATGGAGCTAAAAGAAATTCAATAGACCACAAAATGTAAGTAGATTATAAGTTAGATAATAATTCATTCCACTGTACCAAACACAACATAACCTGCTTACAACTTTTATACGTACTTAACAGAAAAAATCCGCTGAAGATGCTTCAGCAAAAGAAGTGAAACGCGTACGGGAGATCAATAAATACAAAAAAGTCAATTGCTTTGGTGTAATTTATTTATTAATATTATCAGCAATTGAGAAAATAATCCACAACATCCAGATACAGATGAATACTGGTTTAACTGATGGTAAAAGTAAATAAATTAAAAGATTTCTGTATTTTCTACATGTGTCTTTAATTTTTCCAATTTTCTTAAATATTTTTTAGAAAATTACCGGCTTTAGACATATATATATATATATATATATATATATATATATATATCGATATATTTTTCACGATACATATCGATGCTGTTTGTAAATATCCATACGAGATTTATCGATATATTTTTTTAATTTTCCCATCCCTAGTAAAAGATGATGGCGGGCGTAGTCTCCATAACGTTCTCTGAACCCAAAGAGAAGGTTGGAGGTGAAGTTTTACCACTCTTTTCATAACTCAGTACAGTACTGAAGCTGGTCATGTTACTCCACGAACGTACACTTTCCTTTGTTGGAACGATTTAAACTATTCCGGACACCCAGTCACATAACGATTGACTTATATTTAAAAAACAACACAATATTAAGAATGAGGGCTTAACTATCTTTTGCTTCTGCTGAGATACCTACCTCTCTTGTGTATACTGGTAAATATTTCAAACTGTGAGAAGAAACTTCACTTAAAATGGACTCAAATTTTAACTTTAACTTTAAGCTTTAACACGTCACAGTAGAGTAAAACGTGCCTTATTTTATTCCTGAACAATGCGTTGCACATAGATCATCTTTTTGTATAAAAGCCAATCAAATTTTTATTAATTTTCGGACACTTCTTTTTTAGTTTCCCAGTTTCTCGACGTCACATCAAAATGAAACATAGACTGTTTTTTCCTGGAACCATGGGTGCTACATGATCAAAACTTTATCAAAATCCAGATAATACTTTTTGTTGTAATTGCGATCTAAGAAAAATGTGTACTAACTTGTAGGTGTTTATTTTAATTTTTCATATTTTCGAGTTCACACAATAAGCATTCCCTACGTCAGAAAACCATGGGTTGTTCATTGATCGAAACTTTTTCAAAATCTCATCGATATGTTTTGCGAAGATCACGTTCAGCAAAATTTTAGTTAATTTTTCAACATTCTGTAAAATTAAACATACTCTATTTTACACCTGTAATCACAGGCTGTATATTTTCCTAACTCCTATCTAAATCTGACCACTAGCATTTGAATTAATGCTTTGCTTTATTTTCTTGGTTGTGGATGTACGCCTCTTCAACGTCATTAAAAGCGGGATAGAACTGCAGCCAAAAAAAAAAAAAAAAAAAAATTCTGACATGGTCTTCTTGAAGGGAAAGAAACCATTTCGACATTCGCTTGGAAATTTTTTCTGGAACAATGGAAAACCAAAATCTTGGTAGCCCGACGGGGATTCGAACCCGCGTCCTCTCGAACGCTAGGCCATAGCGTTACCACTCACCCACCACGCTCTATACTATTTTGCTCTTGGATCATGGACTGTAGTTTCTTCTAAATCCTATCAAAATTCTACTAGAAGCTTTTGACTGAAGCGTGTTCAGCGAAACAGACAGAAGAACAGTTTTATTTCTCATCTTCCTGGCATCACATGGAGATAAAAGATATCTTACTTTGCAATTTAATCTTTCCTGGTGCACAGCCGGATGTTTTTGAAACACCACATTTTGAAAGCTGGCTCTTTCTTCTTCACGCTGGACGCCAGAAAAGATCACATTGCTTCATAACGCCCTAAAAATCTACCCGCACTTTACTTCTGAGACGCTGGACAGCGCAAAGAACAAAACCATATGAAAATTCATCAAGTAGTTTTTCGTGAATCACAATCAATCACAGTTTTTACGGTCAATGAGATTTAGGTCATAGAAATACAAGCATTCCTGGTTGTTTCTATACAATAATTATAGTTTAAAAATATAATATTTAAATTTTTCTGGCATTTATTGAAAGTCGATAGAATTATTCAAAGTTCTTTCCTAAAAATATGTGGCAGTTACAGAAGTTGATGATGAACCATGTCAATGAAATATCACCGGAACATTTTTCGAACTGACTGCTATGGGCGGTTCCGCATCGAGTATACGTGACGAGATCTTTTGTGTGCAGGTTACTGACCTATCAACTAACGGAGGGGGCCTCTGATTTGGCATGCGGTGTCAACCCCGAGGAGAGAAGAGCGCCAGCATTTCTGGCACCCATTCAATTGATTTGGCGTGAAGATGAAAGGCAGGCCCATCTTGATTAATGCTTTTTGGCGTTCGAGCGAAATTGAGAAGCAGGAGACGAGTAATGATTTGCATAGTTCACAGTTGACGAGAACTCATCCAGGATACCCTTTCTTCTAGCTCAGTGCAGTAAGTTTCCGATTTCATAATTATATGAAGGATTCGACTAATTTGTTATTTATGAAAACAGATATGTTCTAACACAAACAATATACAATACAAGAGTCCTTGTATATTGTACAAGAACAGCTGGGTGCTGATAATCAACGTATTTCAGATTTATATATTATATAAAATATTAGCGCATCATTAACAATACATATAAGAAAATCGAGGCGTAACAAAAGCAGATATTTCAAACTGATTTGTGATTTGAGACAATTTGTTTGTAGATGCCGTCTGTGTATATCCTACTATGTTACAATCTCTATCAATTCGTTATTAACGAAATATTTTATATTATTCTTGGCTGTTATAGATAAGAATCCACTGGTAAAAGTATTTGTGCAGACCTGTGTTCAATTTACTTGATTACTACCTCCTAATGACACCAAAAAAGTTGCGCTGGAAGCAATGTTTTCGAAATTCTTTTCTTCACGGATCTCAAAGAATTGTTATTAAATAACCCTCATAACCTTGACTTTGGTCATACATACCTTGGTTGTGAATTACATCGCAATACAATTTGAACTACTTGTATTTGGCTGAAATAATGACATCGGCAATATGGTGTCAGTGACACTCATGAAAGAAAATTAAAAATTAAACTTAATAGCAAATGTTGTAAAACGTAACATGACGCCCACGAAAGAAAATTAAATATTGAGAAAAAAAAAAAATTACTCATGCCTTCTGTTGTACTGATGAATGCCGGTTTTCATTCTGGCATCAGCTGCATTTCAATCTAATAAAAACCTTCACTAATGCTGCTACTCGGATATGAAAACTTCTATCGTACACGCATTATTACACTGAAGAGCCAAAGAAACTGGAACAGGCATGCTTATGCAAGCACAGAGATATGTAAAAACTAAGAGTACGGCGCTGAGGTCGGTAACGCCTATATAAGACAACAGGTGTCTGGCGCAGGCGTTAGATCAATTATTTCTGCTACAATGGCAGTTTAACATGATTTAAGTGAGTTTGAACGTGGTGTTATAGTCGGCGCACGAGAGATGGGACACAGCATCTCCGAGGTAGCGGTGAGAAAGAAGTGTTTCCATACGACCATTTCACGAGTGCACCGTGAATATCGGGAATCCGGTAAAACATCAAATATCATACTTCGCTGCGGCCGAAAAGGGTCCTGCAAGATCGGGACCAAAGACGACTGAAGAGAATCGTTCAACGTGACATAATCGCAAACCTTCCGCAATTTATTGCGGATTTCAATACTGGGCCATCAACAAGTGTCAGCGTGCAAATCATACAACGAAACACCATCGAAGACCCACTCGTGTACCCTTGCTGAGCGCACGGCACAAAGCTTTACGCCTCGCCTGGGCCCGTCAACACCGAAATTGGACTGTTGATGACTGGAAACATGTTGCCTGGTCTGACGAATCTCTTTTCCAATTGTGTCGAGCGTGTACGGGTATGGTGACAACCTTATGAATTCATGGACCACCTTGCATGTCAGCAGGGGACTGTTCAAGCTGGTGGAGGCTCTGTAATGGTGTGGGGCGTGTGCAGTTGGAGGACATGGGACCCCTGATACGTCTAGATACGACTCTGACAGGTGAAATGTACGTACGCATCCTGGCTGATCACCTGCATCCTTTCATGTCCATTGTACATTCCGACGGACTTGAACAATTCCAGCAGGATTGCGACACCCCACACGTCCAGAATTGCTACAGAGTGGCTCCAGGAACACTCTTCTGAGTTTAAACACCTCCGCTGGCCACCAAACTCCCCAGATACGAACATTATTGATGCCTTGCAACGTGCCGTTCAGAAGAGATCTCCACACCCTCGTTCTCTCATTGATTTATGGACAGCCCTGCAAGATGCATGATGTAAATTCCCTCCAGCACTACTTCAGACATTAGTTGACTCTATACCACGTTGTGTTATGACAATTCTGCGTGTTTGGGGGAAGGGGGAGGGCGCCCTACACGATATTTGGCTGGCGTACCAGTTTCTTTGACTCTTCAGAGTATTTTCACTGTATCGCCATATATATTTGATGCCGTAATTCTTAGCTAACAATAACAGTTATATCTTTGGACAGAAGATGTAACGAAAATACTCACATTGAATGAATATAAATAAACATTATGCAACTAACTGTTAATACATGTGTTTAAACTGTTTATGACTGGTATGAAATTTAAAACGATTGAACTGCTACGGAAACGTAAATAGATCGCCTAACCTTTTGGCTTGCTACCATAGCGAAATGTATGTAACTAAAGTCCTCGGGCTGTTGTTAGCCTGCAAACGAAGACCGGATGCATGACGTCACAACGTGAGCGTGACAGACACGACGACCAAGCTCATATTTTATTAGTACTGATTAAGTGTACGTATGGCTGTTCTCACAACATGTATTACATGAGAACTGCAAAATATTTTGATCTTATTCACACAGAAAACTAATCATAATACAATATAAAGATTAAAATGAACAGAAACATTACATAACTTGAGGATACTCATGTCATTAGGAGATGCCTCGATTTTCTTTTTATTGATGAAGTGCAAACCACGATGTTTGTATGCTCCGTTTGTAACTTCAAGTAGTGAGCGTTCCATTCATTATAATTACAAGTTTGGAGCCTAGCAGCTGCAACTGGTTAGACTCTCTATATGTGGATGGGTCAATACCGCAGCTTTGCTCAAGTTGGCACGAACGACTTACTGAGAAGGATGAAGGCAAAGACTTGTTTTTCAGACTGCAACTCCAAACTGTAAAATCCTCCAAGCCTCGAACATATTGTCTACTTAACCTTAATGTGTCTCTGAACAATAAGCCCGTAGTGGTAAGTTGAATACATTCTCGCGCAGCTGAAGCATAGCAACATGGGTACAATATCACACCACTAAAAGTCAGTATTTTTAATAGATTATTAAAACTACATTTTGTATGTGTCCCAACAGCTGTCAGCAAGTTGATCGGATGTTTTTGGCTGTATATTTTGTAGTAACGATTTTCCCCAGGGAGGCCCCGATTGGCATGCGCAGACGGAGCTCAAATTTCTTGCTCTGTGCATGACGTCACCATAGGAGCACTGTGTGTTGCTGTAGCATTAAAGTATATGGGTGCGTGCTGTATTGTGATCGTGATTTTCTTTATAACTTGCTGTAAATTGTATGAACACCGCTGGATGAGCTATCGCTGGCTGTACAACTTACAATAGAAAAAAAAACTAAAATATGGCTACAAAAAATGCTATCGTAAGGACGATTTCAGTACAATAATAGCAACTGTTTGTGCGCAACATTTTGTGGCAGAAGATGGTTCAGAAATTAATTGATTTCGGTAATGAGGAAATGAAAGTGTGCCCCAAGCTTACACAGTTTCACTTATCAGTTAAAGGAAGAGAGCGCTATAGGGTATTTTTGGCACTGCAATTGTTTTCTAACACCACTGCACAAGCAATGCGCTATTTTTCCAGCTTATCAACGACTTATGACATTATGAGCAGTAGAGTACAGTCTGACAACAAGCCGTTAGCATGTGGATATGGTGTTCACTATGATATAGAAAGAATTTTGAGACAGATGTATGAATGCCGTGAAAAAATGCAAGTTGGTAGATCAAAACAGCTACTTTCTTTCCAGAAAGGATCTTTGAAAACCATTCGATCCGTGTTTGGTCTATACTCCGAACTCCAGAGTTTCAAAGTAAAATACATTTTGACAGTTCGCCTGAGTCAATATTGTTTAGAGATTTTTTTCTCTCAGATATTACCCGATATTTCTTAACCACTGGCTCTGATTGGAGATGATTATAACCTTAAATTTGTTAATATTTCATTCGAAAGTGATACCGATCAGTCTTCATTTGCAGAAGGCTAAGGCCTTCGGTATCTTTTTGGTTACATCGGTCACCCCGGAAGAAAATTCTATGCTACCATGGGAACACTTACATCGCTAAGGTTTCTGCCTGCATCTACATCAAAATCTAAGGATGTATAAAAGCACTATCCCGAACAAGCCTTATTTTACAATCCGATGACTGGTTAAATAAAGTTTCACAATTTGAACTAATTTTTAATGATGTGAATGGTTGTGATTTTATGTCGAAATAAAATAATATTATTAAAACAATATGTGCCAAAATAATTAAATATATCTAGAGGTACCAGTGGAAGTGATAAAAATCTATGTAAGCACAAAAATGTTATATAGGAACGAAGTCTTTCTCGGCGTTGAGAATTGATGTAGTCTTCTCGGGAGACTAGCCGAGTGAGTAAGATGTTTCCACACGATATTTCGGCGATCTCAGACTCCGTCGCCATCTTCTGGTGAAGTGCCGGATCCGTCAGAGGGCTGGTTCTTATAGCCTCTGAATGCGCGCGTGGTGGCGTGCGCGCAGCTGGTTGGCTGACTCGGTCGGCGCCTAGGCGGTGGGGTGGGGGTTGGCGCCGGTAGGAGGCAAGCGTGGGCGCAGTTGGTCCGCGGCCGCCGTGCTGGGCACTTCGGCGCGCTGACGACGTATTGCATTAATGACAGGTGCCCACGCTTCGCTCAGCTGGTATCCACAGTCCCGGTTGACGAGATTGTGCGTGGTGCGAATTTCAACTGCTTCTGTGAGAATATTGTCCCAGAAGTTCCTTGTATGCGCCAATATCCTGGTATTCTCAAAATCGAAGCCATGGCGTTGTTCCAGGCTATGTTCCGCCACCGCCGATTTTTCGCTCTGCCCCAGACGCACGTGTCGGGCGTGTTCCAGACATCGCTGGTTAATGCATCGTACCGTCTGGCCTATGTATCTCTTACCGCATTCACATGGAATGCTGTAAACTCCCGGTGTTCGGAGTGCCAGGTCGTCCTTGGGGGAGCGCAAGATGTTCTTCAGCTTCGGTGGCGGCAGGAAGATGGTCTTAATCCCGTTTCTGGCCAGAACTCTGCCAATTCTCGACGTTGTAGGACCGGAGTATGGCAAGAAGGCAATGCGATCCTGTGGCTCGTTCTCGGTATTATTGAGCCTGCATCTCGGTTCTCGGAATGCCAGTCTGATCTGATGCTCCGAGTACCCGTTGCGCCTGAATGTCTGCCGTAGGTGGTTGACTTCGCCCGGTAGGCTGTCGACATCGCAAATCGCTCGCGCCCTATGTACTAGCGTGGTGAGCACCGTATTGCGCTGTGCCGGGTGGTGGTGACTACGCGCGTTCAGGTACAGGTCTGTGTGCGTAGGCTTCCTGTACACAGAGTGTCTGAGTGTCCCATCTGGTTTCCTTTCAATCAGAATGTCTAGGAAAGGAAGCCGGCCATTCTCTTCCACCTCCATCGTGAACTTGATGTTTTTGTTGATATTATTCAGATGCTGGAGAAAACCTTCCAGGCTGTCCCTGCCGTGGGGCCAAACGACAAAAGTGTCGTCCACATAGCGGTAAAACGCACTTGGCTTCAAGTGAGCGCTAGCTAGCGCTTTATCTTCGAAGTGCTCCATGTAGAAGTTTGCAATCGCCGGCGACAAGGGGCTGCCCATGGCTACTCCATCAACCTGTTCGTAGTACTCCCCGTTGTATAAGAAGTACGTTGATTGGAGGGTGTGCCGGAACAATTCAATCAATCCAGGCTCAAAATGCTGTTCTAATAGAGCCAGCGTCTCATTCAGAGGGACCCTGGTGAACAGAGACACCACATCGAAGCTCACCAGTAAGTCATGCTGACCAAGGCGGAGTTCCTTGATGATGTCAATAAACCTTGCAGAATTTGTCACGTGGTGAGGACATCTTCCCACAAGTGGGGTCAGCAGCCCAGTTAAGTACCGGGCCAGATGGTAGGTGGCTGATCCGATGGCACTCACTATTGGCCGCAACGGGTTGCCTTCTTTATGCACCTTAGGAAGTCCGTAGAGCCTGGGTGGAACCACCGCACGGGGCTGTAGCAGTTTTAATGTGTCCTCAGGCAGACCAGAATTCTTTAGTAGGACTGTCGTCTTCCTTGCCACAGCATTGGTTGGGTCTCGTGGGAGTTTGCGGTAGGATTCGTCCATGAGGAGATCTTCCACCTTTCGTCGATAGTCCACCATAGTCAGGACTACAGAGGCGTTTCCCTTGTCAGCCGGCAAGACAATAATGTCTTTATTGTTCCGTAGTGCTCGAAGTGCTCTTCTTTCTGCGGCTGAGATGTTGGACCGCGGCGGCTTTGCTTTGCATAAAATACGGCAGGTTTCACGCCTCATTTCTTCTGCCGCCTCTGTAGGTAAACCACGGACGGCCTGCTCAACTCCAGTGAGAATTTCCTTTTACGGTATGGACCTCGGTACTGGAGCGAAGTTAAGCCCTTTAGATAGTACCGAAATGGTGTCAGCGTCAATTTCCTCACCGCTTAGATTAATGACTGTTTTGCTGTCTGGTTCCGACGAGCCGTTTGAGCTGCGGGCAAGTCGGGAGAACTTGCCGCATTGTCGTGCTGTTGCGCGGCGTTGAACTCTGAGGCTTTCTGCAGCCGTGCAGCTATCTACCCACTCCCAGGCGTCACGGTGTAGGCGGTTAGACAGGAACAAATGGGCAGCTAGCAGTGCTTGAGAGACGGAGTGTAATTCGCGTCTGGTGTACCGAATCCTCTCCCTCACAAGTGCCAGACTGGCCCGCCGCAAAATCTTCTTCGCGGACGAAGAATCAATCGCATGCCGAATCTCGGCAAACCTAGGTACGATATCCTGGTCCCGGCACCGCTGGAGAAAAGCGAGCGCACTAAGAAGTCTGGACTTCTTCTTGCGCAGTTTCTCCAGTCGCTTAACTCGACGATACATTTCCTCCCCGAAGAGGTGTGTTATATAGGAACGAAGTCTTTCTCGGCGTTGAGAATGGATGTAGTCTTCTCGGGAGACTAGCCGAGTGAGTAAGATGTTTCCACACGATATTTCGGCGATCTCAGACTCCGTCGCCATCTTCTGGTGAAGTGCCGGATCCGTCAGAGGGCTGGTTCTTATAGCCTCTGAATGCGCGCGTGGTGGCGTGCGCGCAGCTGGTTGGCTGACTCGGTCGGCGCCTAGGCGGTGGGGTGGGGGTTGGCGCCGGTAGGAGGCAAGCGTGGGCGCAGTTGGTCCGCGGCCGCCGTGCTGGGCACTTCGGCGCGCTGACGACGTATTGCATTAATGACAGGTGCCCACGCTTCGCTCAGCTGGTATCCACAGTCCCGGTTGACGAGATTGTGCGTGGTGCGAATTTCAACTGCTTCTGTGAGAATACTGTCCCAGAAGTTCCTTGTACCCGCCAATATCCTGGTATTCTCAAAATCGAAGCCATGGCGTTGTTCCAGGCTATGTTCCGCCACCACCGATTTTTCGCTCTGCCCCAGACGCACGTGTCGGGCGTGTTCCAGACATCGCTGGTTAATGCATCGTACCGTCTGGCCTATGTATCTCTTACCGCATTCACATGGAATGCTGTAAGAGGGGAGCGCAAGATGTTCTTCAGCTTCGGTGGCGGCAGGAAGATGGTCTTAATCCCGTTTCTGGCCAGAACTCTGCCAATTCTCGACGTTGTAGGACCGGAGTATGGCAAGAAGGCAATGCGATCCTGTGGCTCGTTCTCGGTATTATTGAGCCTGCGTCTCGGTTCTCGGAATGCCAGTCTGATCTGATGCTCCGAGTACCCGTTGCGCCTGAATGTCTGCCGTAGGTGGTTGATTTCGCCCGGTAGGCTGTCGACATCGCAAATCGCTCGCGCCCTATGTACCAGCGTGGTGAGCACCGTATTGCGCTGTGCCGGGTGGTGGTGACTACGCGCGTTCAGGTACAGGTCTGTGTGCGTAGGCTTCCTGTACACAGAGTGTCTGAGTGTCCCATCTGGTTTCCTTTCAATCAGAATGTCTAGGAAAGGAAGCCGGCCATTCTCTTCCACCTCCATCGTGAACTTGATGTTTTTGTTGATACTATTCAGATGCTGGAGAAAACCTTCCAGGCTGTCCCTGCCGTGGGGCCAAACGACAAAAGTGTCGTCCACATAGCGGTAAATGTTTATTCGTTTACGCTACATAAACGCTAAACTGAAATGCAAAAGGTGGCTACGGTACATAGGAGGAAATCTTGTCAGTTCCTTGCATCGTCCGTTCCAAATACGGAGAAAAACTAACACAAGATCGTAAGTGAATCTTACTACCAATACTTTAAAATTTCGTTGAATTAATTGCTTTGACATCCGTAAAACGCTTCACTCATTTGCTGCTTGCATCCATTACTTGAGTTTGCTCCTACAGTAACGTTATTTTAACAGCCAATCGCCGCTCGTTTCGCTTCAAGCCCTACCTTTATTAGAATTAACTTGATATTCCCGTACAAATGTATGTAACAGCATTCTTTCATTGATTCTTGTAATGTATCGCAACAGAGGTATTCAGTTTTTGTTGCTGGAAAACAACTCTGATCACACTCGGAAGATGAGTTAGATACCCAAATTTGCCTTAAATAATCCTTTGTCAGGGTGACTAAACCACAGAAATTACCTATTAATGTCTTGTGGGAGTTAAATGTCAGCGAATATCTCTAAAGCAATCTGAAAAGAGCTGAAGATTAATTGTTTGTTAAGATATCGACATAATTAAGAGTTGCAAGAACAATGACAGAAACAAACAAAAAACAGTCAGTAAGAATATATTAACGTAGCTTCAGTCACAAAAATCCTCACTGCAGCAAAAACGAACGAAATCATAAATGAGATAAAACAATTGATAATCTCATAATACAATTCTGTTCCTTGCAAAAAGTTTCTAAACTTTCCGTTTTGTTCAGAACTAAAATCGGAATAAAACGTTAATATAACCAACCTAAAACTGTATTAGACTACTGAGGAAATTAAGATCGCAACAAGTTGCATGTGTCTATATGGCAAAAATTCACATAAAATGTGGAGATATATTAAAAGATGTAACACTGACAGATGCCATTCATAGCGTTCGGTATTCAGTACTACCTCGGATGCCGTCGTCGGCGAGTTTGGTGGCGACCTTGTAAGGGGTCCTTGCTTCAAACGCTTTGGAGAGACACGGCGGCATTAATTATTTGTATTGATGGAAATCATATAAGATTTCATTTATTAACATTTAAACAAAACTATTAAGTAACACACAGCATGCAAAAATTATTCTTCTGAGAACATAACCGGGGAGCCTACTAACTAGATTCAGCTATGCCGTGACTACTTTAATTCCTTTACTCGAATCGAATAAAAAACCAGAAGCTCTGTTTGCCCCAAGAAGATGTCTCCCCGAAGTGCTCCACACCATGCTCCGCACTTAACAACAATAAATGCGCCTTTTCTGGCTTCCCTGTACGTCTTGCTCGAACGCTTCGTTACCTCCACCAAAAAATGTCAGTTATTCTTTGGGATCGCTGGAATTTCTCTCGAAAACGATTCGACGAAGTACTCGAAAATTTACGATAACATGATTTTTTTGGCTTTGACCGTTGTCTTTATTTTCGGGCAGTGCGCGTTTTGTATTTGCTTATCTGTGATAAGCAAGTAATTCGCCATGCCATCAACACAGGGCACGCTATAAGATTTGAAGACATTTCCTGTGGAGAGACGGTTAGTGACGGCCTCGACGAGTGAATGAGGCAGTAGAAATTTTGATGACTACCAACAACTTCAATGGAGACAGCAGCGTAATACTCTGTGACGCTTGGCGCTCTTTGTTATGTAAACAAAAATAATATCTCTGACGAAGGCAGTAGCATGGCAGCCGTAAACTCAAATAAAGCAAATAAAAAAGGGCCATTGCCCGAAAATAAAGATATTATTAACATTAATAATGTTTATAAGCAATAATTTCCCTATTCAATAGCCATCTGCACATCTTTCATAACCATTACTCTTGTGCTAGGATTGGCTCTTTACATTGTACACCGTAGCATTTTACAGATATGGCGTCTTTGGTTGGCTGACTAGTCACGTGATGTCAGTGCCAAAGAGCTAGCTTGCCCTAGGCCACGCTACGTCAGCAGCTCCCCATATTGGTATTCGCAACACCCGCCGAGTCTGTTTGTTGTTGGCTAGGCTGTTTCCGTTTCCGAAGGTATCTTGAGGATCCCACACAAGGTCCCATTGAAACCTTGTAGATAGAATGTACCATTCTTTAGGATGCTTCAAATGTACCTTGGCTATCATATTCATATATTCACGGAAAATGAATCAGTTATTCTTCTCGTGTCAATGATAGCATAAAATAAAAAGGTATTTTTATCCTCAAATTCAATGATTTTTTTTTTTTTTTAAAAAAAAAATATCATTCGGCTACAGTGGCCATACAGCCAGCTCAATGTCATTATCATAACTCTTCCAGCGTATCAGGTTCTCCAGTGTATCGTCACTACAGAACGGATAAGACATTCACACAGACACAACACTTAAACACCCATGCCCTCGGCCGGACTCCAACCGGAGACCTTCAGTACGCGGAACTAGTACTCTAGCCCCTACGCCACCGAGGCCGGCTTCAATGCTCTAACTGAAAGTCTGATTATCAATTATCACAGCGAATTTCTTGTATCGCAGTCGGTTTTTTGGTGTAGGTCCTTTAGTAAAACCTATTTTTTAGAAGAGAAGCATTCGTTATTTTTCGATGTTGTCAGAAACTTTGGCTCTAAGAATGATTTTAGCCCTTACAAGACGCCTCATGCATTTGAAGCCTCTGTATAAATCAAAATGCACTAAATGTGGATTAATGGAATACTCAATGTATGTCGGTAACAGTAAAGAACTTATTAATGTAGTGGTTTTCATTACGCTATGTTCTGATCTCACGGTTTGTAATACTTCGACACATACACGTTACATATCATATTTACAGCGGCTCTGTTGATAGAACATACGATACCGAGCGTGGTGGGTGACGGCTGTTCGAATCCCCGTACGGGCATCCATATTTGGTTTCCCTAAATCACTCCAGGGAAATGCCGAAATACTTCCTACAAAAGGCCATTGCCGAATTCATAAGTAAAGAAAAAGAAAAGCAAAGATAGAACATACACAAAATATTAATAGTAGTCATTGTTATATTGCAGTTTCGAGAGTGCGCCTGACGCACAATTTTACTTAGTTTTTTCTGATGTACAATACCATCTTTGTTCCGCTGCACGCGCGAGGAGTGCGCTATACACTTCGTTTGTTCACCTAGCCGTGTGAATACTGTCATCATGGTG
This sequence comes from Vandiemenella viatica, assembly GCA_031002005.1. Classification (NCBI taxonomy): domain Eukaryota; kingdom Metazoa; phylum Arthropoda; class Insecta; order Orthoptera; family Morabidae; genus Vandiemenella; species Vandiemenella viatica. The sequence continues at coordinate 323,166,396 of CM061920.1, read as the reverse complement.
CAAGGTTTGGCCAGGTCACCCTGCCTTTTGTTACTATGGGACGCCGAACGTTACGAAGTATAACACCAGTCGTGGAGATTATTTATTGTAAATGTCTGTTTAACCTGTTATCATTATAAACGATATGTAAAACCATTTGTACTCAAATCACTCTAACTTAAAAACTTTCCTTCTCCTAAAAATAATGGTTCTTTAGTTAAAAATTATCAAAAGTTATATTAATATTTCTTTAATACTAATTAACATGTATATATGTGATGTGGTTACTGTATCACATCGACCTTTGTTTGTTATGGTAATTTCTGAGCACTGCATGTTGACTGGTAGAGTTGTTCCCGGTCTGTGGGTGGTATAAATGTTGGTGTGCACAGAAGATGCTGTGTTCTGTTCCATTTTCTGTGCGGTCTCATTAAGCACTTGAGCTCGTCACGTTTACGACCCAGCAGGTCAGCCACGGAGCGATGAGCGACTCGTCCCACGTGACCTACTCCTTAGAGTCACACCGACCACTACTCGGAGACCCCTCAGCCTGTCAGTTGAGGTTCTGGTAACAGCCATAGCGTTCGATATATTCGGTAGGCTTCGCTTAAAAATATTAAATAGGAAAAGAAAACCGATATAAAATCAAATCATGTTAGGTGGGCATATTTGGATTTGATATACGTAACATTATTATAATGCTCGTGGTTTAATTAATATGATAAATAACTATTCCACGAAACAGTTCACTTTAAACTTGCTTTTATTTTCGTAATAAACACGACGTCAAAGAAACTGTTTACATTAATACATACAACACTTCTTTCACAGACAATACTGTTCTTGGCCGTCGTAAATTGAGTCGGTCAAACCACTTCTCTGTTTCGGATGTTTGCTTTATATAAACTCCATCGAAATTTCTAGAACACTTCAAAAGCTTTCGTCAGATAATTCTGGAACATTAACAATACTTAAACAATTGAAACATATCAAAAACAATCAGAATTAATACATAATCATTTAAAATCACTACAAAATGGTCAGAAATAGAAATTAAAGATACTTAAAACAAAATTATTCACAGAAATCATTTTAAACTGTAGCAAATTGTACATTAGACATCGTTACTTGCCTTAATATTTGGAATTACAAATATTTAAGCAATTCTCTTGCATTTCTGTTCTTAAGCATATTAAATATTCTTTAAATAATTTCTTTTCATAAAACAAATTCTATATACATTGATTTACGGGAATTTGCAAAACAAACGTACCAGATCATATGCGAATGCAGGCTTTCCCGGCGAATAAATGACAACAAATCTTCTAGGGTTTGCAGCCGGATTTTATTATAAAGCGACAAGCTTTCGGCTACTAGCTCAGTAGCCATCTTCAGGTCAATTATGTATCGGCGATCATATTTAACCAAACTCTAGCTTACTATATAAATGCTTTATAAAACACAATTCCATGTAATTTTAGGTTTGAGGGCTGTTACAACATAATTATATTTTTAGTTACGTCTTCATCTGTTAAACACGTTCCTGGTTGAGTTACAGGGCTCTAATTATTAATCACCTATAATAATTTCAGTAGACAATTTTATATAATGTTTTACTTCTCCAATACTTTCAGAGAGAAAAAGGATGTATTGTGTCTTAATGTTGACGCTAAAATTTCATTAGATAATTCAGACTGCGAGAATAACTTCATAAACATTGACTTGTAGCTTCTATTAGAAGCATTTTTTAATTTCTATGTACTTCATAACGTAAGAAAAAAAATATTTTGTTTGGGTGCCAAACGACCAAACTCCTTCTCTCTCTGCGTGTGTACATTTGTCTGTTATAGATTTATGTGAAACACTAGGTGGTCAGTGCGAAAATTTTGTGTACGATGCTCGATGAATATCAATATTAGTTTGTAGTACAGTGAAAGAATAACCGACTCCTTTGAAGCTATTGTTTATTTGGTACCTGAAGTAGGAAGTTAGTAACAGTTTTACGTCTTACGACACAATTAGAATGATGAAATGCTTTCCATCAGAAACAAAAATATCAGAAAATCTCCTTGCTCTAGAAAACACTCACAGTTTATCAATATCTCAGTGATATTTTGTGCTGCTATCTAGCGGTATTGAGATCACTCCTTATCGACACCAGCGAAGCCTAGCAGGTTGACTGTGAACTATTACACACTCGTGACCTTCATTGTTCATGATATTGAGTTTTGAAAAATTCCTATCTTAGTTAAAGATTACCAAGCGGAGAGCTTAATTTCTAAATTCGTATCACATTTATCAATTTTGATTAAATATGGAGGGAGAAAGACGATTCGCCACAAAAATACACCTTTTAGAAATAATTAATAATGTGATGTTCCTGCTTAACGCAGATTTTGTAATTAGCTGTGTCTTTATGTATTTAGAATCTTTTTACATATAGTTGTTTAAAGTGCTATTGTCTTACGTCATGTTATACTGGGAGTTTATACTCAATACATTCACCGTTAACGTATGATTTCACTGATAACAACATCATTAGTCTAACCAGTTTGCTCAAAAGTTCGGATACGCCCATATTTTGCTTTCAGATGCTCAGTTTATAATAGGAACATAATTATGCAACGACTACACTTCAGATTGTTTGGAGAAAAAAACGACTGCATACCAATTTGTAGCATGCATTATTCCGATCAGTAGCGAACAAACTGCAGAAAACAGTGACGCTCATTTGAATGTAAAATATGCAACCTGTACACGTGTGGCTGTACACGTGGGGTTTGCTTTTGGAAGGCAAAAGCGTCACATCTCTCCTGTCGCTCTGTGAAAAACTTAACAGTTGTGTGGCAATGTTCTACTTGTTTTCTCCTATAATGTGACACGTCAGCATCCCACTTTCAAGGCTTGAGCTTAATTAGCCACTTGACATCTGCTTACAAATAGTCGTACATCATCATCATTGAACGTTTCCACTTTTCTTCAGTCGGCCGGCGCATCCTCTTTCCGAGGCTGCGTTTATTTTAAAGCAAGGCTCCTTTTACTGCCAGTTTGCTGTGACTTTTATAGTTATAATGGAGGAGCGGAGGTGTCGTCATCTGTGCGTGAAACATGTAACTTGTGTTCTATGTATAATGTAACACGCAATTCCTACGTGCATATTAATTTCACTTACTTTTAATTGTTTTCTGCGAAGACTGGGGATTAACCCAGTGCTATGTGTAGTGTACTGTGATTAAAGGGAAGGTTGTCGCTCACTAACAGAAGCAGATACAGAGTCTTCCTTATCTGTCCTAAATGCGTAGTGAAGTTGAAAAACTGACAATATGAATGGAGGCTTTTGATATATGGACGAAACGGAGAAAGCAAAATTAGAGGAAAATGATTAGCAAGACACAGCATCCGTATAGAATATGCTAGAATTTCTACGGGTATGAGGGAAACTTAAGAAGCTAACATCACATATCGTTCGATCGCGGAAATATCACTGATACTATAGCCAACACAAAGTGTAAATAAGTGGATGGGAAATCAAGAAGACCTTACCTATTGAGCAAACAGCATTACTGTTTATTACTTGCTAATAGCCAACCACGGTGCAGAACAGTCTCCAGAACACCGCCATTGGACACAAGTGCACGGGACCCTCTACAGCAGCAAGGTTGTTGCAGCTGGTAAAATAGGGTGTATTTTATTTTGATGTGTCTTAGAATAAATTAGGGGAAATTTTTTCGCGGATCCACGGAAAAACTATTGCTCGGTTTTTGATTGGTTTTCCAATAATGTAAACACCACGGTTCCAGGAGAAAAAAGAATTTGTGTTGATTGAGAAATAGAGTAGTGGTCCACGTAGCTCTTTATGATGTTGGTTTAAGAGAGAGAGAGGTCTCAACATTAACAGTCCACGGAACGAATTTACAAGAAACAGATGATATTTCGTAACCTTGTTCCCTAAAGCTTACAGCAGTCTTCAGAGTTAGACCCTTGATTCTGCACAGTTCTTGTCCTCCAGCCCAACTGCAAAACAACCTCTATCCATCCCCCGAGCGACAAACTCGGAAACGACTGGTTTGACAGTTGCGTGGCCAACGCTCGTGCGACTCTAGTGTGTGGATTCATTGTATACTCAGTCTTTAGTCATGGCGTACTGCGATCAGTTGTGTACTATTAACCTAGTGGAAGCAGTAGTAAAACATATTGGTATATATAACTATACCAGAATATTCAAGCAACATAGTTTTGGATTAAGCATCGAAAGTTATTGTCAAAGAAGTTAATACGGGTGGTAAGTACATTACAAATAATAATTATTATTACATACTGTTTGAAATGTGTTCAAATTTACAATATCACTGGCTACAGTAGGCAAAGTTCACGGCCGTGTGTAGGGTAAATATTGTTCCAAATTATGAATAAAGCCAAGTACTTTTTTTATTATTATTTATTCGGGAGAAAGCATACCATTGAAATACCAAGCAAATAAAACAATTTTTATATACCTTTTGATTCGATTTACTAAAGTTGGTTATGTCAGAAACATAACAGATCTATGCTTTAGCAAATAGGTAATTTTATTTTTTTATCCAATATTTCCATTGCGAAGTTAATGCCATTTGGCTTTAGGAAATATTGAGATAAATAGTTTGGCCGCTGTTGGCGGTGTCATTAACGGAAGCGATTTTATCCACTGGAATTGAATGTAAAGGACCAAATTCATCTTGATCGTTGTCATAATTAGTTACTGTATCTCGTACGCTCTTCCTTCTCTCTTCCTAATGAAGATGTGCAGCCTCTAAACTGCTCTTACAGTGTTGATCACTGACGACATTACTTTGGAAATTATGCCATTTAGAAAAATTTGGGACTTTTTGTTTATCATGCCAAAAGCCTTTATTCCACACTTTTCAGACAGCTACTCAATCTGCAATTGAAAATATGTTTGGTGTCTTTCAGTCGTTATTTAGAAAATGGTAGCATGAGATTTTTCTATAGGGGAAATGCTCTATCAACAACAAAATAAAACGGGAACAGTTATCCTGTATTGTCGCGGGGTAATGCAAATGGTTTAGGTAAATCGAATTTTTATCGGTGTAGTCAATGGTTCATTCTGGTAGTTTTGGAAGTTTAACATTACGGATGTGGCTTCTATCAGTTGTGCCTTCGTAATTTGGTAGCTTACAAAGAGTTTCAAAACTTTTCGACGTTTATTTCCAACGGGCTTTATCAGGTATTAGTGCATAATGTTTGTGCAGCACTGTCCAAATAGCTTCGCAGCTTTTCTTAAGATAGTACAATTTCCACGAAAAAAGTAACATTAAAGTGAGGAAAAACTGCATCCACTTCCCAGGTATCTGAAACAAGAATGACAGAAACATACATTATACCTTGCAGCCCAGATTTTGTTTTGAATTTGATAATATAAAGAAGAAAACAAGAATAACACGCTGACTTGTGACAGGGCCGAAAAAAAGAGTCTGCACAACCCCACACGAATAAACTAACAAACTGTGCCTTATTGATTACAAATTGATTTTCAATATGTGATTGGGTAGTATTGAGAATCGAATGAAGAAAAATTACTACGATTAGTGGATAATTTTATAAGAGAAATAATTTCATAGATTCTAATTATTACAAATACATCTTGACTCAAAGTTATCAGTAGCCTTTCATTCACTGAGATACGTCTTCTGGTTTTTTTGTTTTTTTTGTTTCGTTTTTTTATTTTTAACGACTTGGTTATTAGCCCTTCTGTTTTGTGTCCTTTCTTATGATTACTCAGTGAAATATCACAACCAGATCCTTGAACAGTTCGCTCGACATGCTATAAAACCCTTTTAACTTTTCTTCGTCTTTTTCAAGTTTTACCGCTAGCACTAAAAGCTGAACGTGTTTGGTTTTCTTGAATTAAAGAATGAACCAAAAATTTCCTTCTTTTTTTCTTGTCGCACGGCTTGTCGTTCTAGAGCAGACTAAGGTTTCTGAGTTGATCATAAATCACAGGAGAGTTGTGAGAGTACGAAGAACGAGCAACGCAACTGCGATCCAATTGTCGTAAACAAGTTGGGTTACAGTTGCGTTGCGTGGCACAGGTGGGAGAAGCGTCTCACAGCAATGTTCGCGTTGAGACGTGGTGAGTTGGTGCTAAATGGTCTTCGTTCTTGTTTGAACTTGAGTGTGCGCTCTACCGTGAATAAATGTTAGCTGCAATTGGATCAAGGAACAACCATAAAACAGGGTGAGAGTGGGAGTTAAATACAGGGAATGTTAGTACGGATGAGCGTGGAAGAAACAGCACTATGGGAAAATGGCGTTAAAGAGAATGAGGGGTTTACAGAAGGGAGACAACAAGTCACTAATGATCGGGGTTTAGGATGGTTAGAAGCGAGTCAAACAGAAAGGAAAAAGTTCCCTAAATTCGTCCAAAAATGCGAACTAAATGCACTATTTGGCAGTACTGAAAAGATAAGATGAAGAACAAAGTAATTTTTCTCTGCATCACGACAAGTGTGGTAGACCAACGTACTAAATGGATTTTTCCTTTGCCTTGTTCCTTTACCCGCAGATCAAAAGGTTTTGAATAAGGGTATTTTATGATACTGGTAACGACAAGGCTAATATGACTGCAACTCTGAAAATCGCTGCACAACATCTCCAAAATAGCTTCTGTTGTAAGTGCTGCCTTTGGTGTATAGACTCCAAAGAAGAGCACTTTAAAGGAGAACACAGCGGTATTCGGCAATAATGTAGCATACTTGTTTTATGAGTTCGCAAACTTAATTGCTAGGATTATGAGACAGAGAAGATCGTTGGGAACAGCTACGGAGACAAACTGACTGGGAAAATTATAGAGCAAGTGTCGATGGAAACAAGAAAGTGGGAAAGTGTGTGTGTAAGGAAAATGCCACCATGCCGTGCGCTCCATCGTAATTAAAAATCATTGAGAGTAGCTGGTTAAATACACGTGCAGTTCACCACTCATTAGGACTATTAAACTTCTCCTATATTTGAAGGAGTTTTCTATATTAACATCTCAACAGTTCGTGGTACCTGCAAACTACTTATTCCTTATATGGCAGTGTTAAAATACTTACGATTTGCTGTTGAGCTCAAGCCATAAGCGTCACAAATGTTTGAACAATGGTTAAAATTTCTTAGATCTTAGCAACAAACAGAATCATTAGCGGAGGTAATTATGAAGTAAGGTGATAGAAACTGAAAATCAACATGTTACTATATTCATCTCATATAATACGTCTTTTTGATTTTTGCGTTATTATTACAAGACTAAAAGTTAGTTGTGTAAGAGCATTATTTCCTATATGCATTCGGTTTAAAAATACCTTTGAAGCAAGATTTTCTTGGCACCTAAAGTGTGTTTAAACGAGCTGAAAATGCAACTGTTAAAAGCTGATTTTACAGGCTCTACTCTGATTTTTAAATTGAGTTCAGTATGCATCACTGAAATTAGATGAATAATTAGAACATTCACGTATCCTTAATTTTTTTTACGAAATTGTTAATTACTAAAATCATTACTCAGAAGAGTTTATGTTTCATTTCACACTATTGTACACACAGATCGTTCCCCTTCTCCTAACGTATCCTATCCTAATACATTGCGGAAACAGTTCTTCGTGATGTTGATAAACACTGACAATTTGAGTTTTGGTGGACTAAGCATGAACTTTGTAAAGGGAAACTACTATTATATCAGTCTTCAACTCGCCTTCCAGTTTAATTCATTAAAAACATTTGACGTATGATTGCTCTAAGAGTAAAAGTTGTATGAGAATATTTTTCCCTAATTTACCATTTTAGAAGTCATAGTGACTGCCATGGGTTTTGGAGTTCTTGATCCAATAAAATTACAGATCACGCGATGGTAATGATTTAATTTTGCTACATTGATTTTATGAAAAAGTTTCAAACCTGTGCATTTTGACGCTAGCTGGTAGACCAGCATCTGTCTTGCAATCCGAACTGCTGTCTCTTACGGTAGCAGACTGACAGAGAAAAAGATAAATATTAGCTGAAGGACCTGTAAAACCAAAGTTTATTCTACATTTCGACCGCTGATATTTTGATAATTAGACATCATCAGTACTAAATAAGAATTTCGTACAAACAATTATTCTTGAAATAATAAATTACTACTTAAAGAAAATCCCCAAAGCATCTGTTGTTGGAATTTTCGTTTATTTTAAACGCGTTTTTCCACTGCCGAGGTATTTTCAGCGATCGAATGTTTGTAAATTTTATACAGAGTTACAATTACGTTTATGTATAGGTATCAAACGACATTTACTTGTAAGAACATTACTTTGTAATAAAGCTTCTGCGATATGTTTGCAGCTTATAAATTTTGGACAGTTGGCTTCTGTGAATGTTATAATAATTACGCCTCGTATAATACCTCCATATAAATGTATATACAGAAATTATAAATTACAAACGTATTACAGAAATCATTTGATCGTTAAAGATACCTCGATGACAATCAAAATGCGTCCGAAACAAAAGCCAATGCAATGCCAGTTTTTCATTAATTAATAATAATTTAATTCATTAAATAATAATTTATTATGTTAACAGGTAATCTACAGAAGAATTTGCCTATAATAATTACTTGTAATTACTGCTGAGTATTCTCTTCGCTGCACTGCATTAGTAGGTCCATACTAGGAGCTGTTACAGTGTTTTTATATTCAAATTAATATATTCCATCTATTGAGACAGAGAAAACTATGTTAGATCTGCAGATGCCTTAATCCCAAAATTTTGGTTGTACTTCTCTGGCTTCCAAAGAGAACTTTAATGTACTGTAGCTTCTTAAAACACTATGTAGTAAACCTATGAGGCGATCTGTTAACTGTTTAATTTACAACTGTAAATAATCATTCGCAAAAGCCCGATTTTATGCATTTATTTTAGCCGCAGACAGCAAGATTCTAACAATTATTCCGTAATCTGAAAAGAAATTTCAACACTTCGTATTCACCTTTGTTGCCGTGTGAGATTCATTTTTTGTTTATTTATTAAGTCGGCTAACTCCCCAACACGTACTCCATTAAAATTTCTGCATTTACAAATCCCGAGCACACAACAGAGAGGAATGTCTGTTTACGTATCTATCCGCTAATCTCCACAGCTCATTCATTAGTTAAATACAATAGCTCGCCACTCGCAAAATCATAACGTGTATCCTTGAAAAACAATTCCAAAAACTGGAAGCGAAATTCTTAACTCTGAATCAGATTATTCAATAAATACTTATTTCATTAAAACATGTTTCTTTTACTGTTGTAACAGTGGTGGACCGCAGTGGTTTAAACTGCAATAGCGAGGACTCAAGTTTATCACTTTCTTTGACCAGACATATTTCGAATTTCCATTTAACCACTTTGAGTGAATGTTTGCTAAGGTCAATTCACTAGAAATTTTTAACAAAATGAATATCGCTAGAGTAAATAATTCTCCTTGCTCCTGGCTGAACATATCAAATAACTACTTTTCGTTAATTACAGACACTTAGCACTTATCAGACACTGTTATCAGAAGTTATTATTAATCAATGAGGTAGATAATTGTTAATATACCACTAGCTAGTTGACTTTAAGGTTGTCTTTGTCACGAAGATGTTTTTACATACAATGAGCCGTGAAATTTTTGACAGTATTGCTTAACATCGAAATAGTATTTATATTAGTATTTGGAAATACCCAAAAACATCCAGAAACTATCACTGTATATATATAACTGTCAATCAGTCGCTACAATAAGCGATAACCGTGTTTTCTTACTATGACAGACGAAGTACTAAACAGCAGTGATATATGTGACTAATATATAACAACCTCAAAGAAAGAACTACAAAAAGAAAGATGGATACAGAAACTAATGTGAATACCTCTGCTCCACCATTTCATGTGGAAGTGTAAATAATCTATACCATAATTTCTTAATTTCATTCACTAAACTCGATAGCTATTTGGCTTGAGCACAGCCTGCACTTGCAAATTAACAGATGTTACTAAATATGATACTGGAAATTTTTAAGCCACATTGCTAAGCCGGTTGTTGCTAGAGCGGTAATGACCCCACTTTCGAATCGCCTTTAAGCCCCAATAACAACCACAACAAGACAACTACGACTGTATCATTATACTAGTGTTGCCCAAATGCAAGAACAAGACCAGACTTGGCCGGTCTTGGTCTTGCATCAATACACCTGGTCCTGGTCTTGGTCTTGCAAAAATGCAAGACCAAGACCGATTTTGGGCAACACTAGTGTTGCCCAAATGCAAGAACAAGACCAGACTTGGCCGGTCTTGGTCTTGCATCAATACACCTGGTCTTGGTCTTGGTCTTGCAAAAATGCAAGACCAAGACCGATTTTGGGCAACACTACATTATACGAATGCACAGAAAATGTTAATGTTGTGACATTGAAACTAACATCAGTTTATTGTTAAAATATTACAAACAAAGAACTAAAGATGTCAATATTGATGCGGAAATTGTTTAAAAATATTTGCCAAGCCTGGTGTGTTCCGTCCTGGTATTCGGGATAACTTGTGTTTAATCACCAGTACGTCAATGCTGATTTTGTTTTTCAAAGGTTCCCATAACTTTAGTCCACGCAAATGTCGGAATAGTTCCTTCAAAATTAACAGGTCGAATTTGTCCCCAGAACGAACCTAGCCACATGCGAGTGTCGTCTAAACTGCTTTCTACTCGCGCTAGAACTCGCTAGGTTATTCCTATGAACGATCTTCTTTACCGGACGAGCTGTGACTTCTGGAGCTTCACCAGGCTCGGTGCACAAACGAAAACTCGCCAATGCAGGAATAGCGCATAGTGCTTCATCGGGACATGTGAAAACTGCGACCAGTGAAATTTGCGGCCAACCTAAAATCTGCGAAATCTGCGGCCACTGTTCCCTTTGTGTCGCCGCCTACCTGCGACTCGTAATCACTCTAAAGGCCCCTTTAGACGACCCGACCTGGTCTCACTAAATTGTGGCCAGGAAGTTTTTACGCGAACAAATAGAACGGAAGCTAGTCAGCGACATTTTACATTACATGGCCGAAACAGCCAAACTAGTTTCTATTTAAAAAAAAAAAATATTACGACACTCGTTACTGAAAGTTGAATTTTTTGCTGATCTGCAACACTGTTCGGAGACTCCAGTGCGGTACTAACCAGACAGTGGCGTAGCTAGGTCAACAAGGGCCCCGGTGCAAAAAATTTATTTTGGGCCCTCGGGCCAGACGGGTGATTTTTTTTTTTTTTTTTTTTGCTTTGTGTGCTTGTAGGGGCCCCCTGAACTAAGGATGGGGGCCCTTGAATTGTTCTTTTGGGGCCCCCCTGAGCAGCGAGGGCCCTTAGTGAGGGGCTCCTGTGTTCTCAGGGGCACCTTGCCCCTTAGACGACGGTAGAGCTAAAAAAAACTGCGCTTGAGGGCTCCTAGAGGTGCGCTTAGGGGCCCCTTGAGGTATGGTTGGGGGTCCCCTGAGCGTGAGTGCCCCGGTGCACTGCACCGCCTAGCCCCATAGTAGCTACGCCCCTATAACCAGATCGCGCTGGCAGACGGGTCGTCTAAAGGTGGGTCCATCCGTGCAATTGGAGGGATGTCACTCAATTATAGTGTCATCTATGGGGAAATTGATGTGGATGACGTGGACTGACAAGATTATTAGGGTATCCGGTCAGTCCTATATCCATCAGTTTCGTCCATCATGCCATCAAGACAACCGACGGTGTGTGGGGAAAACCACGTATTTTGTTTTCTAGCTTCACTTGGGAGCACATATTTTTAAAGTGCTAGGACTACCACCTGTTAAACTCTAGGATGATGTCATCGTCTCCCACAATAACCTACAGTTTTAGGGATGAAATGTGTTATGAAGTGATTACGCAAAGAGGAAACCTCAGTCCCTCCTTTTTTCGCAATGCCTTCATGGCAGTAATAGATTTTGCTTGTTTTGGTTTTCAAGTCATGAATGCAAAAGCAGTTAACCCACAACTACCGATAGTAGAATATTTGCTGCACTGGTAATGTAAAGGGAGATTTTGCATGAAATCTACTACGATTCTATAAGTGTAGGGCTCGCTATGTAATTTCTTTTCTACGTCTTTTAAGGCAGAATAAAACTTATGTTTTAATAACAATTAAAAAACTATGAAACATTTGTAACGTTAACAGCTGTTCTAAAACATAGGCTACAAACGTAGCAATCCCCTCAGAGCGCCGGCGAGACGGCTGTCATAACAACCAGTGTGAGCCTATTCAATAATAAACACCGATTTCAAAGACTCAAACCGCTACAGCATTGTTGAGACCCAGTTCTGGTCGCAAATTTCACTGGCCGCAAATTTCACTGGGCGCAGTTTTCGCGACACCCTTCATCGCCCGTGGCCCCCAACAATGATGGTACGTCACAGAATACTGGACAAGATTATTTGATAGTGGCATTCTCGAATCTTCAGTATACAACCGACATTTTGTTTATGTTCTGTCAATTGAATCACAGTAGACATGAAGTGCGACGGGTATGTGTTTGATAAACAGATATAAAGGAAGTATTACAAATCATGACATTAGAACACAGTGCAGTTAAGCCATAAAATAAATAAGTTACCTATAGTTACTGACATACATAAAGTATACTCTGAATCCCCGTTTAGTGCATTATGATATATACGAAAGTTTTAAATATCTGTGACATCTTATAAGGCTTTGTATCTGATAATGCACAACAACCAACTCTCTTTAACGACATAACTTATATCACTCTTATACGTGATTGTAAATAAACAAAAGATCATTCGTATGTTCCCGAAAAAGATTGTCCTCTTTTTTGAAATGGCGGAACATGGCCACAGAAATGATGCAATGTGGTGCAATCTTCTAATTTTTTTACTTTTTATTAACATAGATCTGTGCCCGTTCTTTAAGTATTAGAATTTTATAAAGTAAACATGTAAAATCTTAGAAAATGATAAATAACATGTAGGAAATAACAATAAGAGGGCATACAGTCTCCAGTCTTTAATTAGTGATTTTAAGACTGTGATGCAGATTGTAGCTGTTTAGCTGTTCCGATTGTACCGATCGAGTACCAGCATCGCTTCGTCACCACGCCACAAGCGAATAACAAACCGAACCTACTGTCTCGAGATTACGTCCAGGCTCGGTCTTCTGTGCTGTATTTCTGGCATTTTGCTGACAGAGATCGCGCTGGTTGTGACAAACCGAGCGAGCCTAGACAGAGTTTGCACGACTCTACCACACATCGTTCTCTACAGAATAATTGTTTTTTGGTTTGTAGTTTTACGCTTTGTCGACGTCATTAGAGGCGGGAAAGGACTGGGGATAAGAAACGGTAAGAAATTTTGCAATGATTCTTGGAAGGAATCATCCCGGCTTTGGCCTAGGAAGATTTCGGGAAACCACGACAAACCGAAACATGGATGGCAGGATGGGTTTTCAAAATTGTATTTTTTCCGAACGCGAGACCACAGCAAAACCGCTTTCCGATCACGCTCGATCAGAACCGACTGGCATCCGGTTGAAAGGAGATGATTCACACAAAGCGTCTTCGCGGCCTCCAATGAGAACTCCACATCCTGCCACTACTGGATGTCCAGGATATAATAACAGCTCGGACTTAAAGTGCGAGGTCAGGGTCGCAACCCGGACTACACTCCCTGGGAAGTCCTATTCGCAGGATGGCTGCGGATCGAGATACCATCAGGACTGACAAGCCGTCAAATTAGGAGGAAATCGTGACAGCAGTTACTTCCGGGACGTCAGGCGTTCCAGGAATTACATTATGGACTGGCTCTCCTTTCATAGCTAATCAGAATTGCTGCAATTTATTAGTTGATCCGTTCTGTAACTGTGTTCAGAATTCTTTGACTGATTTACTTTACATGCAAAACATATATTTTTTTACGAGTTATTTGATTTAAGTTATGGCAACTTCAGCACGCACATAAATTTTTGTATTTGAAGACAATTTTAAGTTTATACAGTATAGTTCAGCTAAAAGATTAAAAAAAAAAAAAAAAAAAAAAAAAAAAAAAAAAAAAAAAAAAAAAAAAACCATGCAACCATTTCAAATTATCTAAGCTGCTTAAATTGTCTCGAAATTTCACAGAAAAATTTGTTTCTCTTTTGAACCAAATATCAGTGCTAATTAATATTTTAACCAGCGCTTATTAACAGTTTACGTCAACCCGGCTACCTGAGCCAAAACATCATGACCATCTGCATCATGGCGTGTTGGTCCATCTTTTGAACGAAATACATCTGCGATTAGGCGTGGCGTGGAGTCATCAAGTCTTTTCTAGATTTACGGAGATATCAGGCGCCAGATTAGAATAAAAAGGCCACGGTATTCACTTAAATTAATGACCGGTGGTTTGTGGCCACGGGGTTAGTGACAAATAGAGTCCCACAGATGTCAATCTGGTTGAGATCAGGCGAATTTGATGGCCAAAACATCAACGTGATTGTACTATCATGCTCCTCAAACAACTCTAGCGTGATTCTGGCCTTCTGACTCGGGCAGTTTTCCTGTTGGAAGATGTAACCGTCGTCGTGGAAGACATGAAGCACGAACACATGCAGGTGATCTGTAATAATTTTCGCACCATGATAACTTTGATCATTACCACAGATCTCATGGAAACAAAGGAAATGTTCTTCATCGGCCTGCTTGAACCATGGACGAAGGCAGGTGGGGGCAGTATTATGCTATGGGGGCATTCAGTAGTGCTTCCATAGGCACCATGACAACTGTGGACTATGTGAAAATTCAGATTCATGCTAAGTGTTTTGAGGAGCATGATATCTCTATCATGCTCACGTTGATGTCTTGCCACCATATTTGTCTGATCTCAACCCGAACACATCTGCGAGGCATCACAGCTGGTCTCCTCTCTTCTATTCACGCCAACAGCCAGCAGCCAAATACCGTACCTCAACCACTCACTGTTCCTCGATGTTTTGATCTCGGTCGATGGATTCCAACATCTAATCGCTCATCTTAATGTAGCCGATTACCTTTGGTCTGCTATCCGTCCATCAATCAAAGGTATGGATTATTACTGTTATGCAGTCAAAAGTCCCAGTTGCATATGGATGCCGTAATATTACTTATACGAGTCCAGTTCATCTATATCAATTTGAGCGTTATTTGTTTGATACTCTTCTTAGTATGACGATTTTTCATTACCTTTATTCCGTTTGATTTCACAGATATTTCTACATATTCTACATATTCCTGTTACTAGCGATTCTCATCTTGTTTCTTAGTTCCCATTCCAACAATGCAGAACTGTAGGAATATCATTGTATCGGTGAATATTTTAAGTCTTTAATCAAACGGTCCACCTTAATGCGATAGACTGTCTCTCGCACCCGTGAGCAATTTCTGCTTTCCTTCTTCAAACAGTTGTGGTGAAGGTTTTGTCGCTAGACATTTCCTTCAATCTTACAGATTTAGTCTCTTTACTGGTGGTTTGTCTTTTGGTTGTTCTTTATTTGTTTCAGTTTTTAGTTAGGATCGACAATGGTCTTTTGTGTTTGTCAAAATTAGTATAATACTGGCCAAGGTTGTCGATCAGTGTGTTAGTTGACCTTCGAGATGCCCTATAGAAAGATTCGGTTATTTCCACAATTCTTTCCTGGAGCAGTGGGACATCTGCTGCTTCATGCAGGTCTGCTGTGGGAAATCGGTTTGGCGCATGTAGTGCTCGCCGAAGTGATCTGTTCTGCATCGTTTGCAGACGGTTTATTTGGGCTTTGGATGCGTACCCCCAGATAGGGCACGCATATTCAATCACCGGACGTATTAGGCTGCAGTAAACACTGACGCCGCTGCTAGCTGACAATGAGCTATCCCTGTTGATTATTGGGTATAACTCTTGTAGCCCATGTCCTCAATGTGATGTTTCCAGGTTAGACGAGTGTCCAGAATCACGCCGAGGTATTTAGCTGTGGTCGACCACTCGATGTCTTCACCATTCAGGTGCAAGTTACTGTCTCTTTCTCAATTCCAACCTTATTTTAAATTCTGATAATAATAATTCAGTGGGGCCGTAATGACCTAATGACAGGATTTCTATTGGCTCCACATTCCACTCCTGTCGTAGCCATCTTAGTCTAACCCAGTAGCCCTACCGTGTACAGGGGACCTACAGTCTGACGTGGAACCCGAGCCACGGAAGCGTTCTGGCGTATTTAACGTTACACAGTAAGTTATGCCAGAGGTGACGGTCGGATTAAGGGCCTATGAAAATCCCAGCAGAAACAGGGATTCGAAGCGAGGACCTTTCGATCTCCAGTTAGACACCTTAACCACGGAGCCATCACATCACTCCTGAAATTGTAAAACGCAGATCCTCGTCAATATCACTTCAAATATTTAAATCTCCAAACCTACGAGGGACAGTCAAAAAGTTCCCGGTATTTCATTGTAACTCTTTATTAACAAAAGATAGTACACATTTACCTAATTTCCTTCAAACAAGGCTCCTTCTTCATACATACACTTGCTCCACCGTTCCTGCCGTTTCTGGAAACAACGATGAAAATCCTGTTTTGGTATCTTCCAAAGTACAGCCGTCGCTTTCGTTTTGATGTCTTCTACGGTGGCAAAACGGTTACCTTTGAGGCCCATTTTCATCTTGGAAAAGAGCCAGAAATCAGATGGCGTCCTGGCCAATGGCAAGGAGGATGGTCACTGCATCACGACAATGCTCCCTCCCACACATTGATTGTTGTGCAGACATGGTTTGCAAAAAAATAATATTCCGGTCCTCCACCAGCCTCCCTACTCACCGGATTTAGCGCCATCGGATTTCTGGCTCTTCCCCAAGATCAAAATGGGCCTCAAAGGTAACCGTTTTATCACTGTAGGAGACATCAAAACCAAAGCGACGGCTGTACTTCGGAAGATACCAAAACAGGATTTTCATCGTTGTTTCCAGGAATGACAGAAGCGGTGGAACAAGTGTGTGTGTTCAGAAGGAGCCTTCTTTGAATGAGATTAGGTAAATGTGTACTATCTTTTGTTAATAAAGAGTTACAATGAAATTTCGGGACTTTTTGACTGCTCCTCGTATTATAGGTATTCTTCTTCCATCATTATTGCTCATTATACCAACGAAAAATTTTAATACGAAACAAAATTTTTGATGTTAGTTTAATGCAAGGGCCTTGAAGTGAAGAAAAGTGATTAACATATAATTTCATCATCAACACTAGACACATACGTTTGCGTTGACCGATACGTCCAATATGCCTGCTCAATCTGGGTTTTATTACCAGTCTCGTTTAAAGTTTACTTAATTTTAAATTCCTCCGACATTCTTTTAGAACTGCAAGTAGCTTCTATAACAGTGATTGATGGTTGTAGTAGGTCGCACCGTTTGTAAATCAGTGATATCTAAACCGAGTGTAACAGCATGTCGGGATTTGTAGTACGTGAAGTGATCGATCTGTCAATACCTCAATCAGCTGTCCGCGATCTGACGTTTGTTCTGACGCGATATAACTTCACTGTTTTGGTAGCTGTCCGGCTAATAAATGAGGCCATTTACAGAGTGTTCGGTCAAGTACGCTATTAATATTCTGAATGCGTTACTACCACTCCGTCTGATGGACGACGCATGTGAAACGATTCGTTTAAATGTTGCCAGACGAAACTGATACAAATCCCCGTGATGTACAAATACCGTCATACACTCATTTCCTTCCAAACGAAATTCTAATTACACTTTCATATCTCATTTATGTCTGAGTGGACAATATGATGCCAATTTTCTTTCACTCCTTTTCTTGGTATTTATCTAGAGTGTGTAACGGCAGTGCCAATCATTACCAAGCTGACTTCCATGTTTTACTTCCTTAGTATAATTTTTCTGAGTTTCTAACCTCTTTTTTATGTTGTTAGTCTCATGATTTATTCGACACAATCCTCCAACTTTTCCAGCCCTAAGCCGATTTCTTCATATGGGCATGTCTTTTGCTATCTGCTTCATATATTCTAGTTTAATGTCTTCCGCGCAGTTCTTTCCTTCAACTAGTAATGAATTAACCATTTTTTACGTCCTTAAAACGTTACTACTATACTGTCTCGAATAAAGTTTTTCTTAACAAAAGGTTTCCAAAACAAGTGATTAAAATATATAGTTTTATATACACAAGTGATGTCCAACATTTTTTCTTACGTGCGTTGACAGATGTTCTGCAGAAAGTGAAATCAACAACTCTTCATATAGTGATTGGGAAATTTATAATGGATACAAAATGTAAACAAATTTGTTGAAGAATTTTGGTGAATTTTGAATATATAAAGAGTTGTAATGGAAAGAAGCAGTATAAAGTTTACAGCAAAAAACTCATACAATGAATAAAATGTTGTCATCAAAGTTCGTATTTCGCAAGCAGCAAAGTACGCAAATACGAGTATGGTTCCATCAAAAAGGCCATTGCTGTATTCCTTCTTGTTCCTTGCACCCAGCCTCGACGTCGCCGAAGGGTAAAGCCAATAAAATTGGTGACGTCTCAATCACCTTCTCTGAGCCTCAACGCTGCTCAATTGTTTCCTAAAATACGCCCTCTGGACAACAAAGAATCCCACCCTATTTTGTATATCTGGTGCAATGCAGCCTATACTATCAAGTAAAAACCGAAGTAATACCTTAAATGTTTTAAGCCAGTCATAATATTAGAATTATGTGCTTACTGATGCTAAAAGTAAATACGTTGCTAGTTTACGATAAGTGGTATCAGACAGTTATGGTATCTAGTAATTTTCTCGGCTAAAAACTGAATATTTGTCTCTCTTACTATTAACAGCTGATGCTATGCAGATCCTTTAAAGTTCTGAACCATAACAGCACTTTTACGCTAGAGTACCAAAATATATCTTTGCGGATCCACAAATTCTTTGCTATGACATACGCGGTTTTTTATGGCGCTTCATTTAAAGCTTTAAAAATTTGTGCTAATTTTTATGATATGCTTCCTTAGGTTTTATGATGCGCATAACAAAATTTATCAGAATAGTAATGTCGCATATCTTAAAAATAAGAGAAGACTCGGTAGTTATACTTAGTCCCCAAGAGAGTATAACTCCGCACTGAGTATAACTCCCCACTGGAGTACTTAAAACTTCCATAAATTCGATAGATATCTTTCAAATGTCGAAGCTGAGGATAATTTTCTACTTTAGTTTTATTTCACCAGAAAAATAGAAAAAAATACATTAGACTTTTCTGTGTAATGTTAAAGAACAAACTGACATAGACCCTGTTACTATTATTAGGAGCCCGAGCTGGTCGTTCGGCAGGGATTATCGAAACATTATATACACAGTCTGAAAGAACCCGCAAGTTATATGTTGTTAAAATATAATTGTAACAATCACTCACTTTATGGTCTGTGCAGTTACCAAAAAATAAAGTATCTTGTTCGTGGCGTTTACTTGTGCCTACCTGGAAAGCATCAAGTAATTAACAACATACAATGTTCTTTCACTTCGGCGGTGGTCACTTCAAACCTTCTCTGAAATATATAAAAGGTTAGAAGGGTATCTCAAAACTACTAAATCATAGATTAAATGATTTTCTTTCAAGTCTTTAATGCACAGCTTTCCTTAAATTTTGTTAGACCCACCGACCGGTATATTATTTAAATTTCTATCAGAAGATTCCTTACACAACAGATTTTTCACCAGGTAAATAATTTCTTCTTCTCCAAAAAAATCAGAAGACAGTTCTGCTACGACCGCAAATAATCCCTTGAATTTCTTAATACTTTCCGCTAACAATCCCTAACCATTTCTTTGAACATCACACAAATTGCACAACATTGGAAATTTACGATTTCAAATTTCTAAAGTTCCTATCAATTTCTTGCACACTTGTTGCACAATTATAAATTATAAAATCAATACTTGATGGCTGATATACAACTTCTAAACTGGAACGGAATTTAAAACAGTGGAATAGACGTTGCAAATTTAAACAATTGCGCAACCGCTGAGTGTCGACTAATAAGAAATTTCGCTGGTATTATTATTGCTTCCCTAACCTGACACACTTTATGTAAACTTAGCTCTTGCTAGTTTCGACGAAAAAACCTAATTTGAGTGATTATACTAAAATCCTCACTTTCGATGAATAACAAAAATAAAATACCAGACGACTCACTTACTCCCCGAACAAAGACAAAGACCAACTCAGACGGTTACCGCAAACACCTAGAAGTCACCCACTGCCACACAAATTTAAACTCTGCTCTGGACCGAAGGTCCGACTGCGATGATAGACTGGTGACGAAAAAGCGCCGCTCGGTGGCGTCTCGTCCTTTTTATACTGACGCTGGTTTTTGATGCAACACTTACCAAGACACCAGGATTGTGTCGCAATACCTGTGGCTACGCGTGGATCCTAATATTACACCACGCTCGCAATTCATAATTTTTATAATAAAACTCAGACAAATGTCTTAGAATACACTCTGTAAAGCCCTAGAACCGTCACAACAGCTCAAAAGCGCCGTCAGACGTTTCTCGAGTGCTGAAAACTGAAGGAATAACAAAGACCTCTTAAAAACAATTAAATCATTCTTAAAGCTAAATTAAATCAAATGGCAACAATTTTAAATTTAAAAAAATACGAAATATTTCCAAAAATTTGATGAAACTAGGCATTACGAACTGTCAAACTTAAACATTGGCTGTCATAGTGTCATCATATTTATTATTTCTACAAGGTATTTTTTTGTCACAAGCCTACATCTTCCTTCATACTTAACCGAAATCAATGAATGAGGTGTCATTTTAATTTTATGGTCTCCACTTTGGTCACATCATATTTTAAGAAAGAAAGTTTTCGGAATTCGACACTTAAAGGGCAAAAATGACAATTTTTCTAAAATACTTTTTTTGTGTCTCGAGCCATTTATCTTCATTGATATCTAACCAAAATCGATAAATGAAGTAGGATTATGAGGAGCAATGTCTTATCTTTCTAACATCATATTTTAAGAAAGAATGTTTTTGGAATTTAACCCTTAAAGGGAAAAAGTATAAATTTTTCTACAACGGATTTTTGTGTTACGAGATATTAATCTCCTTTGATATCTACAGTTTAACGTGGAATCCGAAGCATTCTGGTGTACTTCACATTACACAGCAAGCTTTGCCAGAGGTGACGGTAGGGGTAAGTGCCTAAGAAAATCCCCGCCGAGACAGAGGTTCGAACCGGGGATCTTCCAACAGTTGTAAGTTTTTCCAATTATTTTAAGAAAGAAAAAAAAAAGTCGTTCGTTTCTTCATACAGGGTGACTTGCGGGAACCGGACGAATTTGAATCAGCTGTTGCATTGTTACACGTGATGGCGAGATTGAGGTTATGTCATTGTTTTGAGTGTGTCTTACCATTTTAGTTATAATGGATCAGTGGTCAGTACAGCATCGTGTTTTTGCATACGACACTTTTGTTAAAATGGTGAACCTATTATCAAAACACAGCGTATCCTTCGACGCCACTTAAATATCGGTCGGAATGAGACAATTCCAAGCCGAAACACATTGTTAAGATGGGTTCACGCGTTCAGAACAACAGGAACAGTAACAAAGAAAAAGCCACCCGGGCCCAAGAACAGTGAGAACGCCCCATAACATCACCATAGTGAGAACTGCTTTAATCAGGAGTCCGAGTCGATCTGCACGCAGACATGCACGAGAGCTAAACATAAGCCGCGATTCTGTGAGGAAGATTTTAGGATTAGATTTGAAATTTCATCCCAGTAAAATGCAGGTGGTGCAGCAACTCAAAGAGAGGGACTAAGAAATAAGAGAAGACTTCGCAGTGCGTATGCAAGTGTTGCTTAGTGATAATCCTAATGCAATACTGTTAATGAGCGACGAAGCTCATTTCCACTTAAACGGCTCAGTTAACAAAAAAAAACTTTCGATATTGGGCGACTGAAATATGTAACATTCATCAAGAACGTCTCCACTCTCCAAAGGTAACAGTTTGGTGTGCGGTAGCCCGCTTTGGAATAATTGGGCCGTACTTTTTCGAGGAAAATGGTGTCGCAGTGACAGTAATCTCTGAACGCTACGTTCGCATGTTGGAAACATTTCTCAGACCAGAGCTTCGGAAGCGAGGAATAAACAAGAAAAATGTTTACTTCCGACAGGATGGGGCCACAGCGCTTACTTCCCGCGCATCGATGCGAGTTGTGAAGACTATGTTCCCCGGCAAGCTAATTTCGCGTTTTGGTGACGTGCCGTGGCCGCCAAGGTCACCGGATTTGTCTCCCTGTGACTATTTCCTATGGGGATATTTGAAAGCTCGTGTCTACGCTCACAAACCACGTACTTTATTAGAGCTGAAAGATGCAATTAAGAAGAGGTGAATTTGATTGGAGAAGGTATGCTGACCCGAGTTTTTGTATGATTTTCTACAGAGGATGGAAATCTGCATTCAAGTGGATGGCAAGCACATGCATGACATCATATTCAAGAAATGAACACAATGAACACACTTAATGTTTCATACAACATATGTTTTATGAAATGGTATGTTTTCACCATTATATCTATAATAATCAAATAATATTAATAAGTAAATTAACTTTGTACTGCTCATTTGAAAAACGTCCGGTTCCCGCAAGTATAACGAGACTCGGAACAACCGTAATTTGTTATATGTTCTACATTAACTTCTCATAATATCGTCGATATATAATAAGCTAATATTTTAATGGTAACAGCATTTCGAGAATGAATAGCAACCGTGGCAAATGGCATTTCTTTACGTTTAATATTTCTGTAAATTGTTAAAACTACACAAGAAAAGAAGGAATAAAATCACTTGATGAATATGTCACTGATTTTATTGCCACCAAAAACTTTTATCAAAAGCTCTTTTACTCCATTACATTTCAGTGACGGTGTGTAACGGGTTGAGCATCTAGAATCAAAAGCATAAAAAATTGATGTTGTCACTTCCGTTTCTACATTAACGTAATGAATAACCAATAGATGGTGCTTCAGATACTGACCAGAAATTACAAATTAAAAGATTTACTGGATGAATCGTTTCGCGAATAACTTAGTTGCTGAAGCTGCGTTTTTGTCACACATGCTAAGTACTGCTCTCAGTTAACTGAGAGAACAAAATTGTTGTGATAGGTGACAAAGAGTAAATAATAAATTTTTGACCGTTAAATAATTAATTAAACAACAGTTGGCACTGATTGGGGACTGCCGACAGAAGTGGAAACTTGAAACTATGAATATCACACGCAACACCAGGGGCGGATCCAGGGGGGGGGGGGCTAGGGGGCTCAAGCCCCCCCAAAAGTGCCTAGGTCCACCCCCGACACTGTAATTTCGGAGACCTTTTTTTTTTTTAGCTCTATGGATGAATGGATGATTTGAGGCCCGAGAAGGCTATAAAAGTCCTCTCAAGCCCCCCCCCCCCAAACCAAAATCCTGGATCCGCCCCTGGGCAACACGTCATACTTATAGCTACAGATATACTAAATAATAATAATTCCGTGTGGTTGTAATGACATGGTGACAGGATTTTAAGTGGATGCCCATCCCGCCCCTGTTTTAGCCGCCTTAACCTAAGCCAGCAGTTATGCCAGGTACAGAAGACCTACGGTTTAACGTGGAACCCGAATCACGGAAAACGTTCTGGCTTACTTCACATTACACAGCAAGCTGTGCCAGAGGTGAAATTAAGTGTCTATGAGAATCTCCGCAGAGACAGGGACTCGAACCAGTGACCTTATCCACTGAGCCACCAGATCGCTACAGATGTTCTGTTGACATTAGCATGTCACTGACGCAAACTCATAAGATTTTACCCGATCAAAAAACGCTCCTAAAGAAGTTCTCGCTTCAAAAACTGAAAATCTTTACGAAGGAGATATACCAAACTATTGTGTCAGAGGCAGGAAGGCCAATACCTTCCCTCAGGGACCTAAAATTTAACGTGGAATCAGAACCACGGAAGATTTCGATGTAGCTCGTATAATAAAATATAACACTCAAAAATTTCTGTTGGCAATGGGATTTGAGCCCGCGATCGCAGAAAGAAACTTTCGAAAGTGAGCTACCAGACCACCTTGTTTTGTAGTGTGTGATTAAGTACTATCAAAATTGGATTAAAAGTTGTGAGTTAGTATGAACAACGTTGACAGAAATTAAATGATGGGGAAAAGGAAGAGTGAGTTCGGGTTTTTGTAAATCAAACGGTTACAGTATTTTTCTATTTGTTTAAACGTATATGTATTCAAAGTTCCACCAAAATCGGATTCAAACTATATTTATATATGAAGAACATTGTAAAAATACGAACAAACATTCATTTTTATATATTAGATATGAGTATTAACTATACTTTCATGGCTATCGAAGCGCAAGACCTAATACTTACAGCTACAGATATTTTCAGGAATATTGTTTATTTTGTTAAATGTTTGGATTGCAAATGTCTGTTTTTGGTTCTATATCCAGCTCGCTAGGGCTTGGAAACGAGGCGCCGACATTCACATTTTACGGTCGCCTATCCAGATTTATGTTTTCGCAGCTTCTCTAAATGAGTATATGTGAGTGATCGCATTTCTTCTTAAAATATCACACTTTCGATTTCCCTCCAATTACTTCACACTATCATGTATGAAAAAAGAAGCAGTTTTTATTCATTTCCTCACAGTTTTTTGTAAGTCTAGACTAGAAATGAGCACACATCTTTCAAGGAGAAATTCGGCGTTGTGGCCTTGTTGCAGTTTGTCTAATCGGGCGTGGCACATAACAGAATCTTATTGTATAAAAAGCTTTCACCGCTTGATTAGTCGTAAATTTCTCTGACAGATACGGACAGTGATTTTAATCCCACGTAAATCTCCGGAATCAAGTGGAGCATCCATTTCAGTCGACCGCGGTGGCCCAGAAACTTCATCTCGCTGGATCACAGAGACGATTCGCAGCTGTTGCGGTCAGGTATTAGACAAACAACATCTACTGTAACTACAAGTACACTTTTGCTTCAGTTTCAGCGATTTAGATTTCCTAGTTTTAATCCACCAAAAATTTCTTTCCTTTTCTTACTTCAAACCAAACTGTTACTTTGAACAGGTTGAAGTATTATCATCTTAACTATTGAAGATTTCAACAAAATTAGAAAAAGTGATTAGGTACACATGACAAAGTTGTCTAGAATTTTGAGTTAGCTAATTATCAGCATGATATAATTTCAGGTTATAATTATTAATTAATTCATATTATTAATTTACAAATTAGTATTATCTTATCATGCAGTAAGAAATTATAGTCTAAATCTACTCTTCGGCGATAGTTTTAAGGACTAATTAGTGTAAAGTGCTTTATTCGAATAATGCGTCTGGTATAGAAACGTGTCATCATCACATTCGAAAAATAATGACCGTAAGTGATCATGTGAAAAAGTATGACTGAAAATAAACGAAAAAAAGTTCCGTTTCGGGAACTTTCCGCCAGCAAAATTTGTAGTGGAACAACGAGCTTTCTTTACTTTGTCTATGTAGGTAGTAAAGGGTAAAAAAAAAAAAAAAAAAAAAAAAAAAAAAAAAAAAAAAAAAAAAAAAAAAAAAACGCTTAATGTAAAGGTTACACATTAACCGAGTCTTTTGTTTCTTCGGATACAATTATAGTATATTTATCAGTAATATACCGGCTCTATTTCATAGTTTTAGAAGTCTGTAATAGGGATTTCTCTTTTTTTTTGTTCCGGGTTTCACGAAAAAACTACTAAATAGGTTTTGATGGGATTTTCACACTTTTTATATCTTTGGATCCAACTTAGAATCTTCGGTATGTCTCATAATACTTCGTCATCTGGTGACAGAGTGGCGAATTCTTTTATCTACAATATGGAGTAAAGTAAAAACTAGTGAACAGAATTTGGCAATGATTTTTTCGCAGTTTAACAACTCATGGTTAGCAACCTTTAAAATACGTGTCATATATTCCACTTCTGATTAATATTATAAATACGAATCTTCGTTTGATTGTGCTTCAAACACATCGAAATGACGTAAACGATATCTAAGAAATTTATAAGCTACACTGTCGATAAAATATACGTATAACGGTTTTCCTTCTTGAAACCTAAGTAGTTCCCCAGAAGAATATAATCCTAAGATGACCGTTTATTTCTAAATCACGCCAAAACAGCTAAAATAATTTGAGTAAATTTTATAATGTAGATATTCCATATCCCAGATTAATATGTGGAAAGATTGTAACTCGAAAAACAATGTAAATCCCGAGCTATAAATGTCGTAATTAAATATTTGTTACTAGATCATACCGAAACGACCGAACTGATCAGGATGAAATTTGTTACTTGAGAAGTTTACTTACTGGTTTGATGTAAGTGCAGAGTTCTTATTGAATAGTAGCCAGGTAGTTAGTTATTATTACTATATTTATAACATTGAATTTTACATTGCGCAATTAGTAAAATAACATAAAGCGGTGATTGTTATTTCGTGAGCGATCTGGTTAAGGTGACTGAGTGGAATCTGAAAGGTCGCCGGCTCGAATCCCTGTCTCGGCGGTGATCTTCATACGACCTTCACCCGTCCTTCACCTCTAACATACCTAGCTGTGTAATGTTAAGTACGCCGGAAGGCTTCAACGGTTCGCATACCACGTTAAACTACTGGCCCCCTTTACCCGCTAGGATAATCGGAGTTTACGTAAGGAGGAAAGAAACTGGCAATCCTACCTCAAACACAATGCTAAATACACTTCCATCGGAAAGGTATAAGCAACCTTCCGGTTGAAAACCAAGCTTACTTTTCATTATGTCCAAAGATAACTTCTTAGATTGCGGCATCGTAATCAGCCTTACGATTTTTTCTCCACATAATTTCGACAAAACTTAAGCCTTTCGTAATAATGGATTATTTATTCTGTTTTTAGATCGGTTTTCAAACTGGTTTCTACTGGTACTGTTGTTCGCTTTGAGTTTTCAAATAATGGATATTCTACACTGAAGAGCCAAAGAAACTGGTATAGACATACGTATGCAAACACAGAGGTATATAAACACTCAGAGTACGGCGTTGCGGTACGCAACACCTATATAAGACAACAGGTGCCTGGCGCAGGCGTTTGATCGGTTACTGCTGCTACAATGGCAGGTTATTACGATTTAAGTGCGTTTGAACGTGGTGTTATAGTCGGCACACGAGAGATCGGACACAGCATCTCCGAGGTTGCGATGAGATGGGGATTTTCCCGTACAACCATTTCACGAGTGCACCGTGAATATGGGAAATACGATAAAACATCAAATCTCCGACATCGCTGTGGCCAGAAAAAGATCCTGCAACAACGGGACCAACGACGACTGAAGAGAATCTTTCAACGTTACAGAAGTGCAACGTTTCCGCAAATTGCTGCGGATTTCAGTGCTGGGCCATCAACAAATGTCAGCGTGCGAACCATTCAAAAAAACATAATTGATATGAGTTTTCGGAGCCTAAGTCCCACTCGTGTACCCTTGCTGAGTGCACGACACAAAGATTTACATCTCGCCTGGGCCCGTCAACACCGAGACTGTTGTTGATTGGAAACATGTTGTCTGGTCTGACGAGTCTCGTTTCCAATTGTATCGAGTGGATGGACGTGTACGGGTATGGAGACAACCTCATGAATTCATGGACACTGCATGTCAGCAGGGGACTGTTCATGCTGGTGGAGGCTCTGTAATGGTGTGGGAAGGGGGGGGGGTGCAGTTGGAATAACATTGGACTCCTGATACGTCTAGATACGACTCTGACAGGTGACATGTACGTACGCATCCTGGCTGATCACCTGCATCTGTTTATGTCCATTGTGCATTCCGACGGATTTGGGCAATTCCAGAAGGACAATGCAACAAACCCACACCTCCAGAATTGCTACAGAGTGGCTCCAGGAACACTCTTCTGAGTTTAAACACCTCCCCTGGCCACCAAACTCCCCAGACATGAACATAATTGAGCATATCTGGGATGTCTTGCAACGTGCTGTTCAGAAGAGATCTCCACCCCCTCGTACTCTTACGGATTAATGGATTGCCCTTCAGGATGCATGATGTCAATTCCCTCCAGCACTACTTCAGACATTAGTCGAGTCCATGCCACGTCGTGTTGCGGCACTTCTACGTGCAAAGGGGGGGCCCTACACGATATTAGGCAGGTTAACCAGTTTCTTTGGCTCTTCAGTTTATTTGCTCATTGCATTATTTGGTTAATTTAAGTATACTTTTCCGTAATGTTAAATATTTGTTTTTTTAGGTTTTCGAAAATAGTACGTTAAAAAAAACACAAAACGTAAATTAAACTTTTCACAAAGCTGAAGGAACTCTCCGAAAGTAGGTCACGCAGGCAAAAATTATTGGTAAGAATTTCTCTCACAAGAGCGTAAGAGAAATGTCCTCATGCAATTAAAAAAAAAAATTATATTCAAATCCTGAAACTTGGAAACTGAAATTCATTTATCAGACAAAATATGTTGTATATTTAGTGTGAAAATTGCGCAAAATATTTAATCATGGAAGCTATTGTAAAGGTACAAATCACTGAAATACTTGAGTTACTGATATGCTCTATATACGGTCTTCGCTAACGCTTTCCAAACACATGTCTCCCAGGTGGATCATGAAACAGTGGAGGAAATAAGAAGACAAATAGACTGGATGTGACTAGTTTAAGACCTGTTGAACCTACCCACCACCCGTGGAATGGAACCCGACCTGATGTATTGGACATAGTGATAACCAGAGGTATTGCAGGCTTCATCACTGCCTATACCATGAACCGACTATCATGTGACCATTCTCCAGTCCTGATTGACATAGATGTCGGCTCATGGAGACCAGAAACGACTAGCCAAATTAACTTCAATAAGACGAACTGGGTGGATTTCCGTAACTTGATCACGGAATCCCTTCATCGTCTAAGACCAATCAACGCAAGACAAATAGAGACTGCAATAAAACAAATCTCTACTACTATCGTGGAAGCAGCCAATAGATCTACTCCTTCCACAGTAACAAGACCTCAATCCCGGCAACTGCCTCCACAATTGCTAGCGCAGATAAAGCACAAAAACAGAGTGGCGAAGGAATGGCGATTAACTCGGCGCCCAGACACCAGACGTCTCCTAAATCGTCTACAGCGAGAGCTGAAGGCTGCGCTACAAGAGCACAGAAATAGGGAGTGGTCAGCACGTCTGGCCTCACTCAAAATAAATGACGGCAATCTTTGGGTTGAGACCAGGCGCTTCAAAAACGGCGTGCCAGACTTCCCCCTCTCCTTGGGGAAAGGGGCCTCGTCTTCAGCAACTTGGACAAAGCCAACGCACTGGCAGATCATTTTGAAAAACAGTTCAGGCCAGCCCAAGACGACGACGAAGAAGAATCTGCCACTATCCGAATAAGGTTAGCTCGCTTCCTAGCCGCTGAAGATGACGGATATGTGATCGATGAAATCTCTACTGAAGAAGTTCGACGCATCTTAACACAACTACATCCCAGGAAGGCTCCCGGCTCTGATACTCTAGGAAATCAACTACTGAAAAACCTTCCACAACAGGCCGTAGAACACATAACTGACATCTTCAACGTTATACTCAGCAGCCAACATTATCCCAGTTGCTGGAAGCAAGCGATAGTGATTGCTGTGCCCAAACCGGGTAAGGACAGCCTATTCCCACAGAATTACCGCCTCATAAGCCTGCTATCCTCGCTCAGCAAGGACTTCGAGCGGCGCTTACTCAGACGACTGGAAGCTCATATACAGAGGGAAAGTATTATTCCGGACGTCCAATTCGGATTTCAGAAGAGACATTCTGCTACTCAACAGATCATGCGAATAGTTGAAAGAGCCACGACAACCTTCAACTATCGCGGCTACTGTCCGCTAGTGCTACTCGACGTGGCGAGGGCTTTTGATTCTGTTTGGCACAGCGGCCTCCTGTACAAACTTTATGAGCAGGGACTCCCCGGCCCACTCGTAAAGCTAATTCGAAGTTACATATCAGGTAGATACTTCCGAGTGAGGGTAGGTATTGATCTATCAACACGTAGCCCCATAAAGGCAGGAGTACCACAGGGATCGGTACTAGGACCCGTACTTTACAACTTGTATACAGCTGATATACCAGCTCCAACTACAGTCCGTACCGCCCTTTACGCAGATGATACGGCTTTCTTCACGGCACATAGGTGTAAAGCCACTGCCATCCGCAGACTACAACAGGTTCTACAGCAAACTGAAGCCTGGGCCAGAAGGTGGAGAATTACCCTCAACACTGCAAAAACCCAAGCCATCATGCTGACGAGGCGCCTGGGGAAGCGGGATCGCCAGCAAAATCGCACCAAGAAGCTGCTCCCAAATGGAGAAGAGATAGAGTGGTCTGCCACTGTTAAATACCTCGGTGTCACTATGGACTCCAGGTTAACCTGGAAAAGCCACATCGAGGACACTCGAAGAAAAGTCGCAGCTAGGCTCCAAGAGCTATACCCGATCCTCAATCGGGACAGCTCACTATCAGCCAGTACCGGGGTCTAGTTCGCCCGATAATTGAATATGCGTGCCCGGTGTGGGGCTACGCATCAAAAACTGGGTTGCGCAGACTGCAAACAATGCAAAAGAGAGCGCTTCGGCGGGCACTACATGTCCCGAACCGGTTCCCGACAGCAGACCTGCATGAAGCAGCAGGTGTCCCGCTGCTCCAAGGAAGAATATTGGCGATAACCAAATCATTCTACAGAGCTGCAAGAACGTCTACTAATCCACTAATTGCAAATCTCGGACAGTATAACAATGCATATGACAAACACGCAAGGCCATTGTCCATCCTAACAAGAAATTAAAACAATGAAGGAGCAAAATTAAAGACATACCATTAACAAAAGACACCCAACCTGAAAGTCTGAAGGAAATGTCCAGAAACAAAACCTTCACCTAAACTGCTTGTAAGTATATAAGCAGAAATTGCTCTCGTGCAGTTTAATGGGCCTCTCAGGTCAACAGTACGGGAATTGCCCCACCTGGAATGTTGCACATCTTTTTAAGAGCCTTAGGAATGTTAGTAAACTCTTTACTCCTGAGAAAATTTTAGTTGATATTCATTTGACGAGAGGATATGGAAAACTATTCAAAACTTTCAAAAAAACTATAAGTTTTACAATCCTATCTGATAGCAAACTGTCTGCCAAAAGAACGTAAATAGTTCCATAGAAAATCGTTGACGATCAAGTTAGTTCTTTATTTTTATTGCTGGACGTGGAGACAGCCTGAACAATACCTTCATACTGTATGCAGAAAATATTGTAACAAAGGAATGTTATGGTATAACGCTCATCTTGAACATCATGTTTACGTTATTTCAAAATGATTCAAAGTTAAATTGTAAGTGCTTAAATCAGGGCATTACACAGTAAAAGAGAACAGTCTTCTTAGAGAATCAAGTAGTTTAATGTTGAAGATGTTTAACTCACCCTAGTTTTCCTATACAGCATATAAACCAGGCTCCTACGAAACGTCAACTGAAGAAAATAGTTCACGGATATGCTAACTTGATTTCAATTATTGCGTTTTGAGAAATTCAGGATTGATCGGTTTGTTTATAGAGATTAAAATCGAAAAGAAGAACGATAGAGAATAAGAAAAGCGGGACATGAAATAAGGCAAGAGGAATGGAAGAGACGGAAGATTTTCTTCAAGATAACCAATCCTTTCTACACACACACATATTGTTATTATTAATTTTTTTTGACTGGTTTGATAAAATCCTCCATCCCTTCCTATTTTGTACAATCCTCTTCATCTCTACATATCCCTTACAATCCACGTCCTAATTATCTGCTTCATAAATTCTAATCTCTGTATTTCTCTACAGTTCTTATCTTCAACTGTTCCCTCCACTAACAAATGAACCAATCCAGCATGTCTCAAAATGTGACCAACCAGCCTGTCTCTTCTTTCTGAAATCTTCTTCCGCAAACTTCTTTCCTCACCCATCATTTCCAAAACTCGTTCATTTCGTACTTTGTCTGTCCAATTAAATTTCAACATTCTTCAGTAGCACCACCTTTCAAATGCTTCAATTTTATTTCTTTCGGTATTCCTAAAGTCCATGTTTCGCTACCATAAAGTACTGTGCTCCACACGTAGAGTTTTAAAAACTTTTTTCTAATTCCTAGATCAATGATTGAAACTGAAAGATTTCTCTTTTTCATAAAGGCTCTTTTTGCTAGTCGTATTCTGCTTTTGACATGATTCCTGCTTCGGCCATCGGTTGTAATTTTTCAGTCCGAAATATTCCTTCAGTATTTTGTTCATACTATTCAGCGACTTCTCAATATCCTCAGCCTGTTCTGCTAACAAGACCATGTCATCAGCAAATCGTAGCATACTGTTTTTTTCTCCCTGAACACTTATACAACATGAAAATTTTTCTTTTACTTCCTTTATTGCTTCTTCTACATACGAATTGAATGTTAACAGGGACAGACTACAACCTTGTCTCACACCCTTTTTAATCGATGCATGTCTCTCGTGATTCTCTACTTTTATTATAGCCACTTGATTCTTATATAGTTTATATAAAATATTCCTCTATCTAGATTTTTTAGACCTGAGATTTAAAAAAAAATTAACATCTTGTCTCACCTGACATTATCAAAAGCTTTTTCTATATCAACAATCGCCATAGAAGTGTATTACTTTATCTTGATTCGCCCTTAAGGTATGAATGAATCTTAAAGCCAGAATTGCTTCCCTTGTACTACGATTTTTCCTAACCCAAACTGATCTTCACCTATCTTTTCTACTGCTCCTTCCATTCTTCTGTATATTATTCTGGTCAGTAATTTTGAAGCATGGGATGTTAGACTAATGGTTCGATAATTCTCATATTTGTCGGCTTGTGCTTTCTGCAGAAGCGTGAAGATTCTTATTTTTATTAAAATCAGTTGGGTTTTCTCCTGTTTCATACCTTTTTGGTATCAGCTTGAATAATCTTTTGATTCCTTCTTCTCCTAGGGATTTAAGAAGTTCCGCTGGGATCTCATCAATTCCAACTCTATTAAATTCTGTCCTCAAAACAGCATCTTTTAAGTTATCAATGTCTACATCGCCTTCCTTTTCCATTACACTATTGTTCAAGTCATCCCCATCACACAGTTTCTCAATGTATTCCTTCCATCGATTAGCTCTATCGTCTGATATTAAAACAGGTTTCCCATCGGCAGCTTTAATGTTCTCTCCACTTTTCTTCATTTCTCTAAAATTCTGTTTCACCTTCCTGTATGCCACATCTACCTTAATTATCACCATTTCCGTTTCTACTTCTTAAAACTTTTCTTCTAGAAATTTTTCTTTTGCTAATTTGCATATCCTGTTTATTTGATTTCTAAATAGCCTGTATAGCTGTCTTCTTTCTTCATCTTGAGCATTTTTGTGCCTTCTCCTCTGATCCATCAGCTCCAAAATTTGTTCTGTGATCCAAGGTTTTCGGGCGGAATTGTTCCCTAAAACCTAATGTTTCTTTACCAGCTTTCATTATTTCGATCTTTAATGCATTCCATTCGTCCTCGGTTGAGCTCCTTTCAGAGTTACTTCTTAGACCTAAGTCTACCATTGCTGCAAATTTTTGTCTTGCTAGATTGTTTCAGATTATTCACTTCCCGTCTGTTCTGCTTACATTGCTTCCTTATTCGCTTGAATTTCAGCCTTTACTTCATTACTATCGAATTATGGTAAGAGTATGTCTGCTCCTAGGTACGCTTTACAGTCAAGAACTTGATTCTTGAATCTCTGTTTGACCAAGATATAATCTAACTAATTTCTGCCTGTATCTCCAGGACGTATCCAGGTGCATATCCTTCTTGCATGGTTCTTAAACAGTGTTTTTGCCCCATCTAGCTTATTCCTTTCACAAAATTCTAACAATCTGCTTCCTCTCTCATTTCTTTCTACTAGACCAAAACTTCCTACAGTATTTCGCTCTTTTCCTTCTCCCACTATCGCATTACAATCACCCATGATTATTAGATTTTCCTTCACAATGACATATTGGATTAATTCTTCCATTTCAGCGTATATTTTCTCTATTTCTTCGTCATCTTCCTATGACGTTGGCATATACACTTGTACTAATGTGGTTGGGACGGACTTAGTTTCTAGCCTTATCAAAATAATCCTGTCACTAAACTGTTCATAATAACTAACCCGTTTCCCTACTTTCTTGATCATTACAAATCCTACACCAGTGACTCCATTGACAGCTTGTGTGCTAATTATCCTGTGTTCCCCAGACCAGAAATCCTGTGCGCCCTTCCATTTAATCTCACTAATCCCAACAACATCTAACGTAAGTCGTTCCATCTTCCTTTTTAAGTTTTCTAACCTACCTGCCCTATTCAGACTTCTAACATTCCACGCTCCGACTCTTAGTATGTTTCTATCCATTCTGATGACTCCTCCCTGAGCAGTCCCCACCCGGAGATCCGATTGGGGGACTATTTTACCTCCGGAATATTTTACCCAGGAAGAAGCCATCATGATATATGTAATTTGAGAGGATTACATGTCCTCGGGATACCCTTTGGGTCTTTAATGCAGTGGTTTCCCGTTGCCTGCCGTTGATCATTTCTGATTCATTCGCCTTCAGGGGCTGTATCCAACTTCAAGGGCAAGAGGGTGCACTAAACCGCTCCCCGCTCTTCCGCCCTCCTTTTGGAGGCCGTTGGCAAGTAATGGGTGACTCCTTCTACCGGGAATCTATCAGTCGCCAGAGCCTCGTCTGTGCAAACAGTGTGCACCACGTGAAGGAGAGGTTGACATTTGGTTGGGAAAGGCTAATGTAGTCTCTCCCAAACTCTTACACCCCACACACAATAAAGTAATTAAAAAAGAGGTGAAGTGATAGTCGAGTCTCGCTTAATTAGGACGCCGCACTCTAGAGGACGTTTATATATGATCTGACAGAATGGCAAAATAGAACATGTGTGAAATGTAACATTTTTTATACGACTCTACAGGTTGAGGAAGTTATGAATGACATTGGTTAGGATGTCATAAGTGTTTCTTTTACCAGAGGCATACATCTTTGTATCCTAGCACTCTTCATTTTGTTTGCAGTGTCCTTTCAAAGAAATGAAAATGAATTTTCCTAATTGGGACCTTATAAAAGGGACCAGTATAATTAAATGATGGAGGCATATCTTTCGCCTAATATTCGTCCATAGAGCACAACTCCGTGTTTTTTCAGTTTTAATATCTGAGCTACGTTTTGTCAGAAAATTGACAGTTTCCGCTTTACATCGAAACTGTTAATGGCGCCAGTTAAAAAACGTATGATGAGGTCATTATAGCAAAAATAAGGCAATTTTGTGCCACATGATACCACACCCTTCATTTTTATAACGCAGATGGCAACTTGCGAGCGATTAATTAGTATAGACTGACTGTTTCCATGAAAAACCAAAAATACTGCTACACTCCTAATATTTTCCAGAAAACATTTTTCAAAAGCGAAGGCAATTTCTGTAGTATCAGTGAAAGGACTTCGTTCTTTCAGGAAATATCATTAACTTTTTTCCGTAATGGGGATGTATGAGCAACATTAGTTGTGTATTTAAAATTCAGTACTATCAAATATTGATTGGGAATAAAAAAGAGAATTAATTTATATTGTCCTCTTACGGTTTTTGATCAATTATGTATTAAAAATATTGTAATTGCGGACATTAATATTTAGTATACCTTAACTTCTGGATACTTTAGCTCTCCGGAGTAGCTTTTGCCAACATCAGTAAAACTTTTGAGCTTTTCATCCATACGGCCTAATTTTGAGAGGGATTAGGTATCATAGAATTTATCATCGGTTAAAATCAGTAAAACAATGAGTCTTCCACATTGATATATATATATAAACAGTTACTCTGGTTCAGACGTAAAGGAGGAAATGTTTAACGCTTTTACTGATATGAGCCAAGCTGTTATGTAGGGCTACAGAAGACTAAAGATGTGGTAGATTCCACTTAACACAACAAAAACAAAACAACGTTGATACTGTTAATTTACCTGTACAAATCGATGAAAAAGTTAAACGAGTATCGGCATAGAGGCCTTTAAAACTGAATTTAAATCTTGATGGCAAACAAATTCTGAAATTGCTGCAGTTCTCCTGAAAGTTTCATGTATCACAGTACTGAATACTTTAAACGAACCTCAAGTATGTCACAAGCCGGTTTTATAATATCATGCATTGACTCATTAATGGGACAGATTCGGGCGATGGTATGAATTTAGCAAGATGGAAGGTAAATCGTAATTCTGGAAATCAGATCAGACTTCAGTCATATTATACACAACTTTTGCATCTGATTTGAAATGGTTTACAATATCGAATGATCAAACCAGATACCACTGTTACTAGATAAGAACACAACACAACAAAGCCATCATTGGTCAGTCAGCAAATAAAAAATAATGCAGCTTTGTTGGAAGATTTAAGTTTTTGACTGCTTTATAGTAACCGAGCCGGGTGGATGAGTAGTATGGCTCAGGCCTGACATTCTGGAGGACATGGGTTCAAATCCCCGACTGGCCACTCAGATTTCAATTTTCTATGGTTTCCTCAAATCACGTCAGGCGAATGCGGGGATGGTTCTTTCAGAGAGCTATGGCGAGATTCCTTCCAGTTCCTTGCGCCCCATTCATTTCCAGCTTCTGATGCCAACGAGGCATAAAACCCTAAGCAAAGAGAAATTCTTCATGATTATAGGATCTGAATCTGGAAAAAACAATCTAGCGAGACAGCCTGCAAGATAGAGAAGGCGTTAAGTTTTGTTACCGTGGTACGAATTAGTTTCGTAGAAAACACGAGATTCACTTATTATTGACACAGTTCTGCATTGCTCGTCTGTGGAACTCAATCTCATTGAATATTCAGCAAGACTCAGGTGTGATTCTCCCATCCAGATCTCAAAGCCAATCCAGGTTAATGTCAGCATTGTTTGTTAGTAAAATAGATGGCCTAGTTCGTTTACATGCCTTGTTCATAATCCTTTCCATTCGCTTACATCCCTCCCTCCTTACTAACACCGAATGGTAGTTGGAAAGAACTTGCCTCCACGACAGTTGCTAAATTGGTGCCCTGACGATTTCAGGCCTTTCGGAGATTAAAGTAGGGCTAAGTATGAAGTATCTCTTACTAACCAAATGGCCTAACATATCAGACAACGGAAATACATGCAATATTAGAAGAAATGAAAGCTACTTTTTTTTCTTTCTTTTTTTTTTTTAAAAGTTATCACTGCACGTGACGAATAACTAAGCAGAATACGTTGTAGTAAGCTATTATTGGTAAACCATTGTGCACATTATGTGTTTCCAGCGGACGTTATATAAAAACAACACATCTGTTTAGCTGAACACGAAACAAAAAGTGGATTAGTGACATATTCTGGCTTACATTTCTAGTACTAAAGTTAATACTCATTTCTAAATCAGTCCAATGGAGAACTACTTAAACAGACAGCAAATTTTTCTTAAGAATATTCATACCTCCTTTCACTACTGCTGTTTTTATACACTTTACTATTTGTTTTTAGTGAACGCTTCACGGCTCGTTTTTAAAAGCCGGATATACCTGTTGTGGAGGCATAGAAAGAAAATTGACCACATCCATGTTTTTTTCGTAGTTTGTCTTCAGTAGTAACAATAATAATAATAATAATCTCTTGTGACCTATGACAGGGTTTCTTATTGGCCGCGCAGTCCGTCCACGCTGTAGCCACCATATCTCACCCAGTAATCCTTCCGGATGTAGGGGATCTTACATTTAACGTCGACTCCGAACCAAGGAGGCGTTGTGGGATACTTCACATTACATAACAAGCTGTGCCAGAGATGAGAGCCATGTTAAGGGGTTAGGTACACCTAACACATACAAATAATTGTCTAAATTAGAATTTCATTTTCACCAAATCTATTTAAATTTGAGGGTTCAAATTTTGTAGCTCCATAGAACTGTTATAGTTACATATAAAAATATATTTTTAAAATTAAAATATTATTTAACAATATGATAAAGTACCATCCAAACTGACAGTTAAAAATATGTCATCATTAAGGTCTCTAATGATAGAAAGGATAATATTTGAAATTTTTTTTAATCTTGTAAACTAATATCTAGGCAATTATTTATACCAATAATATAACTTTATATTTGTTGTTAATAAAAAAATTCAAGAAATTAAAATTATTGTTTTTTTTTTTTTTTTTTTTTTTTTTTTTTTTTTTTTTTTTTTTTTTTTTTTTTTAAACATGTAGGCATATTTTCCATTTGTGGAAAGCTGCATAAACAGTAAAGGCAGGGACTGTAGTAATTAGTATGTAGAATTGGTCCTGCAAATTTGAAAAAGATCTGTGCTTGTGGAAAAAATTTATCTTTAAAATCAATTGATGAATTACTGTTTTGAGATATTTAAGGTTAAAGATTTGGTTTACCTTCAAGTGCAGTAAGATTTAAGTGGCTGTCAATCGTGCAGGACTTCGCTTAATCACACATAACTCCCACATTGTCAAAGTTATTTACATAATTTTTTCTCCAACATGAAGTCAAAAGTAAAATCTAAAGAAAAAAAACTTTTTTTTTTTTTTTAATCACAACTGAGATGGGAATCAAACCGGGGACCATCCGTTTCCCAGTCAGACACTTCAACCATTGAGCAACCAGACCGCTCGCCTGCCTCAGTCTAGATGAAAGTATGGAGAAACGAATCCGTGAGCTCCTGTTGCTACTGGCTCAGTTGTGTTCTTTCTGGTATCTTCCATTACGTCATTCACTTATTCTTGTTATGTAGCGTCAATATTAAACTGCCATGGTAAGGAAACCAAACGGAAAGAAAAAGTTGTGAGCGGCAGTGAAAGTCTTTTGCGGTTCTTATAATATAAGATGCGGCAGGCTGCGGCTAAGCATTTTGTCAGTACCCAAGGCCTTGGAAGTACCGTGGAAATTAGTACGGCAATGCACAGAAATTAATTTCGATGTCTTTCGGAGACACTTGAAAGCGTAACTCAGAATTAATCTTTAAAGTGACTAGTAAGGACATTATAGGTTCCAGCTGTTGCATACCTGCAGATACCGGAACTACTGATTACTTTTACCGTACAGTATATACCAGTATCAAATGAGTTACGTTCGCATTCCTAAAATGAGCTCAAAAATATCTGACGGTGGTCAAAGGATACGAAAGACTAATCTCGCCTTATGACCCCAAAAACAAGAGCTAATTTACCATAGACAAATATAACATTAACGTTCCATTGAATCTCCAGAATCCACCTTCGTGATTTATACGCTAATCTGTGATTTCGATGGGAGATTGGTCTTTTTCTGCCTTTACGTCTCGTTGACGTCGAAGTCCACTAGACGCTGAAAGGATTGGGGGAAAGGAACGGGAAGTAATTCGGTCATTTCTTTTAAAAGCAACCATCCCGGCATTCGCCTGATA
Source organism: Vandiemenella viatica (assembly GCA_031002005.1). NCBI lineage: Eukaryota > Metazoa > Arthropoda > Insecta > Orthoptera > Morabidae > Vandiemenella > Vandiemenella viatica. The sequence continues at coordinate 323,126,812 of CM061920.1, read as the reverse complement.
TGATTTGGAGAAACCTGGAATACACAAATCTGGAATGCCCGGACGAAGATTCTAACCCGCGTCCTCTCGAATTAATGGCCAGAGCGTTACCACTCATCCACCGCACTCGGTGATTGCTTACAGAGTCAACCAAGTTGCCTAGCAAAATTTTGCCGATAGCATCTTTAATTACATACAATTTAGGAAATTTTTCTTCATTTTTCATTTCCTTAAATATTAAATGAATTACTACTTAATGTTTTCATAAAATTGAAGCTATACGTTTCATCTACACGATGCAACATTGTACCTGTAAAAAAAGCTACCACAACTAGGGAATCTCAGCATTTAAATTAGGCTGGGTGGTCGCCGTTCTAGGCGCAACTACTCATGCGTCAACATTGTGTGTGCTTTTTCAGCATTGTACCAAGTGAGAAATGGTTATGTTGTCATGTCGCTAAAAAAAATTACCGATGATAACAAGGCGTGGGAATCCATAGCAAATACCGATATCCCCTTGAATTTATGACAGCTAATGTAACTGTTTCTCGTATTAAAAAACAAATGATGAAGTTAGTACTACTTTGATGTTCCGGAATAGTTATTTTCAGTGGTTCAGCAAGTTTACCAGTAGTGGGATGTGTTTCGACATGAAAGATAAACAGAAGAGTTTCTAGCAATGGAATAACACACTAACATTAAATAAATTACCAATTAAAATCTGAGAGAGTTTTAAAAGACTATTTTCTCGGGAAACAATGTGAGACATAAGGGTCTATAAATGTAGTGAAACCTTCATACGTGGCTGGGAACATGGGGATGGAGAAAAGTCTAGAAAAAATGGACATCTTATTGTAGCTATTGGGGAACAGTTCTGGTGTAAGGCCAAACAATTTTTATTGTTATTTTTATTTTTCAAACATTTGGGCAAGCTTCCACATGTCCAATGCCTTGAAAAGGAGAGATCGTAAGTGATCAGAAAAAATCCATAAACTTTGAGTTAATTTAGCACTGATGATTTAGAAGACAGATTGCGTATAAATGTATGTATGTCCATTTGGGTCAACTAGGAACACATTAAGTCTTTATTTGGTTTGAATTTGCTGTGGATCTGTACAAATCAAGCCTTCTGGCGTACTTCACATTACACAGTAAGATGTGCCAGTGGTGAAGGTTTGATTGAGGCCTTATGAAAACCTCCCGCCGAGACAGGGATTCGAACCGTGGACCTTTCGATCTCCAGTCAGATGCCTTAACCAGTCAGCCACCAGGCCACTAGCCGTATAAGATTAATTTATTAATTTTATGGGGAAAAATTGTGTTAATAATATTTAGAAAATAATAATAACTTATTTTTAAACCAAGATTTATTTTTTTTTAAAGAGGAGGGAAAAGAATGGATAATTTTTACAAACTCCATAAAAAGAATTAAGAGTGTTAAACTGGATAGAGGATTTTTCAAAATAAATTGTCAGAAAAATTATTTTCGGGACTTTTTTTATCCGATTATTTATTGAATGATTTTGTCGAAAATATGTGTGTGTTTTTTTTTTTATTTACTTACTTAATCTTGAGAAGAATCACTATAGTTTTCTTGGAATGGTTACGAAGCGACCTATCAATGTATATTGTGAAATAAATTTCAACACAGTAGTTTTAGAAAAAAATGGTTGGTTAGATTTTTAACAATTTTTCGTCAGAAATTCGTAAATATCGAATTTCAGTAGACTACTTGCCGCCTTTAATTTGTTCTCACACTAATCTCGCTATAATTATGTCTACCCTCATCATGTTTCAAAATTTTATGTAATTGGCTCATTAACATGTAAAATAGTGCTTATTTACAAATTGTGTATGCTAAAGAGTACAGAAGTTATGAGGCTACGACATGCCGACAAATAAGTGATTCCATTAGGGGTTCGGATTTAATTGGGAACGTACGAAACCTGAAAAGTGCAGTAGTCTTACGTTTATTGTTGAGTGTATTATAAACTATAATTTATATCTGAACTGTCCTCCTTACTCTGGTGGAATAGCAGCGAGTAGCTTCGTCTGAAGTTTTGTCCTAGCTGCCGAACGCCGGTGGCGCAACCAGTGCCCATCCAAGCATTAACCACACCCACGTTGGCCAACTACATTACCGGTACAGAACGTGATTTGCGAAAGCAGACGCTTGATGCACAGTGACGCTGCTGTCGCAACTGTTTGGGTCCAGCCGGTCCAGCCGGTCTGTTGGCTTCCACTCACCCTCTATCGTCGTTCCGGCCTACCATGCTTCCGCAGACACTGTCTGCACACGGTAGTTTAATGTCAAACCAAAAAACCGGTGTGACGAACAAATAACTAAAACTGAAACGTTAAACAACAGTTAAGTGATTCAACACTTCTAGCTTAAGTGCTGCAACCAATATTCCACAATGTCACATCAGGCAAGTTTGCCCGTAGTGCGTTCAGTTAACAGAGACGGTTCAAGGTCACTCTCTTCTATCCCTACTACTCTGCACTTAAACCTTCATCCGAAGGGGAACGAGTGCTCGCTGACAATTTACCACACAGTTACAAGGACACAGTGGTCCGCTCGGAGGGATAGGCAACGGGATGAGGAGGTGAGGTGAGGAGTGGATCAAAGGGAACATGACTTGAGCCGCAACTTGAGAGTGAGCAGATTATAGTGTATTATGCGTCGCCATAGTGTATACCAGAATACCTGACCCAACAGCAGTTCGTGAAACCAGCAGTACTGTTTACTTATGCGGGTAATACTGAAGTATCCGATACCTCCAGCACTACTTTTTTCTGCGTCAATATTTTTGACAAAGGTAATGCGGTAATTACCCGCGGCATTGGCTCTGGTGGTTGGTATCCGGTGCCTTACACAAAGTAAACTGGTTCCAGTCCTGGTGGTCGAAGACATTTTCATCATCAGGACACGGCAGGGTAGGAGAGATAGTGGTGCCCAATTCCTAACCACCAGATTGTGCACAAAAGTCCTATTTGATTCTATTACATAATATTATGTTAACTGCAAACAGCATAACTTCATATAGTAAACCATCAACACGCTCATTCTTTAGAATAACGAATACGCTTCCCTTTTTTCACTTGAGTTATTTTTATATGCCATTTCACAACATAACTTTCTGCTTCCTATCTTTTAAGAGTACCGATACGCAGCATCTCACTTATTTATCCACTCCAATAGTTTTACCTTATTTAGCACCATTTTATGGTTCACTCTGTAAAAAACAGTATGAAAGATATATTGCTAAACTGTCAATTTGAGCTCCCTTGCCCATTGCATACGAAATATAGCATAGGGCCTACTGCCTGAGATTCGCGTGAGTATCCTTGCCTAAAGCCACGTTCCTCACAGACTTTTCTGGTGTTCGCAATGTAGTCTCCGTTCTTACATTTTCTGATATTGTTGCATATCACCTCTACATTAATTTGCCTACTACTGATGTCAATCTGATTGACCTGAAATTTTCGATTCTGTTTGTCAGTCCTCCTTTACAGACCGGTACCACTATCGCACTTTTCAGTCTTCTGGTTAGCATCAAGCATCCAGATTCAATTTAAATAACATTTCAAGATGAGGTACAATGTCACATCTTACTATCCTTAAGACATCCGTAACAATATTATCTGTACCTGCCCATTTATACTTTTTTACATTCTTAGTTCCTTTATGATATCTTCTGGATTAATAAAACATTTTAGTCTATTCATTTCTAATTGTGTGGATAAACTAGCTCTCGGATTTCCACGCTCCCATTCCTGAATCATAGCCCCTATTGGTCTGACTAAACCAATTACTTAAAAACTCTCAACGTAACACAAAATTAACAATTTTGAATTTGTAACATATTTCATTTATGAATCAGAAGTCGGTGATGGTTTATCAGATAATGAAGCGACAGCAATAGGGCTTCGCTTTGCTTCGAATACGGAACCGTGAAAATGAAAACGTGTGATCAAGCGACTTGAAACGTGCTAGCTTGAGCTGCCAAGATATTCCTGTTCTGCGGGTAAGAAATTCTAAAACATAAAAGTGATCTATATTTCAGTTTTTCGTAAGATTAATTAATTAGTCTCCTAAACTAGAGGCAAAAACCAGATAAACAACATTAAGGTAACGCTCTCGTGCAGTAAGCCGATGCGAATGAGGTGTTTCCACGAGGTATTTGGGTTGGCGAATGCTTCACACATGCTGACGGAGAATTTGTTTGACGAAATATTGTATTCACTACTCATTTGGTTTGTTATCTCAGTTAATTATGCAGTACCCAGCGACAGGAAACTATCTTTTTTCTGAAGAAAACAATAGTAGTTTGTGATAGTTTAAATTATTTCTATACAAAGGTGGCTTGGACAAAATAAATCGATGTATCGATATTTATCGTAGATATTTTTATCCTCGATACATCAATTAGATAAATGTAAGTACATATCTCATATGAACGCTTCTTCAAAAAGTGAATTCGTCGTAATTTAACATTTTTTTATCAACGTTTAACAGGTTGAAAAAGATGTTAAATTTTAACAGGTTTACGTTAACGGTCTCATTTTTTGTCAACATTTTATATTATTTACGGTTAGACTATTTTTAAGTTCAAGACTATTGATTAAAAACCCGAGTACGAATTTCAGGGTTGACGTAAATTTACAGCTTCTGTTTTCAATTATTTTTTTTTTTTTTTTTTTTTTTTTTTATTGGTGAATATAAGTATGTATCTTACATGTCAAACCTCTTCTGTGTCGTCCGATAGACTGGCTTCTGCAGTTGACTTGGCGACTCCAGACAACAGGTGTAGGGTCGGTAATATATAGATTTTATTTTTGTAAAATATCCGTATTTATTAGTGATATTTATTGGAACGATATATCGATCATTCGATATTGCAATCTGGATATCGGAGTCGATATTTTTTAAATTAAGTTATTATTTTCCGTTTTCTTCGTAGATGATGTGAAGTCATTTTTGGTGGAAAAGAAAGGGATTGATTACCTGTGATGCACATGCAATAAATTTAATCGTAGATAAAATTTTAACGAGCAATACAAATTTTTAAATCATAACTGATAAAATAAAATGTATTGCACAATATTTTAAACATTCAGTTAGTGTTTCTGATTAATTACTATCCGAGCAACAAGCAGTAGTAAGAGAGAAGCCAAATGTCAATACCCATTCAAATAGTTAGTACACGTTCGATTTCTTGTCTGGACACGCTGCTCAGGTTTTTAAAATTTGTCTTCAATCGTCGGAAAAGTATTAGCATTAAGAACAAATCGTAATGTACTAGGTATGGTAGTACGTCACACTTAATTTTTTTTGCGAACTGGTTACGATTCTTGTTCCATAACGACAGAAGAAGTAAGCTACAAATAGTATGTAACAACCAGTTTCATTAAGAGAAGAAATTGAAGAAAAAGAAACATCTAGTGCTTTTGTATTATCTCAACAAAGCGCTTTGTTGTAAAGTAATAATGATAGTTTGTTGCCTTTAAAACACAATTTACTAACGCTAAAGCAACCATCTTGAACGTTCACTTTAAAAAAAAATGCATTTTGGTTCAGCGTTGACCATTTCCAATGCAATATCAAACCTGTAAAAAGACATTACTTTCGATCATAATAGAATGAGAATATATCATTTAATATAGGGGTTTATACAGGAAGAGGAGAAGAAACAACGCCAAACATGAGCTGATGCGCTTGAAAAATTGGTCCAATGAAGTTTCTAACACGAATTTTGGTACAATGGTTGCTTGACTAAAACAATATTTAGATCAGCTGAATATTTCAAAATCATGAGATGATATATAATTCTGGTTAAATGGAAGCGATTTTATTCCTGTGCTGTCAGAAATTTCTTTAAAATATTTGGTATCGTCTGCCACTGCTACGTCTGATCGAGATGCATCAACTATTAATATTCCAGTGCCTAATAATCGCAGTAGTCATCCAGCAGAACCTATAAAACAATGAGTTTTTTTTTTTTTAGAATGGCAAATATTAGTACACATAACTTTATTTTTTATTAATAATTCCTGAAAGCACAGTGGCCAAACGTTTCAATTTTTATACTTGCTTAGTAAATATACTTAGTTAAAAACTGTGTAGCTAATTTTTGGACGATCTGTCCGGGTGCACAGTGTAGGGTAACTATTTATTTGAATACTAATTTTGTTTCTCTGAGTAGGAAAGAAATAATACTTTTCTGGGCACCGTGAATGATGATCTCGGGATTATAGTTTGGCGTTGTCAAGGGAGTTTGTGTGTGTTGATTCTGACCTTGGAGACGAATGGATCACAATGTTGTATCCGACACAATAAATCAAGATTAATATGTAAAGGAATGTTTAAAGGACAGATTCCAGCTGTTATCGTTTTATATGTTCATTAAACTACTAAATGATTAACGATTTGTTATTAATCTTAAAGTAAGATTAATATGTATATATAAAAATTGCGAGTGGATAAAAAGAAAAGGGAAGTATTAGTTAATAGCATCATATATGAAGTTGTTTGTTGATTAAATGCTAAATGAATTAACCAAAAATGTTGTAGAATATGAAGCAAGTCTCATATTAAGAAGCGATATTAATAAATGGGTTCAAGGTGACGGGATGTACTGGTGTAATTTAGTACACCACAAGAAACAGTAAACCCATAGATTAGCAGACCGTGAAAAGGACAAAACTTGGAATTTTGAAACTGAATTGCCACCTGAAAGGAATTTGCAATCATGGGATCAACGCAGTGAACCGCAAGTATAATAAAACCATAAGATTACATAGTATTTAGATATGTTTCAACTGACAGATCTCAATGGATATTGACATATTAAGTAATTGGAAAACAAGTTGAATTTCAGAATTTATATAGCTGAAAATTAAAAAGAACTGAATCAAATTGAAATAATATTGCAAGTAGATGGTAAATGGCAGTGTATTATAAGAATTTCACAACTTACAGGTTGAATTTTTTTGTTGATGACATTTCTATTAAATAATATTCAGATTGTTCTGAAATTTTATATATATATATATATAAAGTGGCATTGCTGTGTTATAGAATTTGTTGTGGGATTTCTGTTCAATTTTCTAATTCATTGGCGAGAATTGTTACTAACGAATAAGTGAAGTAGTGTCGGAGATAACGTTTGTCGTAATTATATTATCAGCGTTGTTATTCACGATTATAAAGCTGTGGTGTCGAAATACTTATTTGTTACAGGGCACGTTACTCTAAGTAAATTGTCTAAAAATACAGAAAATACGGAAGGAATAGTTTTAATGGGAAATAATATTGAAAGGATAGTAGAAATAGAAAATACAATTTTGGGACCAAATCTGAATGACATGGAGATCGATGGTTCATGTGAAAATATTCTTTTGGGATCTCCTAAAGAGTAAAACAAAAACCACTAACATATATGAGCAAGGAGATATGAATCAAATGTTATATATGTTCATGAATAGGATACTAGATTCGCAAGAAGACTTGAAAAGACAGCTTATGAAGAAGCAAGAAAAATCGGAAGAAAATTTGAAGAGACAACAAGAAATATCTGAAAAAACATGCTGAAGAATTGATCAGCCAGCTAAGTCAAAAACAACTTTACAGCAAGAATTCACTAAAATTAAAATTTTGCAGGATGAAACAAAGAAATCCCAGTTGGAACTACAAAATTTGCTAAGAAGTGATATGGAGGTGTTGGAGAAAAATCTGGAGAGAAGAATGAAAGACTTATATCAACATATGGGCAAAAGAGAGGTTGAAATTGAGAAGTTAGTGGACGTAAAAATTAACGAAACAGGAAGGAACCTGGACCAAACAATTAATAAGGTTGGTAAAATGAGTGAAGAAATGCCATTATTCTGGTGGAGATGTTTCGACATGGTCGAAAAAGACGAAACGAAAGTGGAAGAGTGTAATTGTAACTGGACGGAAGAAGTTATGCTGGACTTGGCAGGAATGTCTAGGAGCGACACAGAAGAAGAGAAGAAGAATAGTTTTGTAAAAACAGAAGATGAGGGAACAGAGAAAAGTGAATAAACAAGGATATTCTTCATTAAAAAGCAAGAGATTAATAATTTGGTAGGATTAGTACATAATAAGAAGTCAGATAATGATGACGATGAAGAAGGAGAAGAGGATGGTGATGATGATGTTAATAACAAAGAAGAGTATAGCAACAAGAAATCGCCCACTGAGGAAGAAGAAAATAATTGAATTATAGAAGAGGAGAATATTATAGAATTTAATATTGGAGTAAACGAAGAAGACATTAATACCATGGAAGAATACAATGATTTTAAAAGTAAACCCGAGAAGACAAGCGAAGTTATGGTACAAGAACCTGGAAAAGAAAGGGAATTATTTGATGTATTCGAAAAGGCAGAACAAGATACGGCAAATGAAGGAGATGAGCAATAGAAGAAACAAGACCGAGCGTGGCGGTGTAACGGATAGTGTTCTCGCCTCGCATTCGGGAGGACGGCGGTTCGATCCCCGTCCGGGCATCCAGATTTGGGTTTTCCATGGTTTCCCAAATCACTCCAGGCAAATGCCGGGATGCTTCCTTCAAAAGGCCATGGCCGAATTCCTTCCCATTCCTTGCCCCTATCCTTGCCCCCCATCCTTTCCCGTCTCTAAAGACCTCGATGTTGAGAGACGTAAATACAATAAAAAAAAATAAAAAAATAAAAAAAAAGAAACAAGAAGTGAAGGGATATGAGGAAGGGAAGGACTTAAGCAAAGCTTTAAAAAAAGTAATAAATTGGAAAACAAGGAAAAAAAACGAGGATTTGTTTTAGAATATGAAGGGATGCAAGGAATATGGACACAATTTTTAACTCTGATGGTGTCAAAAAGGAAGATGAAGATCATCTGTATGGTTTGATGTTTGATTGATTTCTTTTATACAGTTATAAGTGGTGACATTCCATATTGGTCGAATTGTAAATTCTTTGTCGATCAATACGTAATGTGCCGGATTTGAAATTATATTGTGCTGTGGACACTTTAAGAGGAATCGTTACAGTCAAATTCACACTTAACAGGTAGAAAAACTAATTGTAATGTTTTACTGTTCAATGGTTTTCTTTTATGTATAATTAATTTAATGAATGTAAAGATTATATCTTAATTTTGAAAAAATGTTTAGTTTTAGACATTTTGTAGTTGTTGACCCTATTCTATTTCACAGAATAAGTTCAAATCTACAAAATGGGGGCGCATATGTAAGGTAACTATTTATTTGAATACTAATTTTGTTTCTCTGAGTAGGAAAGAAATAATACCTCTCTGGGCACCGACAATGATGATCTTGGGATTATAGTTTGGCGTTGTCAAGGGAGTTTGTGTGTGTTGATTCTGACCTTGGAGAAAAATGGATCACAATGTTGTAGCCGACACAATAAATCAAGATTAATATGTAAAGGACAGATTCCAGCTGTTATCGTTTTATATGTTCATTAAACTACTAAATGATTAATGATTTGTTATTAATCTTAAAATAAGATTAATATGTATTTATAAAAATAGCAAGTAGATAAAAAGAAAATGCAAGTATTAGTTAATAGCCTCATATATCAATTTGTTTGTTGATTAAATACTAAAATGAATTAACCAAACATGTTGTAGAATTTGAAGCAAGTCTCATATTAAGAAGCGATATTAATAAATGGGTTCAAGGTGACGGGATGTACTGGTGTAATTTAGTACACCACTAGAAACAGTAAACCCATAACAGCTGTGCTCTTGGCAAGTCCAGTGAACGGCAGCACTGCCAATCCTTGATTATAAATCAAAATTCCGTCTGGAACAACTGTTGGTGTTACTGTTTTCTGTATGTCCATACGAGTTTCGCCCTTATGGTGTGGGGCATCTTTAGTGGCTGTGAATTTGTTTTTACATGTGATATGTTACATTTGACAGAGGAATTATAAATTATTATATACATATTTACATTGTACTTACAGCTAGGGTGATGGTATTTACATGGCGATCTGGAACAGCACTTTATGCATCTTACAGATCTTCTATTTCACAATTATAAAAACTTTTTTACACATATTACTGAATAAACACTGGCATTGTATCCATTGCAACTGCACACCGGTATCCTCCTGAATGAGAGGCCAACACTCTCGGTGAAATTAAAGGTGACAAAATTTTGTCACCGGTGTGAATCCCGTTCTGGGCATACGGATTAGGGTTTTCTATGCATGTGGGTTGAATGAATAGCTGTTGTAACCATTTATGAATAAAGTGGATGTTTCTCACACCGGTTGAAAACATACCTAAAGTATGGTCTAATTTTTTGAGGATCCACCCGAAGTCTCTGCTCCGGAGAAAGGTTACGAGATCATACCACAAGAGATGTTCCTAAGCACAAAATATAGCATCTCCACGGTTTATCTGGTATCCAACAAATAAAAAAAACATGTTACAGGTTCGGTCGGTCTCGAGCCAGAATGCACACACATTTTTGCCCGTAACCCAGCAAACTCCGCAATCACGGTGCAATTCGCCTCGTCCTTCATAACACCGACAACCTTTTCATTAAAGGACTCTACCTGCCAAGCTAACTGTGTCCATATAAAGTAATTTAGAGCATCTAAACTGAGGAATGGTGAATTATTAATGAAACTGATACATCCTCAGTCACCTTCTAACCATGTCAATCGATGACTCCTTTCGTGGAACGAATATTAAATAATTTTGGCGATTTTTTACCTGTGTTCGCTATCTTTTGCGGTTTTCATAACATTTCGGGGTTTTATGAGGTGGGGTGCGTAAGAGGATTGACGATGACTGGTGGGCGAGCGATAACACTCTGGCATCGCATGCGGGAAGCGACCATCCAGATTTAAGGTTTTTTTTCTCAATAGTTTCCTGAAATCACTGCAGGCGAATGCCCACTACACGCCTTGTCAAAATATGCGGTAAATAGAAACAGAATGAGGATCTGGCTGTTAACTCAAGAAATTCTGAAAGATCTGTTAGTATTTGTGGGGCCGAGCATATTTTCATGACCCTTGACACTGGTGTGTGCATGTATAAGTTGTCAATATTCTCTAAGTCCTAAAAGGTATATACTTTCGAAGTTTGTGCCTTGGTACCTTTCCTAACTTGTTCTTGAGTGGTGCAGTTCGTGACAACTTTAGATACGACAATATACTATGCATCTGTAACCGCTGTTTCTGCAGAAAGTATGCATTCTTCCATTTTTTTCCCATGTCAATCGATGACTTCTTTCGTGGAGAGAATATTAGATAAAATGACTCCGACAGTTCTGTGCTTTCAATCAGGAAATGTAACACTGAAAATAGTGCAGTCGAGTTTGAACACTGCCCCTGCCTAGCCATTAGAAATATACATTTTACACTTACAACTGCTCACCGCAATCCGTAAGTCGAAATGAGCTACTTAGTTTGACAAGATCTAAAAAATCATCCTATCACTTCACATTTCATCTAGTATTCGAGAACAACACATTTATAAGTTGTACACGAGATACATTTAGTCTTCGGGACAGACTCGTATACAGGCACTGACGAAAAATTTCATGAATGATCTATAACTTAGTGTGTACTATCTTCGGTGAATTTCTGTTTGCGACATTTCGAAATCAGTGTAAAGTGAGGGAATTTTTCACGTGTTTGACTGCCAGCTAGTTGAAGAGTGAAGATCAGATATGGGACCATAAACTTGCTACGCTCCTGGCTGAGGATTTTGAAGATCAGTTATTAGAACTTCGGTAGCTGCATTATCCGCCGCCAATGAGAAAAAGTTAAGCTCCAAGTCAGACAGGTTTTGCAGGCATGACGGTTAGACTCCGAGATTTACGCAGTAAAATGGTTTACATTCCAACTTACAGTTGCAATGTTCCTTTTAAAATTTTAAAGCGTGGCTTGTTGTATATTTTAAAACCTTCTTAAGCCAAGCATATCTTATGCCACCAGAGATTTTGGTATGTATGAGTAATCGAGCATTCTATGATGCATACTTTTCATACTACACCAAGCGTAATAGGTGAACGGTTAACGTACTGGCCTCGCATTCGGGAGGACGAGGGTTTGAATCTCAATCCGAGCATCCAGATTTGGATTTTCCATGGTTTCGCGAAATCACTCCAGGTGAATGTCGGGATGTTTCCTTCAAAAGGATATGGCCGAATTCCCTCCAGTTCAAAGTCTCCAGTCACATCCCGCCCCTAATGACCTCGACAGTTCTGTGCTTTCAAACAAACAGGAAAACGTAACACTGAAAATAGTTCGGTCGAGTTTGATCAGTGCCACTACCTTGACATTAGACATCTATATTTTACACTTACAACTGCTCACCGCAATCCGTAAGCCGAAATGAGCTACTTAGTTTGACAAGATCTCAGAAATCATCCTATTACTTCACATTTCATCTAGTACTCGAGAACAACACGTTTATAAATAATAATTATTATTCACGTACCACGCTAAACTTAAACCTGTTGTGCGATAACTTTTTGGAAAGAACTGTGTAAGCCGGATGTATAAATATACAAATGAAACAAATTTAGCACTCACTTGCAAATCGAACAAATAGCAACTTGTAGCTGTTCAAAGAAACGTAAAGTACGTATAATATCTTCGCTGTTATCAAATACTAAGGACCGAACGTGGTGGGTGAACGGTTAACGTTCTGGCCGCGCATTCGGGGGACGTGGGTTCGAATCCCCGACCGTGCATTCAGATTTGGGTTTTTCACGGTTTCCTTAAATCACTCCAGGTGAATGCCATGATGCTCAAAAGGCAATAGCCGTATTCCTTCTCGTTTCAATGTGTCCACGTATCGCGCAAAACTAAACTCACCGAATTCTAGTAAACTACCTTTGGAGGGGGACGTTAAACCTTTTGGTATCTTTCGGAAGATTAGGCCTGAATGGGCCGACACCAGGTTTCGCCATTTCCATTCTTCAACATGCAGAATTCCTTCCCACTTTATTAAACCGACGGGTGTTTTGTACCGTTGACCACACTTTACGAAAATATTCTAATTATCTCAGTAGTTACGATGAACTAGCGAATAATTAGTATTTTAAGATCGCATGTTCGGAAGAGTAAGATTGAATGGGCCAGCACCAAGTTTCTCTCTCTCCCTTCTTCGTCTCTCATTGTATTTAATAATAATAATAATAATTCGATGGTAGGACGGGGAATACGAACTCACGTCCTCCCGAATGCGTGGCAAATAGAGGGGGAAGCTGAAAATTTGTTATGCTAAGGGTGCGTCAATAAACCATGTAACTCCATTTTGTACTCCTCTTAACTCCCCATCCCCGCACTAGGCTTTTGCGTCTACCCGAACCTTGTGGATGGGGACGTTAAGCCTGTTCGGTATCTTTCGGAAGAGTAGGCCTGAACCAAGTTTCACCCTCTCCCTTCTTCATCTTGCAGAATTCCTACCCGTTTTATTAAAACCGACGGGGTTTTGAACAGTTCACCAAACTATACGAAAATATGATAATTATTTCAATAGTTATGATGAATGTGTCAATAATTACTGTTTTAATACCGCTGTACAGAAAAGTGGTCATGTAACTGACGGAAATTGTCTGGGCATTGTCTTAATTCCTGTAGCGACGCTTCTTTTATGCTGATGTTAGAGGCCTGCACCCCAGCGACTTCCAGTTCGCAATCAAGATAATGACGGAAATATTCTTGAGTAGCGGAGTCTTGGCTACAGGTACATAATGGCGGACACTTGGGTACATGATTTGGGGTGAGTAATAATAGGGACGGTGGACGACCTCCAGTAAGCAGACGGAAATTGTCCGCAGGAAGTGGGATGGGTAAATAACAGGGCGGCGGCGTCTAATCGCCTCTAATCGGAGGGCAGAGGCCGCACAGTCGGCGGGCGCCTAATTATAGGGGCAGTGGCCGCAGGGGGGCGGGGCGGGTGACCTAATTAGGGGGAGCAGGATCGGTGTATCAACCCTACTGTGGACCTTTTTGTTACATGGAGAGCTCGTCGAAGGACTCTGTTCTGCAAAGTTTGTAGTCTTGCAATGGGTGTCTTGGTCGTGTGCCCCCACACTGACCACGCGTACTCAAGCAGTGGACGTATCAGACTGCAGTAAATAGTTACTATTGTCGCAGCCAGTAAACTAGTCATGTTAAGTAGTGGGTACAGTTACTGCAACCTCGTTAGGACTTTCTTCCGTAGGTCCTCAGTGTGTCTCTTCCAGGTTAGCCGTCTGTCTAAGGTTACTCCTAAATATTTAACTGTGGAGTTCCACAGAATGTCTTTGCTGATAAGGTGTAGTTACACGCTCTAGGCGTTTGCCGAGATAGTATTATAGCTTAGGTATTTGTAACGTCCATATTGATACGCCACATTAATACCCACTATTCAGTCTCTTGCAGTTTTCGTATTGCAACTGCCTTGTACCGGTGATGGGCGAAGAATGCTGTATCGTCGGCATAGAAGGCGGCGTTCACGCTGGGCGGTGCTGGAATGTCCGCAGTATACAAGCTGTATATAGGTCCCAGCGCCGAACCCTGTGGAACTCCGGCATGTATTGGACGGCGAGAAGAAAGGTCGTTGCCGACTCGTACGTTGAAAATTCTACCGGCCAGGTAGCTCCGAAATATCTTCACCATCTGGCTGAGAATCCCATGATAATACAATTTCAGTAAAAACCATACCGAGTCGAAGGCTCATACAATACCTAAGAGAACTACTAGATAGCATTCTTTTCTGATCAAAGAGCTTACCCTGGATGTATCACATGCATAATCAGCTGTATTACACAGCCACGCCATTTACTGCCAGATAATCACAGGCAGAGTATTTTGAAGTGTGTTGTCTTTCGACATTTACTTCAACATAATCTAGAAGGAGCAACACTTTGCTTTTGGTATGGCTTATCGTTGGCGTTCTTAGTTTAGAATAGCGAGTGGTCATTTATGACGGTCAATACCTGTAACGTATTGCCCGAGCGAGTTGCGTTCCAGGTTCTAGATGTATCACATGCATAATCAGCTGTATTAAACAGCAATCAAGTTATTTATACTATGATCTCTCAACTACGACTGCGAGAAAAATTTCCATTTAAACTTTAAATTTTCTTTTATCTTATTACTCATAAAATGAATGGTAGAACTGGAGTCTAATTCAATTGCCATAGAGCTAGTGGCATTGAGGAAATTTCCCTACTAACCTACTTTCACATTTCATCAATTTTAATCTTCAATTCATTCATTATTTTGGGCGATTATTCAGCATAGCGTTCACTAATTTATTCTAGTCTCTGAATCATTAACCTTAAAAAGAAAATTTTCACACTCCCTTGAATCTGAAATCAAGCGCCAGTTTGTCCTCATTAACATTCCTTTCCATGTACAATTCGTATTTTTCAAAGGGTGATCAAATGAAAAGGTACGAAACGACACGGTGGGTACAAATGGAGACTTTATTCAAAATATACACCATAGACCTGAGCACAACGATCCCACTGATGAACAAGCCGCAGAATTCCTTTTCCCAGAATTCCTGTGGCCGTGACGAGACCCAGTCCTTCACAGCGTCCTTCAGTACGTCGTCCGAGTTGAAGCGCTTCTCTTTCAGGTGTTTCTTCAGTGGACCAAACACATGTAAATCGCAGGGTGACATATCCGGACTGTAGGGCGGATGGTCCAACGTCTCCCACTTGAACTTGGCCAGTTCCATGTGTGTGACTCTGGAGACGTGTGGACGCGCGTTATCATGGAGCAGAACCACAACCTCCGTGAGTAGCCACGGTCTTTTGTTCTTGATGGACCTGCGTAGCCGTCGGAGTGTCTCTCAGTACACATTCCCCATCTGTACGCCATCCTGTCCTCATATGGACTGCCGCATCATTTGGACGCCGGTTATGATAAGAGCCTCTGCTCTCTACTGCGCATGCGGGCGCCCGCGCATGCCCCGATCCCAGTCAGAGACTCCATTCGCATTCCGAGATGTTTCGCTACGTTCTCCCATGGCGCAATATGCAAATATTTAACTGTTACGTTTTTACGTCGTTTCGTACCTTTTCATTTGATCACCCCTTGTATTTTTAATAATATTCATTCGACGTTCTCGCTCAACACAGTTCATACACTATGAATATTCTGTTCATACACCTCCTGTCTTCCGCTGATTTCCAGCTCAGCTCCTTTAACTTAAATCATAGGAATTGAGGTTATACGTCTGTGAAAAATTCCCTTCCTCATATGAACAGTGGCTTGGCTGATTGTGGGGTGATCGTGGTGTGAATGGCGAAATGGGTAAGGTACGACAATGGGATTCTTTACCTCTTGATTTAAAGAAAAACGAGTGTAGTAGGCAGAGAATGTTTATCTCTTGTATTGCAAAGAAGTCGTTTTTCTGGCTGATAACGTTTCCTGTGCGCTTCAGAAGTTTTGAATTTGTAGAAATATGAGCAGCTAATTTGCGAAAAGATTTATTTCAGGAATAAAATTTTAAATTGTATGCTATGGATGAAATCTAATTTGAATCAACTACTCTGAAGGCAACAATGCTGATTATTATACCACCATCATGCTGCCTTGCAGTTAAAATTATCATTCGTTAAATTCGTGAACTTGAAGTGAATCTGCAAAAGAATTATTAAATGAGAATACATTCCATATATTGCCATATCATCTTAAGCTAGTTATTTAAAAAAAAAAAAAAAAAAAAAAGATTGTCTAACATTTAACTACTTACTCTGTTTTAGTTACATAATGGTATAAATAACGAAAGGCCTTTATGCTTACTTCTAAAATAAAAGATGCTATAGTAAAGTAACAACGTTAACAACTAGACGCCGAGTATAGTGCGTGAGCGATAACGCTATGGCATCGCATTGGAGAGGTCGCGGGTTGGAATCACCATCCGGCCAACAAGATTTGAGTTTTCACTCCAGACGAATTCCAAGATAACTTGCTTCAAAAGGCCATACCCGACGTCGACGTGGCGTTACGACACAAGCCAGGAAAAACAACAATTAGACACATAAACAACTATAGTCCGTTCAGTTAACAGAGGCGGCTCAAGGTCAGTGTGCTCTAACCCCACTCCACTGCCCTTACCACTACAAGCGACGGAGTGCTCAGCTGCGAGCTGTAGAAAGGGAGGGAGGGATGAGGTGAGCAGCGGGGTAGGGGAACATGACCTTGAGCCACCAGTTCGGAATGAACCGGGTATACCTATTATTTGTGCCCAGTTATGTATATGGATACACCCCAGAGTATCTGTGCGCAGTGCAGGTGCTGGGTGATTCTAGTCCAGACCCCACGTACCGGCAGTCTTGATTGCAGTTTTAGACGGTTTTCCGTAATCCTCGAGAGGAATGCTGAGACGAACCCCAATACATGCCACATAAGCTGCACATTTCACAAAGAAAAATACCTGTGTCATTGAGAACATTAAGTTTCACGGATCGCAGTCAAGTGACAACCGTAATGCTTGCCCCATTGCAATAAGTTCCTTCCGACAAGCGCTAGTCACCAGTCCACCACTTAGCAGACGACGTACCTTCGCCTGACATGCTTAGAAATTCATGAGGATCACTAATTTTGACTCTAAGGGGCGTCACAGTTCATAATGGGAAATGCAGAAGTAGTGGGGGTTTAGGAATCCTGGTCCGATGACGTCACGAGGTGAGCAGCCAATCAGCATTGAGGGTCGTGGGCAGGTGGTGGGGGGGAACGCCCTTGGTGGGTGACCAAACCTCAATTTGCGCATGTGTTAGTTCCTTGACCGGCCGCGAGATGGCAGCATCTCCCTAGGGCTTAATTTCATTGTGCGCAGACATTCCACTCCCCCACGAGAACTTCTATCCTTGTCTTGCGGGGGAAAACCCACCCCCTGAGGCAATGGCTATTTCTGTTCTGGACTGTGGGCCTGCATCAACACACTCTGTTTGCTCTCCATTAGACGTTACGAAAACATGCTCCCGATACGCGCTTTCTCAATGCGTCGAATATTTGAGCCTAGCGCTCGCCTATCGCATAATTATCACCAGGTAGCAGCACCTGGAGGTTCTGGTAACCGATAGATGGCACAGCATGCTACATATGCGTTTAAGAGTGGATAAATATTTCGGTATTACACTAAGCCGTGAATTGTCAGAACACTGAAATAAAAGTATGTATTGAGTTTAAATCGACATAAAAAGTATTAGTAGCTGAGATTTATTTAATAATAGATTCGTTTTATGTAAAAGTATTCATTAAAATCTTTGGCCACAGATATGTAAGACAAAAGCTTTAATGTTAGCGGAAATTTGGATAGATTGTAATTAGAACTGGCACTTGACAGCAGAGGGCATAAATAATTTAATTTTTTAAAATAATTTAATTTTATTTTCTTAAGTGTTCTGTTACTTTCATCATGGCTTTGTTTTAGGGAAAGTAGTTCCACACTGTTCAGATCTGCACAACATAGACTACAATTCAAACTAATATTACGTGAAATGACATAAGTTGTTAAGATTTGTTTTTAATTTCATTTGCTTTTACTGATGCAATATTTCAGCCGCATGTAACTGTGTCAGCCATTCAAAGGTGTTAGTATCTATCTGAAACACGAATATAAAAAAGGAAGATGGAGAGCCCGTAAAAAATTTTGTTTCAGTTAATATCGTCAAGCATTATTACCATTAAAATGCGATAAAGTAATGTATCACCATGTGTGTGATTAAAGTATTGTTTCTCTGATCGCAAGGTAAGTAAGTGGTTAGGTTGAAATGCAACCTGGACCAGAATAGCAACGAAAACCTTTTGTTACAGGGCAAGGTACTAGGAACTGCATTGAGCTTAATTTTTTTAAGTAATTAGCAAGAAATGAAATGCTAGAACGGCATATTATTCAATTATTAGTTGCTTTTAGGAAAATTGAATAACCTGTAAAGATTTTTGATTTAGTTTATATCGTGATGCGTTATTACCACCAAAATGCGATATCCTATTATATAAAACGCTAACGTGGCGTCTGCGTGCGTCGTCTATAACTGCTACACGTATTGGCTA
The DNA here is from genome assembly GCA_031002005.1 of Vandiemenella viatica. Lineage (NCBI taxonomy): Eukaryota > Metazoa > Arthropoda > Insecta > Orthoptera > Morabidae > Vandiemenella > Vandiemenella viatica. The sequence continues at coordinate 323,107,783 of CM061920.1, read as the reverse complement.
CAGAACGGTCACGTGACAGCCATCACTCGCCAATCAACAGCCGCCATATTGCATTCCTTCCTTCATGTTGCATTTCGTTTATTTACTACAGTTAGATGCGGAAACTAGTGTAAGGAGAATGGTGCTCGATGTTTATGTTATATTATTTGTATCAGTTATACGCCAGAATTCATGTAAGGAGAAGGGATTCAATATTTACGCTATTTTATCTGTGTCAGTTATAAGGCCTAGGTTAAACCATAACCTAAGATTTTTTCGGCAGACGGTAAGAAACAGTGAAGTGTATTTAAAACTCGGAGAAACGTAATGATGTATTGGTGAAATAAATAACAGTTATCCGTTTTCGAAATTATAGTCTAAGTGATCTTAAGTAAAATGCAAAATCCTAACCAAATACTCTGATAATCTAACCAGAGTAACGTATTCATATAACAAAAGATATCATTAAAAATGACTAATTCGTTTCTCCTTATAGGCTTTTCCAGAATAAATTCTTACTGCCATTATATATGATACCATTAGTTTTTGATACATGTGTTAACTATTAAATGAGATTTAATGTAAACTTTTGATTAGATTTGACAGTCAAGGATATGACTATTTACAGTATAAGCGATATGACACTCGGAATACAACAACGATATTATTGCCGCCAAATAGCAGTGAGCAGAGATATTAGAAATACGGAGAGCAGGAAAAGTATTAATGCGAGGCAATTATGTGTCACAAAGTTACAATAAGTACGTTCGTGTAAATTTAAATATTGCTTTTTATTTATCTACGACAACCAGATGCAAATATTCATGTAAGGAGAAGGGTATTGTATGTGTACGTTATATTACCTGTATCAATAATGAGTACTAGGTTAAAACACAACCTATAATTTTGTCCGGAGATAAGAAACGATGAAATTTATTAAAAAATCAGAGGAAGTTAACACGAAATGTACGAATCACGAAATATATCATTCATATAAATGGCAGTTATCCATTTTTTATATTATACTTCCCGTCATTTAAAGTAAAATAATGTAAATAAATCAGTATTACTGGAGATCGCGATTCTGCCAGGAATTGCTGTAGTAAACTGCAAGAATCCTCTAGAAATATTTTCCGTAGTACATTTACCTGTATTATGCCCGTCCAGAATGTATTACAACCTAATTTCTGCTTGAAAATAATGGTAGTCTACAGGCTGTATTACAACGAAATTACTGCTTAAAAACAATATGTCTTGCGATTGACTACAGCATTTGAGAGTAGTAGAAGTTATGATTTTCGAAAGCAATATTAATGGAGGGTTGTGGTTAAGTTGACCAGAAAGCCCACCGACACATTTGATTACAGCGTAATTCACTCTGAAATGAGTTTTACAAACCAATTAAACTGCTTTCATATGCGCCAAGTTACTGAAGGTATTAATAAATGCGGGTGAACGTAGTTCGTACCTATCGTGCTGAAGTGTGCCTGGACTAGGAATAAAACTGATATTACATGGATAGAAAAAGTTTCTGGATTCCTAATTTATTTTTCATTTTATTGGTTCTATACATCCGCCCTCATTAATTCAGTAGAAGTTACTACTGTATTGCTGTGTAGAACATTATCAAATCAAGGCCACTAGCATTATCTAATAACAATCCCGTATAATTAACCAACTGCATAATAATAATAAAATGAACTGCCAGAATATGGCGTTCAAACAGTCATTTTTGACGGGCTAGAAGCTAGTAGTATATATAATAATATGTGTGTAATTTAACAATTGTTTCTCCGGAAGCCAGTTCTGTATGTGATTTCGTTGAAATGCAACCCGGACCAGGATAGCAACGAAAATCTTTTGTTATAGGACAAAGCACTATGAATCGCACTGAACTATATTTTATAACAATTATATTTATTTAAGTACTTGCTAAGAAATGTAATGCTATAATGGAATATAAATTAACAGTTGATTTATTTTTTCCTGAAATCATTACTTGGTTTGAATGAAAGAACTTCCAAATTGTTCGCGATGTGTGCGACTTTAACCACAATTAAAATTAATATTACGTAACATAACGTAGATTTTCATGATTTATTTTTAGCATCCTTCGTTTTCACTGGGGTCATTATTTCAGCCGGATGTAAGCTGTGTCAGGCGTTAAAACATGGACCTTCATCATAGAAAATAAGAAAGTTGTAAGAAACTGTGAAGATTTTGGATCAAGTTTGTATCGCATGATGCATGATCGGTATCGACGCATGACGACATTGACATGCGATACAAGGTATGTATTAATTCGCATGTGAATTAAATTTTGATTTTCTAGCGGCTATATTGGTGAAGATTGTAGACAGGCTGAAACGCAACCTGGACCAAATTCACAAGGAAACTTTTTGCTACGTCACAAGAGATGAGAAATTACAGCTCATTGAGCTTTATTTTATAAACATTCTATTTAGATAAGCAACTAAAAAGAAATCAATTAATCCGTTAAACCCGTCATTTTTGACGGGCTTTGTGGCTAGTAATATTTAGTAAAACTAAAAGGATCAAAAATACCGGGTTAAATTTTACGTTTAATCAGAGGAACGGATTTAAGGAGTTTTCAAAACAAAAGTTTCCAGATTTTTTTTCCCCAGAATGGATAACTAATTGCAATCGACTCATCGCAGATAAAATGGTCGGTTGCAAAGCAAAAACATCAGTAGCTGCCACCGATATACTGAACATGAAGCACAGAACTTGTTATTAAAAACTTCTGTTGTGTACTACATGATGTTTGCAATAAATGTTTATGTTAAGTGTAGGGATATTTGCGCAAAGATACATTGTTCACTGAGCCCGCACCAATCAGCTGAAGTGTCTGAAATGGATTTTTAGCAGACTACGTATCAAGGCCGGCTTTGAGAATCTGTGAAAGTGTTAACGTTAAAGTGTATTAAGAGTTCGCAGGATCCTTGAAGTTTATTTGGTTAGTGGCGTCAAGTTAAACGAAGGCTATCCAGAAAGTAACTTACGTTTATACCTAGCATGGAGATTGGTGGGGATGGAGCCCCCATTTTGGCATCAAAACGTTTCTAAACTCAGTATGCATCAAGCATCGTGTGGACTGTGATTTATCTGAATTATTGAAATGTTAGTTTCAATATAAAATCCCACGAGTTGTGAGGTGTATTCAGAGATTAGGTTTTTAACGGCAAAAAAAAAATCAAAACAATGAAAATTAATCGGCTACTTGTGAGAGGTGTACGTAGATGGAAAAATAAATAAAGGTGGAGTGAGGGAGCTGTGATGAAATCAGTTTAAAAATGGCTGCACCAATGTTGAGATGAGGACCGCAGTTGTTGGCCTAGCCTTGTGACTGATGAACTGACGATGAAAATCAACGACAAAATTCTATGAAATCTCCACTTTACGATTACGGAAATCTCCCATCATTTCTCTCAAATTTTACGAAGTTTACTGCATGAAATTGTATCGGACAAGTTTCGTTATCACAACTTTTGTGCATGGCAGGTACTAAACACCTTGACGGAAGAACACAAAAAAGTAGCGTCTTGCTGTATCGTTGAATTTCCTCGAAGTCTACGACAAGGTTGGAAACGCACTTCTCGATCGTGCAGTAACGGGAGATGAAACATGAGTGAATCATGTCAAAAGAAAACCATTAAAATGTGAACCAGAAAGTTTATGGAAACTTTGTTTTGGGACGCTGAGGAAGTGCTTCTGCTTCGTTTCCTTGAATTTGACTCAGCTAATTCAATAACATTGAAAAACTAAGGCGAGCGATACAAAAAAAAAAAAAAAAAAAAAAAAAAAAAAAAAAAAAAAAAGCGTCAGGGATAACTGAGATGGAAGGTGTTGTGTTTCCTCGAAACTACACTCGGGGCTAAATGCCGGACTCGGTAGCGTAGGGGCTAGAGTGCTAGCTCCACGTGCCGAAGGCCGCCGGTTCGAATCCGGCCGCGGGCATGGATGTTAAGTGTTGTGTGTCTGTGTGAATGTCCTGTCCGTCCTGTGGCGTCCATACATTGGAAAAAAAATACACATTGAGCTGGCTGTATGGCCTCCGTTGCCAAATGCCATTAAAAAAAAAAAAACACTCGGCTAATCTTACCAGACAGTGGTTAGATGGGAGGTGTTTGAACAGATCATTCACCGTACAATTCGAATCTGGCACCGAGCGATTACCACCTTGCTCCGGCAATGAAAACCTGGCTTGCAAAACAGCGCTTTGACAGTTACGCGGAACTTGATGCTGGTGTAAACTAGTGGTTGAAATATAAGACGGCAGGTTTCTACAGAGAAAAATTGATAACCTTGTGTATCATTACGATTAGTGCCTCAATTTAAATAGCGATTATGTACAAAAATTATTTAAGATTGTCCCTTTCAAATTACATAATAAAATGATTTTTTATTTTTTGGTTGGTTTTTATTTCGAAACGTAAGTTACTTTCTGCTGCACACACGCACACGAAAAGGCGTGACATTTCCTAACGTCTGTTTGGGTTTTCCACGGTTTCCCAAATCACTCCAGGCAAATGCCGGGATGTTTCCTTCAAAAGGCCATGGCCGAATTCCTTCCCATTCCTTGCTCCCCCCCCCCTCCTTTCCCGTCTCTAAAGACCTCGCTGTTAAGAGACGTTAAGCAGTTTAAAAAAAATATATATATATATATATATAACGTCTGCTAGGAGTCAATGGATCATTTGATCACATCTAATACCATAGGGCGCTTGCTTTATCTTGGCGAAATGTAGTGACGCGACTAATCGGCTGAAGTTCCCAGAAGAGATATGCAGTCATGAGCTTCCAATGATGGTGGTAGATGCAGGATCTAGCGTCCTAAACCAAATATATACCATTAGTGTAAGCCCGTGACCGTTTTTTGCGTATCGTCAAAGGTCTAGAATAGTTCCGGTTTTTAAGGTCAAAGATTATGGAAAGTTTGAACTGATCTGACCAAATACGGACTTCATCCCTAGGGTGGAAAAAATCTCTTGAGCTTGAATAACTCATAAGAATTAACAGACGTATAAAACACCAACAGAGACGAACACGCTATCGTTTATTTGTTTCAAAGGTCGTGGTTAGCAGCCCCAAACTTGCTGAAATACAAACTTGACTTTTAGTTAACCCTAAAAGTTTGCAAAATTTTAAGAATTTCTGTTTAAAGTGAGTACACAATTGCTTTTTCATTTTTTAGAGGGGACAAATATTAATAATGTAACCCATGCGGTGTCTGTAACGGCCAGAGATCTTAGGGAGCGTCCATAAACCACGTAGCTCCATTTTGAGCTTCTGTGAACTTCCCTCCCCTCACGTAGCCCGACGTGGCTTTTGCTTCAACACCCCTCCCTCCCTCCAGCTACGTAGCACGCGGCTTTTTCCCTTTTGATTCATTCCAGAGTACATTTTGTACTGTTTTCTATTATCGGACGGTTGTAAAATACATACGGAGATAGTTAAATGAAGGAAATAAATATTCACATGCTGTTGTGTGTTCTGTACCTTACTTTAACTGTGACAAATAATATGAATGGAAAGTTACGTGGCCTGACTCCGAACCCCCCTCCTCCGTAGCCAGGCGTAGCCTTCCAGCCAACCCATCACTCCCCCCCCCCCCCCAAAGGCCAGAGCCACGTAGTTTATGGACAGTTGAGCAACTCCGAAGAAATGAATTGCCAAAATAATCTGTTCGGTAACATATTTGGTGTAATGTCCACATTAAAACATTTAATAATTCACCTACAGCGAACGTGAATAAAGACCATTAACGAAAGTGTTCAGTAAAACATGTAAAAAGCAAATAAACCATAATGTATATACTTTGATCAAGCAGCAACAATAGCGAATGTTTCAATTAAATTAAAATTTAGTCAAGGTTAGAATACGTGATTACAGCAGACACCATGAGTAATTTAAGATTTTTAATGTTGCTTTGTTAGAACTTGTTACTGAAAATCGGATATTTTTTTTTTTTTTTCAGGTCTAAAATTTATCGATTTTTTTTTAAGTATGAAACGCTATCAAAGCAGACTTAATGAATGTATTATGTCAATTAATTTTGTAGCAATTGCTTAGCTATTAAACTGTGGACATAACCTCGATTTTGTCTAATATCTCTGGTTGCTGTTAATTTGCCAGCGACGGCTGGCGCGCGAAGTCACCGTTCTACAACCAATAGCTATCGAGGCGAGTGAGTGAGTGAGTTTAGGAAATTATATAGTATATAGGACTAACGTCTTGTGGTTAAAATGACTAATTCATGTACTGGATATGTCCAGAATGGTCCTCAGACCACTCATACACATTAAGGCCGAGTGATACAGTACGGTATTGTTACCGAGCATGGTGGTGTAACGGTTAGCGTTCTGGCCTCGCATTCGGGAGGACGGCGGTTAGAATCCCCATCCGGGCATCCAGATTTGGGTTTTATTATGGTTTCCCAGATCACTCCAGGCAAATGCCGGGATGCTTCCTTCAAAAGGCCATCGCCGTATTCCTTCCCATTCCTTGCCCCCCCCCCCACCCCCAATCCTTTCCCGTCTCTAAATTCCTCGCTGTTAAGAGACTTACACCAGTTAAAAAAATAAAAAAACGGCATTGTTATTGCGTTACTTGAAATGTTACTACGAATATTACACTGCATTTCTACATAGTCGCCATCTATACTAAGGTTTTTTTTCGTATTGTGACATCAGTTTTGAATGGACGTTAAAATCGAAAGTCCGCAGGTGGTGAAGTGGAGTTGGTGATAAAATATTAAATATATATATATTTTACGAATGTGAAGTTGCTAAAGTTTATGTTGAAAATGGTATTAATGAGGGAATCGGAGAGAATATTATCTGTTATTTGAAGAATGTATGACTAATATCGGTATTTGGTGACTGATCGAAAACAAGGGAATCTCAATTTAT
>CM061920.1:323078125-323099872 GCA_031002005.1 Vandiemenella viatica | reverse complement strand
AATGAAATATGTTACAAATTCAAAATTGTTAATTTTGTGTTACGTTGAGAGTTTTTAAGTAACTGGTTTAGTCATACCAATAGGGGCTATGATTCAGGAATGGGAACGTGGAAATCCGAGAGCTAGTTTATCCACACAATTAGAAATGAATAGACTAAAATGTTTTATTCATCCAGAAGATATCATAAAGGAACTAAGAATGTAAAAAAGTATAAATGGGCAGGTACAGATAATATTGTTACGGATGTCTTAAGGATAGTAAGATGTGACATTGTACCTCATCTTGAAATGTTATATAAATTGAATCTGGATACTTGATGCTAACCAGAAGACTGAAATGTGCGATAGTGGTACAGGTCTGCAAAGGAGGACTGACAAACAGAATCGAAAATTTCAGGTCAATCAGATTGACATCAGTAGTAGGCAAATTAATGTAGAGGTGATATGCAACAATATCAGAAAATGTAAGAACGAAGACTACATTGCGAACACCAGAAAAGTTTGTGAGGAACGTGGCTTTAGGCAAGGATACTCACGCGAATCTCAGGAAGTAGGCCCTATGCTATATTTCGTATGCAATGGGCAAGGGAGCTCAAATTGACAGTTTAGCTATATATCTTTCATACTGTTTTTTACAGAGTGAACCATAAAATGGTGCTAAATAAGGTAAAACTATTGGAGTGGATAAATAAGTGAGATGCTGCGTATCGGTACTCTTAAAAGATAGGAAGCAGAAAGTTATGTTGTGAAATGGCATATAAAATTACTCAAGTGAAAAAAGGGAAGCGTATTCGTTATTCTAAAGAATGAGTGTGTTGATGGTTTACTATATGAAGTTATGCTGTTTGCAGTTAACATAATATTATGTAATAGAATCAAATAGACTTTTGTGCACAATCTGGTGGTTAGGAATTGGGCACCACTATCTCTCCTACCCTACCGTGTCCTGATGATGAAAATGTCTTCGACCACCAGTTTACTTTGTGTCAGGCACCGGACACCAACCACCAGAGCCAATAACGCGGGTAATTACCGCATTACCTTTGTCAAAAATATTGAGGCAGAAAAAAGTAGTGCTGGCGGTATCGGATACTTCATTATTACCCGCTTAAGTAAACAGTACTGCTGGTATCACGAACTGCTGTTTGGTCAGGTATTCTGGTATACACTATGGCGGCGCATAATACACTATAATCTGCTCACTCTCAAGTTGCGGGTCAAGTCATGTTCCCTTTGCCCCGCTCCTCACCTCACCTCCTCATCCTGTTGCCTATCCCTCCGAGCAGACCACTGTGTCCTTGTAACTGTGTGGAAAATTGTCAGCGGGCACTCGTTCCTATTCGGATGAAGGTTTAAGGACAGATGAGTAGGGGTAGAAGAGTGTGACCTTGAACCGTCTCTGTTAACAGAACGCACTATAGGCAAACTTGCCTGATGTGACATTGTGGAATATTGGTTGCAGCACTTAAGCTAGAAGTGTTGAATCACTTAACTGTTGTTTAACGTTTCAGTTTTAGTTATTTGTTCGTCACACTGGTTTTTTGGTTTGACATTAAACTACCGTGTGCAGACAGTGTCTGCGGAAGCATGGTAGGCCGGGACGACGATAGAGGGTGAGTGGAAGCCAACAGACCGGCTGGACCCAAACAGTTGCGACAGCAGCGTCACTGTGCAGCGGAACATCAAGCCTCTGCTTTCGCAAAGCACGTTCTGTACCGGTAATGTAGTTGGCCAACGTGGGTGTGGTTAATGCTTGGATGGCCACTGGTTACGCCACCGGCGTTCGGCAGCTAGGACAAAACTTCAGACGAAGCTACTCGCTGCTATTCCACCAGAGTCAGGAGGACAGTTCTGATACAGATTATAGTTTATAATACACTCAACAATAAACGTAAGACTACTGCACTTTTCAGGTTTCGTACGTTCTCAATTAAATCCGAACCCCTAATGGAATCACTTATTTGTCGGCATGTCGTAGTCTCATAACTTCTGTACTCTTTAGCATACACAATTTGTAAATAAACACTATTTTACATGTTAATGAGCCAATTACATAAAATTTTGAAACATGATGAGGGTAGACATAATTATAGCGAGATTAGTGTGGGACCAAATTAAAGGCGGCAAGTAGTCTACTAAAATTCGATATTTACGAATTTCCGATGAAAAATTGTTAAAAATCTAACCAACCATTATTTCTAAAACTACTGTGTTGAAATTTATTTCCCAATATACATTGATAGGTAGCTTCATAACCATTCCAAGAAAACTATAGTGATTCTTCTCAAGATTAAGTAAGTAAGTAAAAAAAAACAACACACACATATTTTTATCGACAAAATCATTCAATAAATAATCGGATAAAAAAAGTCCCGAAAATACTTTTTCTGAAAATTTATTTTGAAAAATCCTCTATCCAGTTTAACACTCTTAATTCTTTTTATGGAGTTTGTAAAAATTATCCATTCTTTTCCCCCTCCTCAAAAAAAAAATTAAAAAAATTTCGGTTTAAAAATAAGTTATTATTATTTTCTAAATATTATTAACACAATTTTTCCCCATAAAATTAATCTTATACGGCTAGTGACCTGGTGGCTGACTGGTTAAGGCATCTGACTGGAGATCGAAATGTCCACGGTTCGAATCCCTGTCTCAGCGGGAGGTTTTCATAAGGCCTCAATCAGACCTTCACCTCTGGCACATCTTACTGTGTAATGTGAAGTACGCCAGAAGGCTTGATTTGTACAGACCCACAGCAAATTCAAACCAAATAAAGACTTAATGTGTTCCTAGTTGGCCCAAACGGACATACATACATTTATACGCAATCTGTCTTCTAAATCATCAGTGCTAAATTAACTCAAAGTTAATGGATTTTTTTCTGTTCACTTACGATCTCTCCTTTTCAAAGCATTGGACATGTGGAAGCTTGCCCAAATGCTTGACAAATAATAATAACAATAAAAATTGTTTGGCCTTACACCAGAACTGTTCCCCAATAGCTACAATAAGATGTCCATTGATTCTAGGCTTTTCTCCATCCCCATGTTCCCAGCCACGTATGAAGGTTTCACTACATTTATAGACCCTTATGTCTCACATTGTTTCCCCAGAAAATGGTCTTTTAAAACTCTCTCACATTTTAATTGGTAATTTATTTAATGTTAGTGTGTTATTCCATTGCTAGAAACTCTTCTGTTTATCTTTCATGTCGAAACACATCCCACTACTGGTAAACTTGCTGAACCACTGAAAATAACTATTCCGGAACATCAAAGTAGAATACGAGAAACAGTTACATTAGCTGTCATAAATTCAAGGGGATATCGGTATTTGCTATGGATTCCCACGCCTTGTTATCATCGCCATGTTTGTGAGCGACATGACAACATAACCATTTCTCACTTGGTACAATGCTGAAAAAGCACACGCAATGTTGACGCATGAGTAGTTGCGCCTAGAACGGCGACCACGCAGCCTAATTTAAATGCTGACATTTCCTAGTTGTGCTAGCTTTTTTACAGGTACAATGTTACATCGTGTAGATGAAACGTATAGCTTCAATTTTATGAAAACATTAAGTAGTAATTCAATTAATATTTAAGCAAATGAAAAATGAAGAAAAATGTCCTAAATTATATGTAATTAAAGATTCTATCGGCAAAATTTTGCTAGGCAACTTGGTTGACTCTCTAAGCAATCACCAAGTGTGGTGGATGAGTGGTAACGCTCTGGCCATTAATTCGAGAGGACGCGGGTTAGAATCTTCATCCGGGCATTCCAGATTTGGGTATTCCAGGTTTCTCCAAATCATATCAGGCGAATGCGGGGATGGTTGCTTCTAAAGGAAATTACCGAATTCCTTCCCGTTCCTTGCCCCAGTCCTTTCAGCGTCTAGTGGACTTCGACGTCAACGAGACGTAAAGGCAGAAAAAGACCAATCTCCTATCGAAATGACAGATTAGCGTATAAATCACGAAGATGGATTCTGGAGTTTCAATGGGGCATTAATGTTATATTTGTCTATGGTAAATTAGCTCTTGTTTTTGGGGTCATAAGGCGAGATTAGTCTTTCGTATCCTTTGACCACCGTCAGATATTTTTGAGCTAATTTTAGGAATGCGAATATAACTCATTTGATACTGATATATATCGTAAAAGTAATCAGTACTTCCGGTATCTGCAGGTATGCAACAGCTGGAACCTATAATGTCCTTACTAGTCACTTTAAAGATTAATTCCGAGTTACGCTTTCAAGTGTCTCCGAAAGACATCGAAATTAATTTTTGTGCATTGCCGTACTAATTTGCACGGTACTTCCAAGGACTTGGATACTGACAAAATGCTTAGCCGTAGCCTGCCGTATCTTATATTATAAGAACCGCAAAAGACTTTCACTGCCGCTCACAACTTTTGCTTTCCGTTTGGTTTCCTTACCTTAGCGATTTAAAATTTACGCTACGTAACAAGAATAACAGAATGACGTAATGGAAGATATCAGAAAGAACAGAACTGAGCCAGTGGTAACGGGAGCTCACGGATTCGTTTCTCCATACTTTGATTTAGACTGAGGCAGGCGAGCGGTCTGGTTGCTCAATGGTTGAAGTGTCTGACTAGGAAACGGATTGTCCCCAGTTTGATTCCCAATCTCAGTTGTGATTTTCAAAAGCACTTAATGGGGTAGGTACAGTTATCAGGTTTAAAAAAAAATGGTTTTGTTCTTTAGATTTTACTTTTGACTTCATGTTGGAGAAAAAATATTTAAATAACTTTGACAATGTGGGAGTTATGTGTGATTAAGCGAAGTCCTGCACGATTGACAGCCACTTAAATCTTACTGCACTTGAAGGTAAACCAAATCTTTAACCTTAAATATCTCAAAACAGTAATTCATCAATTGATTTTAAAGATAAATTTTTTCCACAAGCACAGATCTTTTTCAAATTTGCAGGACCAATTCTACATACTAAATACACAGTCCCTGCCTTTACTGTTTATGCAGCTTTCCACAAATGGAAAATATGCCTATATGTTTAAACAAAACAAAAAATTTCTTGAATTTTTTTATTAACAACAAATATAAAGTTAAATATGTTATATTATTGGTATAAATAATTGCCTAGATATTAGTTTACAAGATTAAAAAAATATTTCAATAAAATTTCAAATATTATCCTTTCTATCATTAGAGACTTAATGATGACATATTTTTAACTGTCAGTTTGGATAGTACTTTATCATATTGTTAAATAATATTTTAATTTTAAAAATATATTTTTATATGTACCTATAACAGTTCTATGGAGCTACAAAATTTGAATCCTCAAATTTAAATAGATTTGGTGAAAATGAAATTCGAATTTCGACAAATATTTGTATGTGTTAGCTGTACCTACCCCCTTAACATGGCTCTCATCTCTGGCACAGCTTGTTATGTAATGTGAAGTATCCCACAACGCCTCCTCGGTTCGGAGTCGACGTTAAATGTAAGATCCCCTACATCCGGAAGGATTACTGGGTGAGGTATGGTGGCTACAGTGTGGACGGACTGCGCGGCCAATAAGAAACCCTGACATAGGCCACACGAGATTATTATTATTATTGTTACTACTGAAGACAAACTACGAAAAAAACATGGATGTGGTCAATTTTCTTTCTATGCCTCGACAACAGGTATATCCGGCTTTTAAAAACGAGCCGTGAAGCGTTCACTAAAAACAAATAGTAAAGTGTATAAAAACAGCAGTAGTGAAAGGAGGTATGAATATTCTTAAGAAAAATTTGCTGTCTGTTTAAGTAGTTCTCCATTGGACTGATTTAGAAATGAGTATTAACTTTAGTACTAGAAATGTAAGCCAGAATATGTCACTAATCCACTTTTTGTTTCGTGTTCAACTAACGTCCGCTGGAAACACATAATGTGCACAATGATTTACCAATAATAGCTTACTTCAACGTATTCTGCTCAGTTATTCATTACGTGCAGTGATAACTTTTTATTTTATTTTATTAAAAAGGAGCATTCTTTTCTTCTAATATTGCATGTATTTCCGTTGTCTAATATGTTAGGCCATTTTGTTAGTAAGAGATGCTTCATACTTAGCCCTACTTAAATCTCCGAAAGGCCTGAAATCGTCAGGGCACCAATTTAGCAACTGTCGTGGAGGTAAGTTCTTTCAAACTACAATTCAGTGTTAGTAAGGAGGGAGGGATGTAAGCGAATGGAAAGGATTTTGAACAAGGCATGTAAACGAACCAGGCCATCTATTTTACTAAGAAACAATGCTGACATTAACCTGATTGGCTTTGAGATCTGGATGGGAGAATCACACGAGTCTTGCTGAATATTCAATGAGATTGAGTTCCACAGACGAGCAATGCAGAACTGTGACAATAATAAGTGAATCTCGTGTTTTCTACGAAACTAATTCGTACCACGGCAACAAAAATTAACGCCTTCTCTATCTTGCAGGCTGTCTCGCTAGATTGTTTGTTTTTTTTTAGATTCAGATCCTGTAATCATGAAGAATTTCTCTTTGCTTAGGGTTTTATGCCTCGTTGGCATCAGAAGCTGGAAAGGAATGGGGCGCAAGGAACTGGAAGGAATCTCGCCATAGCTCTCTGAAAGATCCATCCCCGCATTCGCCTGACGTGATTTCAGAAAACCATAGAAAATTGAAATCTGGGTGGGCAGTCGGGGATTTGAACCCATGTCCTCCAGAATGTCAGGCCTGAGCCATACTACTCATCCACCCGGCTCGGTTACTATAAAGCAGTCGAAAACTTAAATCTTCCAACAAAGCTGCATTATTTTTTATTTGCTGACTGACCAATGATGGGTTTGTTGTGTTGTGTTCTTCTCTAGTAACAGTGGTATCTGGTTTGATCATTCGATATTGTAAACCATTTCAAATCAGATGCAAAAGTTGTGTATAATATGACTGAAGTCTGATCTGATTTCCAGAATTACGATTTAACTTCCAGCTTGCTAATTTCATACCATCGCCCAAATCTGTCCCATTAATGAGTCAACGCATGACTTTATAAAACCGGCTTGTGACATACTTGAGGTTCGTTTAATGTATTCAGTACTGTGATACACGAAACTTTCAGGAGAACTGCAGCAATTTCAGAATTTGTTTGCCACAAGAATTGAATTCAGTTTTAAAGGCCTCTATGCCGATACTCGTTTAACTTTTTCATCGATTTGTACAGGTAAATTAACAGTATCAACGTTGTTTTGTTTTTGTTGTGTTAAGTGGAATCTACCACATCTTTAGACTTCTGTAGCCCTACATAACAACTTGGCTCATATCAGTAAAAGCGTTAAACATTTCCTCCTTTACGTCTGAAACAGAGTAACTGTTTATATATATATCGCATTGTTTTACTGATTTTAACCAATGATAAATTCTACGATACCTAATCCCTTTCAAAATTACGCCGTATGGATGAAAAGCTCAAAAGTTTTACTGATGTTGGCCAAAGCTACTCCGGAGAGCTAAAGTATCCAGAAGTTAAGGTATACTAAATATTAATGTCCGCAATTACAATATTTTTAATACATAATTAATCACAAACCGTAAGAGGACAATGTAAATTAATTCTCTTTTTTATTCCCAATCAATATTTGATAGTACTGAATTACGGAAAAAAGTGAATGATATTTCCTGAAAGAACGAAGTCCTTTCACTGATACTACAGAAATTGCCTTCGCTTTTGAAAAATGTTTTCTGGAAAATATTACGAGTGTAACAGTATTTTTGGTTTTTCATGGAAACAGTCAGTCTATACTAATTAATCGCTCGCAAGTTGCCATCTGCGTTATAAAAATGAAGGGCGTGGTATCATGTGGCACAAAATTGCCTTATTTTTGCTATAATGACCTCATCATACGTTTTTTAACTGGCGCCATTAACAGTTTCGATGTAAAGCGGAAACTGTCAATTTTCTGACAAAACGTAGCTCAGATATTAAAACTGAAAAAACACGGAGTTGTGCTCTATGGACGAATATTACGCGGAAGATATGCCTCCATCATTTAATTATACTGGTCCCTTTTATAAGGTCCCAATTAGGAAAATTAATTTTCATTTCTTTGAAAGGACACTGCAAACAAAATGAAGAGTGCTAGGATACAAAGATGTATGCCTCTGGTAAAAGAAACACTGATGACATCCTAACCAATGATATTCCTAACTTCCTCAACCTGTATAGTCGTATAAAAATGTTACTGTTGTGTCTAAACACAATTCACACATGTTCTATTTTGCCATTCTGTCAGATCATATATAAACGTCCTCTAGAGTGCAGCGTCCTAATTAAGCGAGACTCGGCTCTCACTTAACCTCTTTTTTAATTACTTTATTGTGTGTGGGATGTAAGGGTTCGGGAGAGACTACATTAGCCTTTCCCAACCAAATGCCAACCTCACCTTCACGTGGTGCACGCTGTTTACACAGACGAGGCTCTGGCGACTGATAGATTCCCGGAATAAGGAGTCACCCATTGCTTGCCAACGGCCTCCATAACGAGGGCGGAAGAGCGGGGAGTGGTTCAAGGCACCCTCTTGCCCTTGAAGTTGGATACGGCCCCTGAAGGCGGATGAATCAGAAATGATCAACGGCAGGCAACGGGAAATCACTGCATTAAAGACCCAAAAGTTATCCCGAGGACATATAATCTTGTTAAATTACATATATCATGATGGCTTCTTCCTGGCTAAAATCTTCCACAGGTAAAATAGTCCCCCAATCAGATATTCGGGCGGGGACTACTCAGGGAGGAGTCATCAGAAATGAAAGAAACATTCTAGGAGTCGGAGCGTGGAATGTTAGAAGTCTGAATAGGGCAGGTACGTTAGAAAACTTAAAAAGGAAGATGGAACGACTTACGTTAGATGTTGTTGGGATTAGTGAGATTAAATGGAAGGACGCAAAGGATTTCTGGTCTGGGGAACACAGGATAATTTGCACACAAGCTGCCAATGGAGTCACTGGTGTAGGATTTGTAATGAACAAGAAAGTAGGGAAACGGGTTAGTTATTATGAACAGTTTAGTGACAGGATTATTTTGATGAGGCAAGAAACTAAGCCCGTCCCAACCACATTAGTACAAGTGTATATGCCAACGTCATAGGAAGATGACGAAGAAATAGAGAAAATATACGCTGAAATGGAAGAATTAATCCAATATGTCAATGTGAAGGAAAATCTAATAATCACGGGTGATTGTAATGCGATAGTGGGAGAAGGAAAAGAGCGAAATACTGTAGGAAGTTTTGGTCTAGTAGAAAGAAATGAGAGAGGAAGCAGATTGTTAGAATTTTGTGAAAGGTATAAGCTAGATGTGGCAAAAACACTGTTTAAGAACCATGCAAGAAGGATATGCACCAGGATACGTCCTGGGGATACAGGCAGAAATGAGTTAGATTATATCTTGGTCAAACAGAGATTCAAGAATCAAGTTCTTGACTGTAAAGCGTACCTAGGAGCAGACATACTCTTACCATAATTCGATAGTAATGAAGTAAAGGCTGAAATTCAAGCGAATAAGGAAGCAATGTAAGCAGAACAGACGGGAAGTGAATAATCTGAAACAATCTAGCAAGACAAAAATTTGCAGCAATGGTAGACTTAGGACTAAGAAGTAACTCTGAAAGGAGCTCAACCGAGGACGAATGGAATGCATTAAAGACCGAAATCATGAAAGCTGGTAAAGAAACATTAGGTTTTAGGGAACAATTCCGCCCGAAAACCTTGGATCACAGAAGAAATTTTGGAGCTGGTGGATCAGAGGAGAAGGCACAAAAATGCTCAGGATGAAGAAGGAAGAGAGCAATACAGGCTATTTAGAAATCCAATAAACAGGAAATGCAAAATAGCAAAAGAAAAATTTCTAGAAGAAAAGTTTGAAGAAGTAGAAACTGAAATGGTCATAAGTAAGGTAGATGTGGCATAAAGGAAGGTCAAACAGAATTTTAGAGAAATGAAGAAAAGAGGAGTGAACATTAAAGCTGCCGATGGGAAACCTGTTTTAATATCAGACGATAGAGCTAATCGATGGAAGGAATACATTGAGAAACTGTGTGATGGGGATGACTTGAACAATAGTGTAATGGAAAAGGAAGGCGATGTAGACATTGATAACTTAGAAGATGCTGTTTTGAGGACAGAATTTAATAGAGTTGGAATTGATGAGATCCCTGCGGAACTTCTTAAATCCCTAGGAGAAGGATTAATCAAAAGATTATTCAAGCTGATATCAAAAAGGTATGAAACAGGAGAAAACTCAACTGATTTTAATAAAAATATTATCTTCACGCTTCCGAAGAAAGCACAGGCCGACAAATGTGAGAATTATCGAACCATTAGTCTAACATCCCATGCTTCAAAATTACTGACCAGAATAATATACAGAAGAATGGAAGGGGCACTAGAAGAGATAGGTGAAGATCAGTTTGGGTTAGGAAAAATCGTAGTAAAGGGAAGCAATTCTGGCTTTAAGATTCATTCATACCTTAAGGGCAAATCAAGATAAAGAAATATACTTCTATGGCGATTGTTGATATAGAAAAAGCTTTTGATAATGTCAGGTGAGACAAGATGTTATTATTTTTTTAAAAATCTCAGGTCTAAAAAATCTAGATAGAGGAATATTTTATATAAACTACTATATAAGAATCAAGTGGCTATAATAAAAGTAGAGAATCACGAGAGACATGCATCAGTTAAAAAGAGTGTGAGACAAGGTTGTAGTCTGTCCCTGTTAACATTCAATTCGTATGTAGAAGAAGCAATAAAGGAAGTAAAAGAAAAATTTTCATGTGGCATAAGTGTTCAGGGAGAAAAAAACAGTATGCTACGATTTGTTGATGACATTGTCTTGTTAGCAGAACAGGCTGAGGATATTGAGAAGTCGCTGAATGGTATGAACAAAATACTGAAGGAATATTTCGGACTGAAAAATTACAACCAATGGCCGAAGCAGGAATGATATCAAAAGCAGAATAGGACTAGAAAAAGAGCCTTTATGAAAAAGAGAAATCTTTCAGTTTCAATCATTGATCTAGGAATTAGAAAAAAAGTTTTTAAAACTCTACGTGTGGAGCACAGTACTTTATGGTAGCGAAACATGGACCTTAGGAATACCAGAAAAGAAAGAAAATTGAAGCATTTGAAAGGTGGTGCTACTGAAGAATGTTGAAATTTAATTGGACAGACAAAGTAAGAAATGAACGAGTTTTGGAAATGACGGGCGAGGAAAGAAGTTTGCGGAAGAAGATTTCAGAAAGAAGAGACAGGCTGCTTGGTCACATTTTGAGACATGCTGGATTGGTTCATATGTTAGTGGAGGGAACAGTTGAAGATAAGAACTGTAGAGAAATACAGAGATTAGAATGTATGAAGCAGATAATTAGGACGTGGATTGTAAGGGATATGTAGAGATGAAGAGGATTGTACAAAATAGGAAGGGATGGAGGATTGCATCAAACCAGTCAAAAAAAATTAATAATAACAATATGTGTGTATGTAGAAAGGGTTGGTTATCTTGAAGAAAATCTTCCGTCTCTTCCATTCCTCTTGCTTTATTTCATGTCCCGCTTCTCTTATTCTCAATCGTTCTTCTTTTCGATTTTAATCTCTACAAACAAACCGATCAATCCTGAATTTCTCAAAACGCAATAATTGAAATCAAGTTAGCATATCCGCGAACTATTTTCTTCGCTTGACGTTTCGTAGGAGCCTGGTTTATATGCTGTATAGGAAAACTGGGATGAATTAAACATCTTCAACATTAAACTACTTGATGCTCTAAAAAGACTGTTCTCTTTTGCTGTGTAATGCCCTGATTTTAAGCACTTATAATTTAACTTTGTGTGATTTTGAAATAACGTAAACATGATGTTCAAGATGAGCATTACTTTGTTACAATATTTTCTGCATACAGTATCAAGGTATTGCTCAGGCTGTCTCCACGTCCAGCAATAAAAATAAAAAACTAACTTGATCGTCAACGATTTTCTATGGAACTATTTACGTTCTGTTGGCAGACAATTTGCTATCAGATAGGATTGTAAAACTTATAGTTTTTTTGAAAGTTTGGAATAGTTTTCCATATCCTCTCGTCAAATGAGTATCAACTAAAATTTCCTCTGGAGTAAAGAGTTTACTAACATTCCTAAGGCTCTTAAAAAGATGTGCAACATTCCAGGTGGGGCAATTCCCGTACTATTGACCTGAGAGGCCCATTAAACTAGTCACATCCAGTCTATTTGTCTTCTTATTTCCTCCACTGTTTCATGATCCACCTGGGAGACATGTGTTTGGGAAGCGTTATCGAAGATCGTATGTAGAGCATATCAGTAACTCAAGTATTTCAGTGATTTGTACCTTTATAATAGCGTCCATGATTAAATATTTTGCGCAATTTTCACACTAAATATACAACATATTTTGTCTGATAAATGAATTTCAGTTTCCGAGTTTCAGAATTTGAATATAATTTCACTTTTTTTTTTTTTTTTTTTTTTTTTTTTTATTTCCTCTTACGCTCTTGTGAGAAAAATTCTTACCAATAATTGTGAAAAGTTTAATTTACGTTTTGTGTTTTTTTAACGTACTATTTTCGAAAACCTAAAGAAACAAATATTTAACATTACGGAAAAGTATACTTAAATTAGCCAAATACTTCAATGAGCAAATAAACTGAAGAGCCAAAGAAACTGGTTAACCTGCCTAATATCGTGTAAGGACCCCGCGTGCACGTAGAAGTGCCGCTGCACGACGTGGCATGGACTCGACTAATGTCTGAAGTAGTGCTGGAGGGAATTGACAGGGCAATCCATTAATCCGTAAGAGTACGAGGGGGTGGAGATCTCTTCTGAACGGCACGTTGCAAGACATCCCAGATATGCTCAATTATGTTCATATCTGGGGAGTTTGGTGGCCAGGCGAGGTGTTTAAACTCAGAAGAGTGTTCCTGGAGCCACTCTGTAGCAATTCTGGAGGTGTGGTTTTGTTGCATTGTCCTTCTGGAATTGCCCAAATCCGTCGGAATGCACAATGGACATAAATAAATGCAGGTGATCATCCAGGATGCTTACGTACATGTCACCTGTCAGAGTCGTATCTAGACGTATCAGGAGTACAATGTCACTCCAACTGCACCCCCCCCCCTCCCACACCATTACAGAGCCTCCACCAGCATGAACAGTCCGCTGCTGACTTGCAGGGTCCCTGAATTCATGAGGTTGTCTCCATACCCGTACACGTCCATCCGCTCGGTACAATTGGAAACGAGACTCGTCAGACCAGACAACACGTTTCCAATCAACAACAGTTTCGGTGTTGACGGGCCCAGGCGAGATGTAAATCTTTGTGTCGTGCACTCAGCAAGGGTACACGAGTGGGACTTAGGCTCCGAAAACTCATATCAATGATGTTTTTTTGAATGGTTCGCACGCTGACATATGTTGATGGCCCAGTACTTAAATCCGCAGCAATTTGCGGAAACGTTGCACTACTGTCACGTTGAACGATTCTCTTCAGTCGTCGTTGGTCCCGTTCTTGCAGGATCTTTTTCCGGCCACAGCGATGTCGGAGATTTGATGTTTTATCGTATTTCCCATATTCACGGTGCACTCGTGAAATGGTTGTACGGGAATATCCCCACCTCATCGCTTCCTCGGAGATGCTGTGTCCGATCTCTCGTGTGCCGACTATAACACCAAGTTCAAACTCACTTAAATCGTAATAACCTGCAATTGTAGCAGCAGTAACCGATCAAACGCCTGCGCCAGGCACCTGTTGTCTTATATAGGTGTTGTGTACCACAACGCCGTACTCTGAGTGTTTATATACCTCTGTGTTTGCATACGCATGTCTATACCAGTTTCTTTGTCTCTTCAGTGTAGAATATCCATTATTTGAAAACTCAAAGCCAACAACAGTACCAGTAGAGTTCTATTTGAAAACCGATCTAAAAACAGAATAAATAATCCATTCTTACGAAAGGCCAAAGTTTTGTCAAAATTATGTGGAGAAAAAATCGTAAGGCTGATTACAATGCCGCAATCTAAGAAGCTCTGCGATATGAAATACCGGGCGTTATCTTTGGACATAATAGGAACAGTTTAGCTTCAGCTACGAGCGCATGCGGAACTAGTGTACAGCCGAGAGTGAGCCTTTCCTGTTTACGTGTGTGGTTGTTAGTGAAGCGGGACTACAACAGTGTGCGGCATTTGCGCCGAGTGTGTATATTAGTGAAAACTAGACGTAGTGGACATAGCATTAGAATACAAAGTATCTGCTAAATTAATTCGAAGTAAGCGAGTGTACCTCGGATACACATCAATCTATCCGAAACTTTAAAGATCGTGAAGGAGGCAGGATGGCGGAAGCGAGTGGCGGTGCCACTGCCAAAGCAGCAGAGGAGAGGAATGAACCATTCATTTATCAAGCAGAACAAGACATGTGAGAGACAACAAAAAAGAAAATAGAAGAACACAATGAGGACAGTGAAGAAGAAGTCAAATACAATCTTAGAAAGAAAAGAAGAGCTACCAGGAAAAGAAGTATACCTATAAGCAACAAAGAAGATTTCGATACAACAGAAATAGTGCCTAAGTTTAACAAGGATCAAACTATAAAGCAGACAACACCCTCGCAGCAGTGACATATCACGTCACAGAGACAGCGAGCAGATCAACAAATGACCAACTGAACCCAACACGATCAAGTCAAGAAGGACAAAAGGAAAATAACACAGCAACACTGAAACGTTTCAGACTGTATAACCGGCACTCACAGGGACCATATCTAGTATCAATCGAACCAGAGATGAACAGCCAATTGCCTCACCCTATACAATTAGGCAAAATAATCTATAACAAGATTAATGGTCTTCAGCGGATCAACCAACAGGGAAAAAATCGGATGATGCTGGAATTTACTAAAGCTGAGGCGGCAAACAACTTCGTTGGAAATGATGTCTTCTTACAGTCACTAAGACTAAAGGCTTATATCCCTGCAAGCAGGGTAGAGTGCAAAGGTGTAATCAAGTACGTCCCTACAGACTTGAATGAGGAAGAGATGATAAGAAACGTTAAAGCTTCCGCTCCCATAGTAGGTGTAAGAAGATTCATGAAAAGTATACATTTGGACGGAAAAATAGAAAGAAAACCATTACAAACGGTTCTACTCACGTTTGAAAGCCAGTTTCTTCCGGAAGAAGTAGAAATCTACTATCTCAGATTCAAGGTTACTCCATACGTGTATCCAGTGACGCAGTGCTTTAAATGCCAAAGATTTGGTCACATCTCCTCCAACTGTAGAGGGAAAGAAAGGTGCACTAAATGCGGAGAGGAGCACAATGCAACCTGCTGTAACAAGGAAGAAGTTAAGTGCGCGAATTGTGGTGGAGACCACAAAGCAAACGACAGAGCATGTCCAATAAGGAAACGAGAAGAGGAGCGAAAGCAGACACAGGCACTTGGCAGTAAAACACCAGCCAGGGCAGGATATGAACACAACCCAAAAGAATTTCCCCCCATACAGTCCAAAACCTTTAGTGCAGCTGCAATGGGAGAAAAGACAAACCAATATAAGGAGATACATGAAAGAAGATTGCCTGCGGTAAGAAGAGAAACAAGTACAGATCAGATGGCGGAGCATGAAAACAAGGAAACGAATGTCGAAAGCATTAGCATCATTGTGAAAATTGTGACCAAAGTCATTATGCAACAATTAAATGGAAACATCCCCAAGGAAGTGATAGAAAAAATTCAGAAAGAATCCACTAAGATGGTCATGCAAGAAATAAAGCAAATGGGAGACAGTGAAAACACAATGGAGTTAGGTGATGCTGCAGATAATAATGGATAAAAGGGCTAAACTTATAATTCTACAATGGAATGCCAGAAGCCTGATACCCAAATGGAATGAATTACAGAGAGTTATTGAGGAACATGCTCCCCACGCCCTATTGATCACCGAAACTTGAACTTGGCTATATGATAATATTAACATAAAGTATAAAAACTATACATCTATAGGAAAGATAGGGGTGACGGATTTGGAGGAGTAGCCATACTAGTCAGAAATGATGTGAATAGCAACATCAGAGAAATAGTAGAGCCGTCTGCTAATTTAGAAGTGCTATCCGTCGACCTGAAACACAAAGATCCGATAGAAAATGTTACTGTTGTTTACAAACCTCCTCAAGTTAACATGAAGGAAGAGGACTGGGAAGCTCTATTTGATCAGATACCACCCAAAGCTTCGTGGGAGGGGATTTTAATGCGCACCACCCGATGTGGCAGGAAAGACAGCGGGATCAGCAAGGTGAAGAACTGGCGTCGGCGATAACCTCGTCCTCACTTACCGTGCTGAACAACAAGCAAGGAACGCGACTAGGGACGCCATTCCAAAGGAACTCGTCACCCGACATCTCACTAATTGCGGCATGCCTGAGGACCAGGACTAAATGGGAGATGCTACAGGACTCATTAGGTAGCGATCATCTGATACTGAAAATCACGTTGGACTCCGTGGCGAAAACGAAGTTAAGCACATCAAAGAGGCGATGGAACTGCAGTAGAGCTAACTGGGACTTATACCAAGAAAGAATCAGTACAAGAATAGAGCACTTAAGCTCAAACACAGGCAACCTTCAACAACGATATAATGAATTGGAAGAGATAATAATTAAAACGGCAGAAGAATGCATCCCGGAATATAAAGTAAACGAGGAAAGCAAGATTAATAGAAAACTCTGGTGGACCAGTGAATGCGCTAGAGCAGTAGCGAGACGACGCCTTGCAACCAAAATGTATAGAAAAGACTCGACATTCCAGAATTTTAGGATACTTAGACAAACAACAGCAGAGGCCAGAAACACTATCAGAAAAAAACAAAAGAGAAGGATGGAAATCCTTCTGCTCCAGCATCAAATATGGCACTTCGACGCAAGAAATGTGGAAGAAGCCACGATGGTTCAACGGCAAGAGATCTTCCCAAAACATCATCTACACAGACGACAAGCTGGCGGAACAATTTCTAGAATTAACGGCACCTGCATTTGTTCCCGGGAATACGGTATGGAATGCTCAGCAGCACCCTAAAGAAAACTACAACATCTCAAATAACGAATTCTTCAGCATGCCTGAGCTTGAAAGTGCCATTAAAAAGAGGGATACAGCTCCAGGAATGGATAGTATCACTTATTCAATGATAGACAACATGCCACAAAATGCCAAACATAAAATTTTGAACCTATTCAACGAAATGATAAACAGGTCTTACGTGCCGGAACAATGGAGAAATGTAGTAATTGTCCCAGTGCCGAAACCCAACACGGACAAGAATGATGCATCGGCATATCGGCCTATATCACTAATCCCGTGCATGGCCAAACTAATGAGCACAATGATAAAGAACAGGATGGAATGGCATGTAGAACACCATAGAAACCTCGATCACCGCACCATGGGATTTCGGAAGGGGTGCAGCACAATGGATGTCATTAGCACACTAGTTACGGACATCCAATTAAATTTTGCCAGAAACAACTATCCTCCTAGCTGCGTTCCTGGACCTAAAAGACGCATACAATAACATACAGATCAATATATTACAGGAAGCCATAGAAGAGATGAAGCTACATAATAAACTCATATCTTGGTGTTGCAATTACCTCGGTCACAGAGTGAAAATATAATACTCATAGCAGAAGGAAAGAGATTTGAACGACACGTCTACCAGGGAAATTCCACAGGTGACCCAATGAGTCCGACCCTCTTCAATATATACTCGGCTAAGCTGTTCACCGAGCTACCATGATTGGTGACCTTCCTTCAGTATGCGGACGATTTCGTGATATATGTCTCCCAATCCCGACAAAGAAAAGGCAAGAGTAATACTACAAGCCGCAGTTACAGCAATCCTTGAAAAGCTGAGAGAGAAAGGATTAGACATGACAATACAAAAAAGTAAAATATGTATATTTACCCATAGACATTATCAAGAAATGAGCTTAAAATAACTCTAACGGTATTGGGATGGAGTTGGTGAAGGAAATCAAATTTCTTGGAATATGGCTAGACTCAAGCTTACGTGGAGAAAACACATAATGGATCTGAGAGCGTCATCTCTAACGCGGATCAATATAATGAAAGTAATTGCTTCAATGAACTGGGGAGCGGATCCTCGCCCATTGCGCAATGTTACTACAGCGTAGTTAGAAGCAGACTGGACTATGGAAGCTTTCTGTACTACGAGGGTGTTTCAAATGAAAACCTTAAAAGTGCTATATTTTTTTTATTTGTGACAATGAACAAAAAACTTACATGTCATTTTTCGACGTAGTCTCCTTGACGTTGAATGCATGTATTTCCATCGCTTCGGGAGTGCATAGATACCACGACGGAAGAATTCTTTTGGTCGTGTGTGTAGCCAGTCATGCACCGCGGCTTTCACCTCTTCGTCACTTCTGAAATGCCTGCCCCCTATTCCTTCTTTGAGTGCACCAAACAGGTGAAAGTCACTAGGGGCGAGGTCTGGTGAATAAGGAGGATGTACCAGACATTCAAATTTAATTTCCTGAATAGTCTCAACTGTCCTACGGGCTGTATGTGGTCGGGCGTTGTCATGCTGCAGCAAAACTCCTGAAGTCAGAAGTCGTCGTCGTTTACTCCTGATTGCAGGGCGGAGGTGATGTTTCAGCATGTTTGAATAGGAATTCCCCTTATCCATGTAATGCTCCAAAATTATTCCATTTGCATCCCAGAAGACAGTGAGCATGACTTTTCCTGCAGACGGTTGAGTGCGGAATTTTTTTGGTTTCGGCGATGAGGTGTGGCGCCATTCCTTGCTTGACCTTTTCGTTTCTGGTTGGTGGTAGTGAACCCAAGTCTCATCACCTGTGACAATTTTGCTCAGAAAGGCATCACCTTCGGCGTGGAAACGACGCAAAAGTTCTTCACAGGCATCAATGCGACGGGCTTTCAATTCGGCAGTCAACTGACGTGGCACCCATCTTGCAGACACCTTATTGAAGTGCAGTACGTTGTGAACAATATTATGCGCTGAACCAATACTTATCTTCAAAATTGTGGCTATTTCGTTCAGAGTTATGCGTCTATTATCCTTTACAAGCTCCTCCACTAACGCAATGTTTTCGTCCGTCACTACGCGGTTCGCCTGCCCTGGTCTTGGGGCATCCTCCACAGACGTTACACCGCTTTCAACTTCCTACACCACTCGTACACTTGCTGCAACGACAAACACGAATCACCATACTGTGCTATTATTCTGCGATGAATTTCAATTGGTTTGACCCCTTCACTACTCAAGAAACGTATCACTGAACGCTGCTCAATCGCGGTGCATGTTGACAGCGGGTGGCGGCCATCTTGTTATGTATTTCATCACCTTCTCTAGCGTTTGTAACATCACTGTGCCGCCTGTCGGTCACTTTGTGAACTTCAAGGAACACTGCTGCCACCTACCAACTCCATCCACGATACTTGTCGAAATTTTATTTAACTTTTAAGGTTTTCATTTGAAACACCCTCGTATAATGCTTGCAAAACCCTACAGGCGAACTTGATTCTCTGCAGGCAGCGGTACTGAGGATACTAGGAGGTTTCATTAAGACCACTCCAATAGTGGCAATGGAAGCAGAGACAATAACCCCGCCGCTACATATACGCAGAAATAAATAGGGATGAACTTCTGGTTAAGGGTAAGCTCCAAAAAAGAACACCCACTGTTGAGGAAAGTACAGATATTAGCCCACGAGATTCGAAGCAAACCTCCAGACTCTCACAGAATGCAAAGACTAGTAACATACAGACAGCTAACTAGTAAGTGGAATATCCATACGGCAGAAAGCAACGACCTTTACTCGGAAAAACAACCTTGGCAAAAAGTGGATTTAGCTTCACATGTGTTCCTGTACATCACATCAGAGCAGCTCGAAAGAAAATACTGGAATCAGGAAGAAGCGAAACAAAGGACGATTGAAACAATCAATACAAAGTGGAAAGACTGGTGTCAAATCTTCACGGACGGCTCCAAGGCGGGGGAAGAGGCATGTGCAGCTGCATATGTGGAACCTAGAAGCGACGTCGTAGAAGCGTTTCGACTGCCGAAACAATTCTCGACCTTTTCTGCAGAACTTTTCGCCATTCTCAAAGGAATACAATATGTTCAAAGTACAGAGAAAAGGAAAGCAGTAATCTGTTCAGACTCGAGAAGCGCCTTGCAGGCAATCTTAGCAATCCCTAAAGGCAATGGAAAAAACTACATAGCCTATCAAGTGGCTAGAGAAATAACGAAGACAATAGCTAAAGGGATAGACCTACAATTACAATGGGTACCAAAGCCACGTGGGTATACAGGGAAATGAAAGAGCCGATAAGGCAGCCAAAGAACAATTAGTTGCAGCACAAAAGGAGGACGTCGCTATACCGTTCACTGACCTTAGACACACTGCGTGGACCATAACACTGAAATAATGGGAAATGAAATGGCAAATCAACAAGGATTCCAAGGGATTGTGGCATCGGACCATTTGCAACAGAATCGAAAGAACGCCATGGTACGAGACCAAAGAACTGAGCAGAAGGAAGATTACATTATTCAACAGGTTACGTACAGGACACTCCCTTTTAAAGGATAAGAAGCATATCATGAACATTGTAGAGTCGCCAAATTGTGATAGATGTGGTGAACTGGAAGATATATATCACGCCTTACTTAGATGCAAAACTTACAGAGACATGAGAAAGGAGCTGATTGAAAAACAGCTAAAAATTACTGATATAATATCTCTAATGATCAACTTAGCAACTCCTTGCACCAAAGTTGTCAATACCATATGCAAATATGTAGATAATACCAAAATTTGTATATAAGTCAAATAAACATAAACCCTAACAATAACAACCCTATGTTATGGCGTAATTAGCCCAAGGCTAACTGCCAAAAAAAAAAAAGACATAATATGAAATAATGAAAAGTAAGCTTGGTTTTCAACCGGAAGGTTGCTTATACCTTTCCGATGGAGGTGTATTTAGCATTGTATTTGAGGTAGGATTGCCAGTTTCTTTCCTCCTTACGTAAACTGCGATTATCCTAGCGGGTAAAGGGGGCCAGTAGTTTAACGTGGTATGCGAACCGTTGAAGCCTTCCGGCGTACTTAACATTACACAGCAAGGTATGTTAGAGGTGAAGGACGGGTGAAGGTCGTATGAAGATCACCGCCGAGACAGGGATTCGAGCCGGTGACCTTTCAGATTCCACTCAGTCACCTTAACCAGACCGCTCACGAAATAATAATCACCGCTGTAGGTACGTTTACTAATTGCGCAATGTAAAATTCAATGTTATAAATATAGTAATAATACTTAACTACGTGGCTACTATTCATTAAGAACTCTTCACTTACATCAAACCAGTATGTAAACTTCTCGTTTAACAAATTTCATCCTGATCAGTTCGGTCGTTTCGGTATGATCGAATAACAAATTTTTAATTACAACATTTATAGCTCGGTATTTACATTGTTTTTCGAGTTACAATCTTTCCACA
Source organism: Vandiemenella viatica (assembly GCA_031002005.1). Taxonomy (NCBI): domain Eukaryota; kingdom Metazoa; phylum Arthropoda; class Insecta; order Orthoptera; family Morabidae; genus Vandiemenella; species Vandiemenella viatica. Next base: position 323,078,279 of record CM061920.1, on the reverse strand, counting down.
TATTAATCTGGGATATGGAATATCTACATTATAAAATTTATTCAAATTATTTTAGCTGCTTTGGCATGATTTAGAAAGAACAGTCATCTTAGGATTATTTTTTTCTGGGGAACTACGTAGGTTTTAAGGAGGAAAACCGTTATACGTATATTAT